>OAMR01000139.1:966807-1087481 GCA_900205405.1 Echinochloa crus-galli | reverse complement strand
AATGCCATACAGTTTTGAGTGCATAAGTTAGATATGGTGGCACAGGACGTACTCATTTGCTGATTTATGGAGATAGGTCTTAAGCTGCTCCAAAGCAGAACCTGTAATTACGCTCCCCAAAAATACATTGAAAAACAAGAATATATAGTACTTAGATGCAGATCGTCGTTCCAAGGAAGACTGTGATATCTGTCTCTTATACACATCTAGATGTGTATAAGAGACAGGCAAGACTGAGCACTAAGACACAGTGGCGCAATTGGGAGGGGTTATTGAAAGAGCAGCATTTTTGCTGAACCCACCAGGTTGAGGAAAGAAATTAATGGGCGAAAGCAAAATGGAGGAGAAAGCGAGTGATGAAGAAACAGAATATTCAGAACATGCCATTGACAGGCCCCAGTTTCCATGGATCATACTGCAGAGATATGCACATCTGCAAATCTTTGTTGCAACTTTTACTCACAGATCACTATACCGACACTTACGCATGACGCATAGTGTGTAACCTGTAAACCACGGCGAGCACTAAGAACAGTGAGGAGAAAATGGGGAATTGACCTACCCTAGCGATATGGAAAACAAGCCTGATCCTTATCGAAATTCCTTTTTGACTAGGAGCAACAATGCAGACACAACCATATGATTGCCATTTTGTTCTCGTGTTATTCCTCGCTTGTCCTCCATGTTGTCACACTCATTGTCACTCATGCACTCCCCGTGCCGGGCCCACATGGACAGTGAAACGGAGCTGTGTGTCGGATACGCTCTCGGTGTCGGTGACCCAAACACAAACAGTTTGCCGCTGATAGTCGTAGTAGCATGTCACTGAGCAACGGATGTTCAGGGCATTGTCTGTCGGTGACACGAGAAACTCGAAAGGAATTTTGAGGAGAATTAAAAAAAACAGTCGAACTCATGTAAGATTCAGCGAAATTCCTGCGTTACAAATGGGCATGAGCTGTAGCTGTTTATATCATGACATTTTTTTTAGATAAAGGTTTATCTCATGACATGGGGATGGAATGGAGATAGTTACTTCAGATTTTAATCTAGCGATTTGTCTGGTTCAGGCAGCTGAGCTGAATTGGAATGTTTAATGATGATGATGGCATGGTTGGCATGACGACGACTGGACCAGCTCTTTGGAACACTGGCAAGTACAGATCCCCATCTTTACAGATCTTGAGATCCACTGCATTTATTGGTTTGATAAACTGATGGTTATGGAAAATAGTTAAACAGATATATGTTAAGACTTCAGAGTTTGCTGAAGTAGTTGTCCCCTGATACCAGAAGGAAATACTAAGGCTAAGCGAGGGCCAAAACGACAATAGCTTTATAGCTCCCTGTTCGTTTGGCTGGTGGCTGGCGCTGGTTTTGCTAAGAGAAAAACACTGCTGGCTGGTTGGTGGCTAGTGGCTGGCGCTGGTTTTCGCTGAGAGAAAAACACTGTTGGCTCGCTGGAAACAATCCAAACGAACAGGGCGAACAAAAGATACACACTAATGAATGAAACATATACTCTAGACTTCCATAGTTTCATTTCACAGTTCTATAGACTATACTTGAAACATATGATTAGACATGTCAGAAATCTATGAAATTTGCAGAGAAGGTATAAAGGAATGCATTAAGCTATTCCATGTCGAACTCAACATTCTCCTCGAGTACTCTCTCTCCCCTTCAATATGTTTTGGGATATATTTTCAATTTCTGTTGGATTGGCGATGCCAAGTAAGCATGATTCATATTTTTTTATTCCTACAAGGAGTATCTTACAAAGGTGAAAGGTCTTACTGTAACGTCCCGCCTCCCTGAGGCCGGGCACGCCTACGCCTGGCTGCTATACCGGGCACGCCTACGCCTGGCTGCTATATAGGACCGCAAGACTGCCCTCACAGACCAACACCCGTCTTTTCTGCGCACTTTGTCCTCACTGATGTGCACCCGGAAACGACTTCCCGGTCGGTCACCCATCCCGAAATTGCTCCGGACCAAGCACGCCTAATCCCGGAGTTCTTTCGAGATGAGCTTTCGGAAAAGAAGTTGCAACTTGTTGGTATGAGTATCCTTATCAATCCTATTAAGGCCTGGGCTGTGACAATCTCACAACCTTATAAGACCGACGCCCTCGTCGGTCAACCCGTCCTCACTCATGCGCACCCGGGAACGACTTCTCGGTCGGTCATCCATCCCGAAATTGCTCCGGACCAAGCACGCTTAACCCCGGAGTTCTTTCGAGATGAGCTTCCGGAAAAGAAGTTGCAACTTGTTGGTATGAGTATCCTTATCAATCCTATTAAGCCTTGGGTTGTGACAATCTCACCCCTTATAAGACCGACGCCCTCGTCGGTCAACCCCAGGCCAGGAACGTCCCCTCCGGCCACGTCCATGAGCCCAGTGCCAGCGCATGCGCCATGCTGTGTGACCACTCCGGGCCCACACCAGCCATACGCACCATGCCTGCGCAACTGCGACCCAAGCGCCCGTGAAACCACGAGAGTCGGCTCTGATACCAATTGTAACGTCCCGCCTCCCCGAGGCCGGGCACGCCTACGCCTGGCTGCTATATAGGACCACAAGACTGCCCTCACAAACCAACACTCCATCTTTTCTGTTCCGGTCGGTCACCCATCCTGAAATTGCTCCGGACCAAGCACACTTAACCCCGGAGTTCTTTCGGAAAAGAAGTTGCAACTTGTTGGTATGAGTATCCTTATCAATCCTATTAAGCCTAGGCTGTGACAATCTCACCCCCTTATAAGACCGACGCCCTCGTCGGTCAACCCCAGGCCAGGAACGTCCCTCCGGTCACGTCCATGAGCCCAGTGCCAGCGCATGCGCCATGCTGTGTGACCACTCCGGGCCCACACCAGCCATGCGCACCATGCCTGCGCAACTGCGACCCATGCGCTCGTGAAACCGCGAGAGTCGGCTCTGATACTAATTGTAACGTCCCGCCTCCCCGAGGCAAGGCACGCCTACGCCTGGCTGCTATATAGGACCGCAAGACTGTCCTCACAGACCAACACCCATCTTTTCTGCGCACTCTGTCCTCACTCATGCGCACCCGGGAACGACTTCCCGGTCGGTCAACCATCCTGAAATTGATCCGGACCAAGCACGCTTAACCTCGGAGTTCTTTCGAGATGAGCTTCCGGAAAAGAAGTTGCAACTTGTTGTTATGAGTATCCTTATCAATCCTATTAAGCGCTGGGCTGTGACACTTACTCCCTCCGTCCCACAATATAAGCATTTTTCGATTTTTGTATATCACATTTGACCATCCGTCTTATTCAAAATTTTGTGAATATATTATTTATTTTACTATGACTTGTTTTATTATTAAGTATATTTTAAGTGTGACTTATTTGTTTTATATTTTTATATAATTTTTTTAACAAGACGGATGGTCAAACGTGATGTCTGAAAGTCGAGCAGCGAAGAACGATAAGATACTGGCATATTGCTATCGTCGGCAAGGCAAGCCGTTAACATCACCGATCAGAACTATAAAAACTACCAGCACTGACCCAATCAACCGCGACGGCGTGCCAAAGTGGAAAAGAAAACGAAAAAGGGAGACGCGATGACCAGTCGCTTGACCAGTGTCCAACCAATGAACAAATCACCCACCGAATGGAGCAGTGTAAACGCGAACAGGAGAACGAAAAGCCACCATAAAAATATCAGCCGGTCATCCCCGCCACACATTAACAAGGCAAAAAGTGTTCTCACTTCGTCGAAAAGAAAACAGAGGAGGAGAAAAATATAGAGCGGTTCGTATAGTAAAATGTTTTTCTTCCCCTGTATCGTATGGGCCGTTCCGCTCCTGAGCGACGGCGTGTGGGCCCCGCCTTCCGTTTCGTTTCGGCTCAGGGCGACGGCGAGCGGCGCCGATCGGGGACCGCCGAGCGGGCAGGATCGACGGACGGGATCGCTGCGTGAGCTCTAGTACTGTCCGTGTGTGTAAACACGCAGGCCCCAGAGCAGCCTTGGGTTGGGTGGGGTCACCGTCCGGTCTGGCCACCGCATCTTCTCCCCTATTCTGCACCCGCTGCTACTGTGGCCTCTGCTGTGGCAGGCTTTCTTTGAGACAGTATTTTGGTACTCCGAAACATTTTTTTACAATTCATCGACTATATGATTTCTTTAAGATTTAATATATAATATCAGCATTTTACATGATATTTTATATATTATAGAGCCCGTAATTGTTGCAGCTTATTTGGGTTGCAACGGTGCAGGGCAGCCGGTTTGTCGATTGTTTACAGCCAACAGCAACCAATCTAAACAGCCATAGCACAAGTGCATAAACGTCTCCAACTTCCATCGTATGGCTCACTTGTTTCTGTAGCGGGCGTCGTGTCTTTTTGCGCCAACTCCGTCGCTGCAAATTAAACAAGTGTAGCCAGGCTTATTGCTGATGCAGCTGCTGCAGCTGTCTTTAAAGGTAGCGCTTTTTACGAGCCGTCGTTGCAGTCGATTGGGCCCATAAATGTGCATACAAGATATGATATGGTTTAAAATCAGGTTACTATATAACTTCTTTTACATATGACATAATTGTTTTTTCTTCTTAAACTTATGACTTACAATACTTTTAATTTTTTATTATGACTTTTCGTTTTGCTTCTTTCTCAAGCATACATCTGATGCGTGCTATGCTGCTGATCCATATATGATGTTTCTGTAGCCTATACCGTGTAAAACGTCTATTGACGTGAGGGGGTCGAAGAGTCCCAACGGACAAATTTACCACACCGTAACACTACTTGCAGCACGCAGGGAAGGCAACAAATGAGGCGGCCACAGAGGAGCACGAAACGTGCGAGACATCGTCACTGTGAAAGGTCACCAGCTCACCCTGTCTTTCACGAATCCCACGGCAAACAGCAGCCGCTCCACCGCCCCAGCCATTCGCCGCCACGTCATCTCCTGCCTTCACGTAATTGGTCAGTTCCGTGCTTGCTGTTTGGCTTGTGCACCACAACGATCATGGTAATCCGAACCTAATCAAGTACTCCAATCCCCACGCCTCCGAGCCTACTCCTTCGGCTCCGAACCTCTCTATGCCAAAACGCAATTTGGCCCTTCGATTTTTCGTAGAAGCACATCACCCACCAGATTTTAGTTGTTCCTTTTTTATGTGCAAGTGAACTTTAATTAATATTCTGTCCAGTTAGGAGAAAAAATATATCGATGAAAAAGGAAACTATGAGTTATACAAAAAAGGGAATGATCGTGGAAGTACAAATTTTCTATTATGATTCTTATGTTGACTGTTGGTTACCTCTCTTTCTAAATTGCAAGTATAGTTATTTCATTTATATACCTTATTAACGTGTAAAAGAGAAAGGGGGTAACATAAACGTCTACGTCTCTTTCTTATCATCTCTTAGCACAACGCACGTAGTATTTATAGGTTTCGTCTCTTTTTTATTACTAGCAAGTTATTTCATAGACTCTATCACATGTGGCTCTAGAAAGAAAAGTTCTTTCCGTATTGAGATATTTGTGATCCCAAGATTTTCTATATTTAGGTACCACTATTAAGACTAAAAAACTAAGCATGCATGCAAGAGCATACTATAGTGTAGAAGGATCCATACAAAACAAAAACAACAACAATTCTTCATTCATCAATGCAAAATAATCAATTTTACTTGATAATAAATCACAAAAAATCTAGAAAACTCCCCTAATAAAAAGAAACTCCCCTTGTGGCCAGCTGAAAATACAATATGCAAATAGTAATTAACTGAGGATTAGCCTGCAAAAATGTCTGGCGCCTGCCTGTCATCCGAACCTTCCTGAACCGGGGTCCTCCGAGCCGGACTCAAACCCACACCCCCCATGGCCCCATGCCTTGCCTTCTCTCTCTCTCTCTACCTATTCATCTCTCTCTCTTTCTCTCCCTTTCCTTCTCTTGCGCTCTCAATATTTCTCTCTCATCTAGCAGTAGTAACTCCCCTTGGCTTGTTCCGAAGCGGTGCCGGCTGAAGCGAGCGAGCACGAGCTCACACCAGCGTAGCGCGCACACTCCGCCCCACCAAATTCCGACGCCCCCGCCACCGAGCTCGCCGCGAACGCAGCCGCGGCCACCCCCGATCGGGCATTGGATCCCTCCCCGCTCGCCGCCTGTCCGGCGGCTCGTCGCGGATTTCCTTCTGGGACTTTTCGCTGACCCCTTGGTCGCGAGATCGCGCCCAATCGGTAATGTGGGCTCTGATCCCTTCTTCTCCCTCCAGTTTGAGACCGAATCGCCTGGCTTCGCAGCTAATTTCTGCTGTTTTTGCTTTTTTGTCCTGTTTGCCGCGGTTGCAGAATGGCGCAGAGCAATTGGGAAGCGGATAAGATGTGAGCGATTTCGATGTGTCCTCCGCTGGTTTTTTTTGCGATTTTTTTCCCTGTTTGATTGGATTGATTGATTCTGGTGCTTTTGGTGCAGGCTCGACGTGTATATCTATGACTATTTGCTGAAGAGGAACCTGCAGACAACGGCGAAGGCGTTCATGGCAGAAGGAAAGGTTGCTGCTGATCCAGTCGGTAATCATCCCCTCCGCTTCTGTTCCTTCGTCCTTTTGCATTTGTTGCTGGGTTATATTTTTATTGCAACAACAGTTTAGATGTTGGCTGGGGGCGTGAATCCGAATTTTGAAGTAGATTGACAGTTTTTGAGCTTAAATACTAGTTTCAGTATGGTATAGTTTTTTTTTTGGCTGAAGTAGGGCATGGATTTCGAATCTGAATTGTTTGGTTTTCAGCCAAATGTGAGTAGATAATATATCGAAGTGGGTTGGAGGGATTTGAGGACTATTTGCCTATTTGAGCAGAGAGGTTCTAGAGTAATACGGTGGTTGCGTAATATTTCACGGGGAAGTGTGGGGTTTTATTTCCCTATTGAGGCATAATAGTTGTCATTTAGCTATTGTTATCGAGAGGATTTGCAGCGTGCTAATAAGTTTTTGCATGACCACTCTCATGAATTTGATTTAAGCAGGAATTGATGCATTATGTGTCCTAACTAAATTTAGAATTCCAAATGCAATAGTGCATTTTATATCGCTACTCATTTTTTTGTCTTGAAGCATATTGATTTAGATAATTGCTCACGCTTGTACTTGTGAAATGCATGGTGCTAACATATGGATGGATTGTGATGCTTGCAAAGTAGAAGCCGCACAAAGAGTGTTCATATAGCAAATGTGATGCATCGTGGAACACCAATAAGCTATTTATGACGATGTTAGCTAATGTTGCTGCTATTTTATCCAGTGTCATTCACTCAAATTATCTTAACATGATATGTTTTGCTTGTTAAATGCTTCCCTGAAGGTTCAAATAGTTGGAAACGACATTGTTGCTTATTCTTGAGTGGAGTTCATTTACAGATGAGATAGATATGTGGTTCTGGGGAAACTACATATCCCTAACAGGCTAAAACCCCACCTGATACAAAGTTATTTATAGTCTTATACAAAAGGATCCCACACCCAAGGAAGGAGTTTGAAACAATGATATACATGATCGGTTAGGGCCTTAGGGGTGGAATAAAAGCTTGTCTAACATCCATTGAGGTGGTTTGGACATATCGAATGGAGGTCCCCATAGGCATTGGTGTATAGTGTCATCCTAAGGATGCTGATAGTGTGAGAGGAGGCACAGGTAGATCAGCAAATCACATGCCCGAACCATGGGCTATCTATCAGTTTTTACTGCTACTATTACTATTGCCTCTTTTTTATGCTCTTTCGTTGCCTTTGTTAGGTTTCATCTCTAGCCTACCCGACTTGCTTGAGACTAAAATACTTTGTAGCCTACTCATACTTGTGAATTGCAATGCAGCAATTGATGCTCCTGGAGGGTTTCTCTTTGAGTGGTGGTCTGTCTTTTGGGATATATTCATTGCGAGAACGAATGAAAAGCATTCTGAAGTTGCAGCAGCATACCTAGAGGTACCTTGGAATTGCTTAATTACAACATACTGGTATCTTGTTATTATCATCTCACTGATTGGAAATCTCTTTTGGTGATATATATAGGCACAACAAATAAAAGCAAGAGAGCACCAGCAGCAGATGCAGATGCAGCAATTACAACTTATGCAGCAAAGACACGCTCAACTTCAGCGAACTAATGCGAGCCATCCTTCACTTAATGGTCCAATAAATGCTTTGAACTCTGATGGCATTTTGGGGCCATCAACAGCTAGTGTTTTAGCTGCCAAGATGTATGAAGAGCGCTTGAAGCACCCACATTCATTGGACTCCGAGGGATCACAGCTTATTGATGCTAGTAGAATGGCTCTTCTCAAGTCAGCTGCAACAAACCATCCAGGGTGATCCACCAACCCCCATTTTTACCTTAATACATAAAACTGATAATTTTTGGTACTCACAAAACCAACCATTTTGTGGAATTAGGCAATTAGTCCCTGGAACTCCTGGGAATGTGTCTACAACTCTGCAGCAAATCCAGGCCCGGAATCAGCAATCAATTGTGGGTTATTGGTTCCACCCTGTGTTTGTTCACTTTGCATTTTCTTTGACTAGTTCATTAAATTGATCCCCTGATAACCTGAATGTTCTTTCTAACAGGATATTAAGAGCGAAGGTAACATGGGAGTACCCCAGAGATCTTTGCCCATGGATCCATCATCCTTATATGGACAGGGAATAATTCAACCTAAACCTGGATTGGGTGGTGCAGGTGTGCCTTTTTCCCTGTCTGTTGTGAGTTCCTTCTATGTCGCCAAAGCTAGTATTGTTGGCTGCAGATGCATACTCCCTCCAGTCACAAATGATGAAATAAGTGATCTTTTGGACATTGACAGTCTTCCAAATGTAGCTTTGGGCACTAATTTCTATCCTAATATAATTGAAAAACACACCAAAACTATAGTATTGTAACTGATGTTTGAGATAAATAAGCTTCAAACAATCTCAATATATAAAGTGGTGTTGATGGTCAAAGTTTAATTTCTTGGACTGCATGCAGCAACAACAATATCAGCAGTTCTCAAATAATATAAGTTCTTTTGCAAATTATATTACATAGTCGGTTGTGTTTTACACTGGGCTACAGTTTTATTGTTCTGTCATTCTTACACTGTAATGGATCCTGATAAATGACTTCTACATTGAGATGTGGATTACTTGGTTTGCATTAGCTTTTGGTTGACCTGAAAGACCCTTCAACCGGGTTATTCTATTCCACTTCTAGATAGAGAAATTCAATATTAAATTAAAATGAAATTAAAGTGAAATTAAAAGGTATTCTGATGGAATACCCAAGGGATTATCCTTGGATAGGAGTGTGTGGAAAACAGCTATCCAGTGTGTGGAAAACAGCTATCGACACTATCTATAGCTCATCTCATCTTCCTTGGGAATTGGGACTAAAAGTCCTTGCTGTTGTTGAATTTACTTGTGATGCCTTAGATTGTGCCATACCAGTATAATGTTGCAACAGATGGATATGTTGGCAAGTAATGGTAACTAACTGTTAGTGACGCTAGTTTGGCTGCCCCCTTGGGCCTTGTTGCCGTGCACCAGCCCTAATAGATTTTGGTGATGTGCTGATTAGGCAGGATCTCCACTGTTTGGTTCTACTTACATAACGATCCTGACTAACGATGCTGGTTTGACTAACGATGCTGATTTTTATTTTTGTTGACTGGGGATGGGTAACTAACGATGATGATTTTTCTTTTAGTTGATTGGGGATTCTCTTTTATATAATGTGAAGCATTCATTTCAAATTATCATAGTTTTCTCATTCCTTCTGTTCCTTGTTTTTAAGAAACCTTCTGTTTTCAACAGGTCTGAACCAAGGTGTGAGCGGTTTACCATTGAAGGGCTGGCCATTAACTGTAAGATCTGCAACAAAAAAATGACCCTCATAGACTCATGTTTTTTTATTTTGAATCTGATCACTTATGAATATTTGGCATCCATGTTACAGGGAATTGATCAATTGCGGCCGAATTTAGGTGCTCAAATGCAGAAACCATTTCTTTCAACACAGTCGCAGTTCCAACTTATGTCACCACAGCAGCAGCAGCAATACTTAGCACAGGCCCAAGCACAAGGGAACCTTGGCAACTCAACTAATTATGGGGATATTGATCCCCGCAGACTTACAGCGTTGACCAGGAGTGGGCTGAGTGGTAAAGATGGACAACCTACTGTAACTGATGGGTGTATTAGTTCCCCTATGCAATCCAGTTCGCCCAAAGTCAGGCCAGATCAAGAGTATCTCATGAAGGTTGGATT
Organism: Echinochloa crus-galli; assembly: GCA_900205405.1. NCBI lineage: Eukaryota > Viridiplantae > Streptophyta > Magnoliopsida > Poales > Poaceae > Echinochloa > Echinochloa crus-galli. Next base: position 1,077,204 of record OAMR01000139.1, on the reverse strand, counting down.
GCTTTAGATGTGTGCTTATCTTGAGTTTGTCTTTTAAGTCTGAACGTTTGCTGGCTATAGTTTGTTGGGATCTCACTATATCGGAAACTTTCCAGATGCAGCAGACATCTTCACAGCAACCGCAGGAACAGCTTCAACAGCAGCAGCAGAACCAACAGCAGCAGCAGCAACAGCAGCAGAGCCAGCAGCAACAAATGCAGCAGGTACTGAGAGTACGCCAACCTATGTCTTTCATGTTTTAGGCAGTTGATTCACATCTGGGCTTGCCCCTGTTCAGCTGAACCTGTAACTTTTCCCAGCAATAACATGCCTTGTGCGCCTAGTCATCTACTGCTTTAGCTCTATCAACAAATTCAAACTTTTTGTGAAATACTTGAAAGTGCTGCATGAAGAATATTCTTAGGCTTCGTTTGGATGTAGATATTGGAGGGCTTGGCATTGAATTGGTTTCAATACCAAATCAGAGTAGCATTGGTATTGGATTACAATACCAAATCCATTGTTTGGATGTAGATGAATTCACAAGATGGAGACAATGCCAAGCAATAATATCAAATCAGTGTTTGGATGTCCATAGCTATGGAATCGAGTGGGGTGAGCGGCAGGGGACAGGGCGGGGACGAACCTCGTGTCCGGAGGAGAGCGCGGTGGAGGCGGAGAGGGAGGGGGGAGGCCCTGTCCCCGTCCCCCGTCGCGTCCGCCCATCGGGCTCAGGCAAATCTCGGCTCGGGTCACCCACATCTCGCCGCCTCGGGGCGGAGCTCCCCCATGCCGTCGGCGAGCGGTCCAGGGCGGAGCTCCCCACGCCGCCCATGCCTCGCCGGGCGGAGGATGGGCGGGCTGGTCTAGCTCAGTGGCGGAGGGAGGAGTCGGGGTGCACCTGGACCGGCGGGGAGGAAGGAGGCTGGCCGCGAGGAAGAAGACCGGCGAGGAGGAGGGGAAACGGCGGAGAGGAGACGGGTAGGAGAGAACCTGCGGTGGCGGTCTTCCCTCGACATTGACCTCCCTTCCTACCGCGTCGCCCTTCCGTTGCATCCCTCGGCGGCGGCACCCGGGGCTTTTTTTTCGGAGCAGGAGATAGAGAACGGGGGAGGGTAGAGGGGAAGCAATCGCCAATGCGGCGCAAAACCGAAGGGGAGGGCTCCGAATTGTTTGTGGGCTCCCGCAGGTAAGGTAAATGTCGTGTGGTATTGGCCCACGATTCCGCCAAGGAATGCCCAGCGCGCCAAACAGCTGAATTCATGAGCCTTCAATTCCAATGCCAATGTTTAGGCCCCAATACATACATCCAAACGCAGGCTTACATTCTTTGCGTTCTCATATACAATATGATAAAAGCTGGTGAAATCAGCTGGAATTTTTTAGAACTTGTGCATTTATTGAGGACGGATTGGTCAAAGAAATCTGAATGGTATTTACTTTAATTAGAAAATTATAGTTATCCTTTTAATACATTGGAGACCAGTTTGATAAATATGATATTTAAATTTGTATACTGTAATAGATAATTTGTTTCCTTTCATGGGTGCGTATACTATATGATCCCTGGCGAACTATTTCATTTTCAAAATGATTAATACTGAGCAATCAGCTATGTATCCTTTTCTTTGTTTCATTTGCATGAATTATCGCAATTTGTTTTTTTAAGAACCGATATGTTTGCATTAATATCTTATATACACCTCTAAGTTCTGTAATTATTTGTTATTTCCAGAACAATAGAAAAAGAAAGCAACCTACATCGTCAGGACCAGCAAATAGTACTGGTACAGGAAACACTGTGGGTCCTTCGACAACATCCCCACCATCTACACCATCCACACATACGCCTGGGGATGGGCTTGGAATGGCTGCTAATATGCGCCATGTTCCGAAGAATTTAATGATGTATGGTGCAGATGGAACTGGACTTGCCTCCTCCTCAAATCAAATGGTTACAGCTTTTACTCTTAATTTGAAGTATACCCCTGGACGTATTATTTATACGATATGGATAGGTGACCCAATTGCTGTATGTTACAGGATGATCTGGATCAGTTTGGTGATGTGGGCTCTTTGGACGATAATGTTGAATCCTTCTTATCCAATGACGATGGAGATGCCAGGGATATTTTTGCTGCACTCAAAAGAAGTCCTGCAGAGCCTAACCCAGCCACTTCGAAAGGTAATATTTGTAATGTTCTTCATGGTTTTTGCAAACATCAAATAATTTGCCCTTTTGTTTCTAGGTTTTACTTTCAGTGAAGTTAATTGTTGGCGCACAAGCAACAGCAAAGTTGTTTGCTGCCACTTCTCTTCAGATGGAAAGATTTTGGCTAGTGCTGGCCATGAAAAGAAGGTATAATAACCGTAGTGCAATTATCATTTTGGTTCAGTGGCACATTTTTGTGGAGCCTCTGATGTTTCTGAGACTGGTGTATCTTATTTTTGTTGTAGGCTGTACTTTGGAACATGGAAAATTTCCAGACACAGTTTACGGCAGAAGAGCATGGCCTTATTATTACTGATGTCCGTTTCAGGCCTAACACTAATCAAATGGCAACATCATCTTTCGATAGAACTATTAAACTATGGAATGCTGCAGATGTAAGTTACTTGTCCAATGATTTGGATTATGGATATTGTTACCATTTTTGGGCACTAGTATAGATATGGACTTTGTTTGAGTATCAGTGGGTGCCGTAAATGTGATTTAACTAATCCATATAGTCCCCATGTCACAAAAGGCAACAAGGTCGAACCATGGCTTGCAAATAATATTTTTCCTTTTTTTGTGTTTTGATCTGCAAATTGTGTTATACTCCCTCCGTACTATGAACATCCTAGTTCATCCTAGTTCAATGAACCAATATATTGGGTGAAATATGCCATCAGTCATCTGTCTGACTTAGCTTGTGTCTTAAGTCCTTTGTATGCACTTGCATTTGGTACAGTTTGCTTATGCTAAGTTGTTTTGCAGCCTGGATTCTCTCAGCACACGTTCACCGGGCATAACTTCCAGGTCACGTCATTAGATTTCCATCCAAAGAAAACAGATCTTCTATGCTCCTGTGATGGCAATGGTGAAATCCGATACTGGAATGTGACCCAGTTTTCGTGTTTGCGGGCCATAAAGGTTGTTGATATTCCTTGCATCCTTTGAAGTTTCCAGAATGAGTATGGCAAGGGATTCTATGACTTTTGTTTTGTTTGACTCTGCCTTCCATTTACAGGGTGGCACTGCACAAGTACGGTTTCAACCTAACACTGGACAATTTTTAGCCGCAGCTGCTGAAAATGTGGTTTCTGTATTTGATATTGAGACAAATGGGAAAAAATACACTCTGCAGGTTCTATTCTTGAATACCAGCAGATGATCTCTTTCTTTTTTGTTCAAAAAGTTCACTTCTACATTTTCCTTCACAAGAACCCTGAACATGCACATCTCGAATTCCTCCACATACTGTTGGTATAACAGTACCAGCATGCATTGTTGGTATAACAGTACTAGCACGCATTGTTGGTATAACAGTACTAGCACGCATTTATTTTTCTTGATATGGAGCAATGAAGCCCTTCTCCTTTTCTGTGCTGGACTAATTGGGTTTTTTCCACATATGATGTGAACCTGAAGTACTTGATCTGTAATCTCAGGGTCATAACACCGATGTGCAGTCAGTGTGCTGGGACAACAGTGGGGAATATCTAGCCTCTGTCAGTCAGGATCTAGTAAAGGTTTGGTCAATATCATCAGGAGAGTGCATTCATGAGCTTAGCTCTAATGGGAACAAGTTCCATTCCTGTGTGTTCCACCCGAGCTATACCAATCTCTTGGTTATTGGAGGCTACCAGGTAATTGTGACTTATTTATTGAATCTAGTCATCTCTGCCAAATAGGTTTTTTTTTGAGGAATTGACGCTTTATGTTTCTATGGCTAAACTTGTGCTTCTTAGATGTTTTGGTCATTTCTGTTAACAAGAATATATACAATCCAATACACTTGATGTTGAACAGTAGCCTATCCTACTCCCTCTGACCACAAATGTGTATGGCGTTTTAGAGTATGGCACAAGAACTAAGGATGTAGGTGAAAGGGCTATCCTGTTCTCAATTAATCTTATCTAGAGTGTACTTTGGAAACAGACGTGGGAAAATTAAGGGTAAAGTTGGGATAAATGTGGTAATATTACCTAGAAATCTTTGAACGGCTGCATTTGTCAATGTGTGAATAAGTTAAAACGACATGTTTGAGAGAGAGTATTAAACAATTAGATGCAACCAGGAGCTTGTTAATGATAGAATTGATGAAGGGTAAAGCTGGAACAAAGGAGGTACAACTACCTAGAAATCTTACAATGACATACAGTTATCAATCAGTGAAGATGTTAAAATGGCATATCCGGAGGGAATATTAAACAATGAGATGCAACCAGAAGCTTGTTAGTTCACCCTATGGAGTAAGGTTTCGTTAGCAATAGCATTTTTTCCCTCCCCCAAGGGTCACTCTGCAGTCTACTCCACTTACACGGTTTTTTAAACATATTTTTGGAAGTTTCTCATTAGAATTCTGACCATGCAGTCTCTCGAGGTATGGAACATGGTGAAGAACCAGAGTCTGACAGTACAAGCTCATGAAGGTCTAATTGCCTCGCTGGCGCAATCACCAGTCACTGGGATGGTAGCTTCTGCGAGCCATGACAATTCTGTGAAGGTGTGGAAATAACAGTAACAACAATAATAGTGAATCTAGGTAGTTTTTTCTTACCCGGTAATTGATATTTCTCCGGCCTGAGGCATAAAATGAGGGTGAGCTTGGTGTTGTGGGCGATTGTGTTGTACTCATACTCAGGCAAATAAGGAAGAGTAGTAGTAGCTGGTTGCCTGTCGCGGTTTAGCTGTTTAAGTGCTTATTGCAGCAAGTTTGTGGATGGGTTGTATTTATCCAGATAGGCTTTATGTGTAGCTCAGAAACAACAAAAGAAGAATAGAACATTGGCTGAAAGGTGGCCGTCTGTTTTATTTCTAGTATGCTGTATCATATGTAACCTTTTAACAATCCATGTTTCAATTGGAACTCGCTGCAATTGGCCTCTGGCGGTTGGTTGGAAATCTGGATCTTGTTTCTGTTGCGTGTTTGATGATATACAGTTAACGCTACCGTTGCAATGTGCAGCCCCATAATGCTACCTTGTCGGAATCCATTGGATATCTGTGTAGTGATAGATCGATTGCAAATTTTAATGCACAATGACTTAAGATGGTTATCTTTTTTCTTATAAAAAAAGAAAAAAGGAAAAAAATCTGCCGTGCTGTATAACGTAAAGACGCAATTTATAACTTGCTTCAGTTGACAATGAATGTATTTATTTTGTGTTTTTGCTTAGTATTTATTCGGTCAGGGTGCTAAAATCACGGTGATGAGTGCAAACCATCTCGGATTTTTAAGCCTGATTAAATCGCCAATGGGTGAGCAAGATTTTTTTTAGATAATGATGGGTGAGGAAGGATAGAATTGGAGAGATATCATGAACAAATCTTTGGCATCAAATAAAAATGACAGCCAGGTTTGCAACAAGAAGACCCCATAAAAAGGTAGGAGCATCACACCACAGAGAAACAAAGCACCCACTCGAGCACGTAATGGCAGTGCCGTCGTTCTTTGCTCTCGCAATGGTGGCGCTTCTCATCTCCTCGTGTGACGCCTCCTCTAGGGGGGATGCTCCAGGTAATTAATTAACCCTTATCATCATCCTTTGCTGTGATCGTAAGGCTCGTGCAGATTACGATTACCCAACCCTAATCATCCTTTATTTGCATAAACTGTACTACGTGCATCGCAGGCGGTAGCGGGAGCAGGGGCGAAGAGATGATGGTGATCCATGGCGACCCCAAGTGCGAGGTGATGGTGCCTTGCACCGTCCTGGACTGCACGCAGTACTGCGTCAACAACGGGCTGCATCAGAAGGGCTTCTGCACCCTCAAGCCAGACTACCAGGTCTACTGCTGCTGCCCCGTCGTGGACTACGCCTGAAAACGCTGCTATCTTTGCTCCCAAGATGATGACCGGCCTTCGTCTCCTTCCCCCAAGAGTCGTGTGTTCGTGTACCAGGCATCGTTTGCGTGCACTCGATCATATGCTGTTGTTGACTGCCCGTGCACAAATCAATGGACGCAATCTTTTGTTTTTATTGTTTTTTGGAAAAAGAAAACAGTGCAGTCGTGCTCTGTTTCAATTCAGTGGATGAATAATTGTCTCGTATTTTTGCTGCTGCTTATTTATTGTCAAGTCAAGTACTGTACCTACCAGCAGGCAGCCCAAATATCCTTGATCCTTCTTCTATATGGTGAGATCAATGCACCTTCAGATTTCCGGAGATACCATCATGCATGCGGAGTATACTCCTATGTACTATAAATGAATCGAGATTTTGCATGCATTTATTTAATGGAATGGCAGCCAGGCTTCAGGACAGTAACAAGGCCTCACTGCATACCTATAATATAAAAGCAGCGCTCCCCATAGTAGAGTACTACTTAGCAAGCACAAAGCTAGAAACCAGATTTATATTCAGAGAAGAAGTAAGTGGTGGCGATGGCGATCCCCGTGGCGTCGTCAAGGCAAGCGATGTCTCTCCTGGCTCTCGCAGCCGTCGTCGTAGGAGCGCTTGCGGTGGCCTCCTGTTCCGCGTCCATGGATGATGCTCTCGAGGAGATGGTGATACAGCCACAGGACGACCCCAAGTGCGAGGTGATGGTGCCGTGCAGCATGAGGCGCTGCGTCCGGATCGGGCTGCAGCCCAAAGGCTTCTGCAACATGAAGCCCGACATGCAGGTCTACTGTTGCTGCCTCGTCCCATAGCCTCTGTGTGTGCTAGAAATGAGATCACCTCTGTCTGTGTGTGGGGTGTAATATAACCAAGCGCTTGTTTTCGGGCACAACTGAGTCTCCTGTGGGCTGGGATCTGGAAGGGAAACATGCAAGCGACGTGCCAATAAAATTTTAATCTGCTCTCAGAGAAATAGTTACGTGCAGGAATCATAATCATGATGTTAAGTAGCGCGAGGCTTTGTGGCCTCATATATCATGGGCTGACGCGGTGACGTCGGAATTGCGGCAGGCCGCCGCACCGAATCCCGCGGGCCGTTTCGTTGTATGATGATGCTCCAATCGATGATGATGGCATCACCACGGAGCAAAGCTGGGCCTGGAGCGCGGACCACACGCGCTGCTTTGGCCTCGGGCCGGACGCGGCCGATTTGCAGTGTTGGGCCATGCCGCATGGACGGCCCAAATGCGAGAACAAGCGAAGCGAGACGGCCTTGAGCTCGATCTACGGTTTTGATGTGTGATCAGGCAGGGGACCGGGCCACCCGGTCCGTCCACTCTGTGTGTGTGTGGTGCTCGGCTCTGGTACTGCTTGCCTGCTTCTGCTTGGGATATCATCACCATTCAGCTGCAACATTCCTGCAGATGCTCATTCCGCTGCTTGTTTTTGACCTGCGTGACTACTCCGTACTAGCTGCCCTGCCCGTCAGATCGAGTGCCTGCCGTGTTTGCAGAGCATTTTGACTTTTTGGTCCCCTCTTTCCGAGGTATACGTACAGTAGTTGGGGTACTACTACTACCCTCTGTGGTAAATGAACGCGCATCTGATTCTGATCTTGATGCCGTAACTAGCAACTAGCATTGCTCATTGCTGGTGCATGCCGCCGCTGCACACTGGTTTGATTTCAGGCGCACGCGGTTTCGTTCGGTGCCCTAGCAGAATGCATGCACCTGCACAGCATGCAATGCAGACGAGAGTACGAGACGGGAGGACGGCGGTTGTGATAATGTGTGTGGTCTATGGATCGTTTTACTGTTGAACCCTGCACGGCACCCCGGCCGCATGTCAGTGATCTGCATGCGTTCGTCATATCCGAGTAATTCGCATGCATGTTGGTCGATCACAATCTATTGTTGGCCTGATGAAATAATTAATCATGGAAATTAATCTGCGTGATCCATGGATTATTTCTCGTCGACAGTAAGTGTACATCGTATCGCCTAATCATACACCTATTTATACGTACTGTAGCACGCGGTGGACGTACGTAGTAGAAAGGTTGGTTACTCTCCGCCAGCACCCACATTGGAAGAGATAGGAGTAATACCAGTCTGTAGCCGCCTCGTGACAACAACACACACTGTCAGTAATCAATGCTGCTCCAACTTGGCTGACTCTCGACGCGTAAGCATATGCATGAATGTCTCAGAGAAGAGGCACAGGAGTAGACACTAACTACATTAGAGGCGGCTAGAGATCAGGCTGATGCCCACGAGGACATTTTAGCGTCGGTCGGTTGGAGTTTCTGTACCATTGCTTGCTCCATCTGGTCCTTGGTCACGTAAATGCTCACGTACAGAAGATTAAAGGCCAGCTTCGATTCAACTAATAACGTGACGTCTAGGAGCTAGCTAGCTAGCTCGAGCTGGAAAGGTTTGTGGTCGCCGGCCGTGTTACACTGTAGTCGTCCACAGTGATATCAGTAAGGCACACTTCTAATCAGATCAAGTTAAATAGGCCAAAACTTGAGATGTGGTTGTTGCATCAGTACGTACACGTCTCCAGCAACCACGAGTTTGTTCATTATTAATATATCCCACTTCGATCTTGTGAAGGAGATTTCGAAAGGGGTATGCATCGTTAGTTGCATTTATCATGGCGCGCGAGAGGCACGCAGGGAGCCAAATCAAAGTCAAATAAGTAAACTAACTAACAAGGACACGACGTGGTGCCGAAGCAACCGAGCATGCAATGCAACTCGATCCGGGCAAGGACGATATGATCGGAAATTGAAACAACTAACTTCAGTTAACAGTGGCCCAGCCCATAGTGGGCTGAGATATCAACGTCCAATGTTATGATCGATTTTCTTCTGAGGAAAAAAAAAACAAAACGGAAGGGCTAAATAAGCATGAGCTTCAGCCTTCAGATTCACGGAGGGCTTGGCATGGATACCTTTGGATGCAGCTAGCCACGCTTGAAATGGAGTAATTCCTAAATCACTATATTCACTTCCTAAATATCAGAAATAGTAAGTAATGCTTAAGGTATATAGTTGATGATAAAGTAAAGCACAAACAAAAAAACGATACTTATATATTTTTTAATAAAATAAATGGTCAAATATTGTGATAAAAAATCAATAATACTGTACATAGTAATTTGGGACAGAGCTAGTAGACCGCGTGAGAGAGAGTCACATGCATATTCGATGGAGGTCATGATCGGAAGGTGTCAATTCTCGCAGGCAGTCACGTACTAATGGCCAACTGGCACACTCCAAAGTCAATGAACTTTATTAAAAAGGTCTCTCATATATGCAGGATGAGGATGGATCATCCTTCAAAGAAATTAAACAGGTCAATTCAATCTACACAATATAGTGTAGTTGAAGAGGATTTGATGGGTTAATTAACTGGCGACCTGTATATATACTACTACCTCCTTAGATATCATAGTTTGTTTTTGCTTTTTTTTCTGGATACATATCGATCGAGCTACTCCAACGCATGCATGATGCATCCGTCTGAAATCTTTGACATACGCATTCCGGCCGCGCGCGATCAGAGAAAAAGGGCCGGCCGGGCGGATTATTGACACTTGACAGACAGGTATTGCCACGAGAAGAGTGTAATCGATCGTCCTAACGTTATGGCTGATCAATAAAGTACAATGCAAGGCTGCTAAGACCTAGGATCGGATCGGAGCTAGGAAAGGGAAGATGCCCGCAAGGTTCAGAAGAAAGCAACAACTACGGCCGGTTGGCTTCGGATCGGGTGCCGACAGGTTTACCTACCGGGCGGCAGCCAGCAGCGCGCTGCATGCCCGTGTGTGTTGCCTAGCTAGCTTTGTGATCATATTGAAAATAATTTTTATGAAAATATACATATATAACTTTTCAAAAAATATTTTTATAGAAAAAAGAAGTTAAAGTTGTGCTTTGGTGACCGTGTCGCTGTCCTAAACGACTTCTAATATGGAACCGGAGGGAGTACGCATGCATGTTCATCCTTCATCGTTAACGGTTTGATTTGTTGGGAGGAGGCCGGACGGGGATCGGAGTTGATGATGAATGCGATCTCGATCTTGTGCAAATTGCTCCTGCGTGCATGCACACTTTCTATCTGGAGGACGAGCAGCTTCCCTAGTTTAATTTCCTCGTGAGGTGGTAATTAGATAAAGCGCGCGGCGCTTTACGGTACACAAAACCGACCTCTGCCCCGCCAAAATTTAACGGTTGCGCATCACGAACTTGGTCGCCAAATATTTATCGTCGGTTGATCAGGGGACTTTATCGGCCAGCTCGATCTCGCTCGAATTCTCGATCCATGCACATGCAGCATATATCAGTCAAAACCCTCCTTTGACCAATGCAAGTTTCTCGTACGTACGTTTCTGCATGCGCAAATGAATGCAGTTGGGTTCATCAGAACGCTCAGGCTCTGTCTCTCTCCTCAGCTGCCTGCTGTACGTATTATTTCTGACAAGGACGAGACCCCGGTCCCAGCCATGCACGGTACGTGTATACGTATACACTTATGAATGATTGTACTGGTATTCGTGCCTGCATCTACATGCATGTGCGCTTTGCATCCGAATCCAATCTGCCCTGCGGAGTGATGAGCAAATGTCAGAAATGTTACTGTATATTAATATATTACGGAGTACTTGATATGATAGCACGACCAAATACATGTTCTTATACATCGATGTGGATGTAGTACATATACTCGATGCATGGACTTTTTGACGTCGTCATAGCTAGCTACGAGTAATACGTACAGTACGTCAGTATGTACCCATAGCAGTTACTAGCAGTAGCAGAGAGTGTATGCACCTGCCCCGTACTTACGTTACGTATCGATGCTGAAATACGATTAACGCCAGCCGAATTCAACATCATCTGTGGCCGGCCGGTTGATTTGAACGTGCGTACGCATGCTGAAATGCTGCTGCGCCTGACACCATTTTTTTCCATCTGCATGCATTCAACACAACACCAATGGAAAATGTCGTTGTACTACTAGTCGTTTGCATTATTGAACTAATGCAGGCCGGGCGCCAAAGCAACAACCAATGCAATATATTGCTGGTGTGATTGAGGGCCGGGATCACAGGAGTCGGTACGCGTTTAGGGTTAGATAGCACGAACCGTACTACAGCTAGCTATTGACCAATGACAGTACACGTACGCCTCGCTCCAATGGCATCGTACATGCATGCATCTACTGGAGTCACGGACGCGCGTTAATAAGTTATATAAAACAGTTGAACACGGCGCAGTACGTACAAAACTGCACTGCATGTGCAGATCGACCACACGTTCTCAACAGTCGAGAATCATACAGTATATATATTACACATGATTCTGTGTGTCACTATTGCCCGTTGTTGGATCACATACTCTTGAAGCCTGCTGTCTTGATCAAGATTATGTTAGCGGTGGTGGTTGCAGCGCACTGTACTATCCTCCTCTAGCACTATTGTCAGCGATGAGATCCCAACCTGTAAGAACAATAACTGGAAACACCGGAAACCAGTCTTCTTTGCTACTGCAAATTTGGTATGAGTTCTAAATCTTAATTTGGAGCTACCGGACTAATTAGTGTAGAGGATCGGAGTTATGAAAAAGGTGCGGTGGTGGATGATCCAGGTGATGTACGTGATCAACCGGCCGCGGGCCCGATATACACATAGATCGTGTGAGTATGGTAAAAGCTCAAATTAATTGAAAAAAGGAGGTGGTACAAAATCAGTTCCCATAAACGCAGCCTTGATCCGGCCGGTAGAACCATCATCATATCGGCCATGGTTACACGTTGCATGTTCCTACGTCGTCCTGTCGATCACGGAGAAGTTAAAGGGTTAATAAGGGAGGGATATGGATATGGAAGGTGTCACTATAAGGCAGTTAGAAGCGAGTGATGTGGGGAGCTATATATGGAGCAAGCAATGTATGAAAGAAGAAAAAAATATATTCCTGGCTGAGCTAGGAATAGGAAAGAAGGTAAGCGATCTTGTTATGACGACTACTCATCACTCACGTTGGTGGCCCTAATTTAAAGTCTCAAATAAAAATGATTTGTGCAGCTTTTATGCACATTTATTTTCGAACTAATTATAATACGCAAGCTAGCTACTGTAGTCACCGCTCTCTAAAACGACAGCATGCGTGCTTGTTTAGGTATCTCTAGGCAGGGTTGACTAAGTCGTACAGTATTACTTAGCATCCGGCCACAAGCAATGTTGCACTTATTAACACACATCCTACCATCAGCGTGCACACTGCAACAAAGCTGATGCTACTGTACATAGTAGGAGTAAAGAGCGGCTTTCTGGCCGGCTTTCGTGCCAAACCACCACTCGCCTCCTGCTTGCTGGTCACGGCCATGGCCATGGATGAGTCAGCCAGTGCAGTGGTTGTTGGCCGTTGGGGGCTACGGGCGGCGACCGCATTAACCACCGCACTGGGCCCCTCTTCTCCTGCAACATCATCTCATCTTCATCTCAGGCGGCGTCCAGCCCGGCCAAGAAAGAGGCCGGCAGCATCCCACCCGCGGCGTATGATACCTCCCCGGCCCGGCCCAGCAACCGCATGCCTCCGTCCGATCCAGCCTGCAGCCTTCTATCTATATATATTATCTATATATATAACTCCACACACACACACACACACATTTCCCTCCAAGCTAGCTGAGCGAGCTGAGCTGATCTGAGCGGAGCAAGCTGGCAGTAGCTAGCTAGTGTCCGGCCGGCCTTGTAGTTGCACGCACTTACTGCGCGGGATCCATCTACCTAACAATGGAGCTCCTGGCCCTGCTCACCGTGCTCCTGCTGGCGCACGCGGCGGCGTACCTGGCCTGGCAGGCGGCGTCCCGGCGCCGGCGCTCCACCTGCTACCTCCTGGACTACGCGTGCCACCGCCCCTCCGACGACCGCAAGGTGACGACGGAGATGGCCGGCGCCGTGATCGAGCGCAACAAGCGGCTGGGCCTCTCCGAGTACCGGTTCCTCCTCAAGGTCATCGTCAACTCCGGCATCGGCGAGCAGACCTACTGCCCGCGCAACGTGCTCGAGGGCCGCGAGGAGGCCCCCACCCTCGCCGACGCCCTCGACGAGATGGACGACTTCTTCTCCGCCGCCGTCGCCGCCGTCCTCTCCAGCTCCGGCGTCGACCCGCGCGCCGTCGACCTCGTCGTCCTCAACGTCGGCTCCTTCTCCCCGGCGCCCTCCCTGGTGTCCCGCATCGTCGCCCGCTTCGGCATGCGCGACGACGTCATGGCCTACAACCTCTCCGGCATGGGCTGCAGCGCCGGGCTCATCGCCGTCGACCTCGCCCGCAGCGTCATGCGCACCCGCGCCCGCCCCACCATGGCGCTCGTCGTCACCTCCGAGTCCTGCGCCCCCAACTGGTACGTCGGCACCGACAAGTCCATGATGCTCGGGAACTGCCTCTTCCGCTGCGGCGGCGCCGCCGCGCTGCTCACCAACGACCCCGCCCTCCGCCGCCGCGCCAAGATGGAGCTCCGCTGCCTCGTCCGCGCCCACATCGGCGCCAACGACGACGCGCACGCCGCCGCCGTGCACCGCGAGGACGCCGACGGCCGCCTCGGCGTCTGCCTCAGCAAGGCGCTCCCCAAGGCCGCCGTCCGCGCCTTCACCGAGAACCTCCAGCGCCTCGCGCCGCGGATCCTCCCCGCCAGCGAGCTCGCGCGCTTCGCCGCCCGTCTGCTCCTCCGCAAGCTCCTCCGCCGCCGCAAGCAGGCGGCGGCCAAGGAGGGGCCCAAGATTGACTTCAAGACCGGCGTCGACCACTTCTGCCTGCACCCCGGCGGCACGGCGGTGATCGAGGCGGTGAGGAAGAGCCTGGGGCTCACGGAGCACGACGTGGAGCCGGCGAGGATGACGCTGCACCGGTGGGGGAACACGTCGGCGAGCAGCCTCTGGTACGTGCTCTCGTACATGGAGGCCAAGCGGCGGCTCAAGCGAGGGGACAAGGTGCTCATGGTGACCTTCGGGTCCGGGTTCAAGTGCAACAGCTGCTACTGGGAGGTGTGCCGGGACCTGGAAGACGCCGGCGCCTGGGAAGACTGCATCGACCAGTACCCGCCGGAGACGCTGGTCAACCCCTACATGGACAAGTTCGGATGGGTCAACGACGTCGGACAGGGAGGAGGCTTCGTCTTCTAATAAGTTCTCTAAACAAACAAACAGACAGACAGTTTTACACTCCGTATTCATTATTATTAAATTATTAACGACATCGATCGATCGCCAGCTTCGTTCTTTTCGATTAATAGTTCAACATATTCGTCATCGCATCGCCTCGCCTCGCCTCGCCTGCGTAATTAAATATCCTCCTTTGGCATTGCAGCAGGCAAATTAAAGCTAAGATTATTATTAGTATTGGTTGAAATTAAATCGATCGACAAAGTGTACGTACGTATATGAATACACAGATGATGGGTTGTTGGGGGCTGTAATTCTTTCCTTTCTTTCTCTGATACTTGTAAATGTTTAGGGGTCGCATCACATGCACTGCTTGTGAGCACTCTGTTCTTTTAGATGTACTTGTATGCCCTGCACGTACTGCAAAGGATAAAGTATAGCAGGGTGTACATGAAAGAAAAAGATACAGAGTGTTGGCGGCAGGGAACAATGTTGTATGTAATTATCAGTGTGTATGCGGCTTTCAACTTTTACAGGAACATATACTGTATTTTATCATCAGCTAGCCTCCTCTTTTTCTATTCGGAAATGTCTGCATGAAAACCAGCAGGGGCTCGGTGCATCTGAGATGCTAAGAAACATCAAATACTCCTTGATCAAAAAAATAAATATCAAAGACTTTGTAATTATCATTTATGGTTTGTCTGGCAGCTTTGTTGAAGGAAGAGAACCCTTGATCGAGCAGCAACCTCGATCGATCTTGTACCATTCACTCGCCGAAAAGAGGGTTCGGTAGCCTCGCATGCACGCATCGATTGATCACCCATCCAGCGTGGCCGGCCGGCATATCCATGGATCTGTTCCGTTCCATGCATGAAGCAATTTAATACTGTATTTGCTTCCTTCCTATCCTATCGATAGGAACATGCGTTGATCGGTCATTTAATATTGGCTCGCTGGTCGGCGTTGGCGTATTGACAATCAGAGAAAGGTAACCGATCCATCTGAAAGCACAGCAACATGCCATGCCATGGGAACGCCGGCGTCGTTGCCGGGAGTACTATACGAGTAGTAGTACGTAGTAGCATTGCAACCCATTGAATAGTGCCACGCATCATCCATCGGGTCTGTCCCGTCCGATCCTAGCCTGGCGCCTTTAATTTAATTTGGTCGCTTTAATGAATTATTTTTGCCCCCGAGTGATGTGTTTAGTTCTAAAAAGAGGAAGAAAAAATTTGGTAAAAAAATCACATCGAACACTATAGCGTACTGTAGCATTTTTTGTTTGTTTGTGATAAACGCTGTCCTACTATGACCTAACTAGGTCAAAAGATTTGATGCGATAGGTGAATAGTGAAGTCTGGAGAGAGAATTTTAGGAAGTTCGTGGAAAACAGGCCGCCTAGAAATAAAGAAAAAAGTGGACCTGTCGAGGCCGCCGGAATGGAAGGGAAGAGAAAAAAAACTGTAAATAAGCGAGATGGGTAACTGTGCTGGCAGCGGTGGCCTGGCACTGTACAGAAGAGGCGAGGCGAGGCCACCCACCCAGGCCCAGCATTGGCGCTTTGGTTTGGTAGCCGGCACGCCATTCAACTCGATTCGTGCTCGGCTTGGCTGCGGTTTGCTACTTGGAAGGAATGGCCCCGGCCAGCAGCAGCCAGCGTTGGTTGTTTGCTTCAATTGGCGTTTGTGTTTACGACCCACCCCTCGCCAGGGCAGCCGGGCAGGGCAGGGCTATTCATTCATTCAGATCAGGCCGGCCTAGCAGGGCGGAGTATGTCACCTAGACCTAGCTGCTAAGGCTATCCAATAAGAGGAGCAGGAGCAGGCAATACGTACCGCGCGCAATAGTAGCAGCGACGATGAGATGGCACGGCCCACTCAGCTTCAATTCCATTTCCATCTCTATCTATCGACTTGAGGTCGTCTTGGCCCGGCCGGCCAGGGGGGCTTGGCTTGCTGTGTAGTCAATTCTGGCAGTGAATGAATTGTCGCCAGTGGCGGTCGAGTTTTCCAAGCTGGATTCTCCAAGCTGTCGCCGCCGCGCCCGCGCCCCAGCTTCCTCGCCAGGGGAGGGCCATAGGCGCCGCGGCCGTGAATGCACGCGCGCCCCCGGCGTGAGTGAAGCCGTCTGCTGGAGCAGTGGTTCGGTGAAAAGCGCGCGCCACGCCGTTGCCCGCCGCGCAGCTCCGGCCTGTGCAGACCAAGCACGCACACCAGCAAGCACCCATTGATTCTTCTTTTCTTTTTTGCAAAAATGAAAAGAATAACCCGTAAACCAAGTCAAAATTCGGAGTCAACCCATCGGATTCGTTACAGTGCCCTCCCTCCAGCTAGCAGTAGTTACTTCTTTCCTTTTCGTGATTCAAGTCCTCCACGTGAAATAACACCACGCGGCACGGGGGAGCACAGACGCATGCAATCCTTGTTTGACTTTGCGCGCGTCGCGTCACGATACAACAGTACTCCGAGTCTGACGAGGGCACACACAATCAAACCCTGCATCACATTCACCTGCGTATATATAGGATAATCCCAGGTCCAGTCTTGTACGTGCACCTTGAATTAGACAGCTTGATAAGTACCATAGCCACACTTGACCTTTCTTCTTGCCCGGCGATAATTACAGAGATCAATCATCAACGGCTCAGGTAAACGTACTACAGTAAACTGCCCAGTGCCCACTTCTGCGCGCTTCTCATGCCTCTCCCAGCTCATCATTTCAAGTTGCACGCCTGTCCTGGGTCCAATCCCATCTGCTCAAATTGATTGCGGTCACAGCCTAACCTTACTCGGGTATAGCCTTCTCCGTTGCGCTGTGCCACGACTCTTGTGCATCCCGGCTGGAAAAGCCTTTATCATTGACTTGACAATTGCGGACAATAGTAGATTGTCACATCAAGGGCATTATTCCCAGCTGGCATTTTCCAGGAACATTGTGAAGACTCTCGGATCCATGGTACCTGCACCTGCATGCTCCTATATATGCATCCTAGGCCTACTCCAAGTGCATCACATGGCGTTTATGTCTATAACTACCATGTACCAGGATCATTAAATGGAATGTTTAGAAACAACTCGCATAAGACCAATTCCAACCCATAATGTTTACGGGACTATCTACAGCGCGACATCAACAAAACACTCCTCGGGGGTGTTTAGTTCAGGAGAAAAGCTGAAAAGTGAAGTGAAAAAGTCACATCGGACATTGTAGCACTTTTTTGTTTTAAACATTGTCCTATCATGACCTAACTAGGCTCAAAAGATTCGTCTCATCGTGTACATCAAAACTATCCAACTAGTTTTTTTTATTTACCCACGTTTAGTACTCCATGCATGAGGAGAGAGATTTGATGCGATAGGTGAATAGTGAAGTTTGGAGAGAGAATTTTTAAAAGTTTGATGATTTGACCCGGAACTAAACAGGGCCCTTATAGAAACAGCACACTCTCACATCTCTACCAATTATATTTGTAATGTATCTATTATGAAGACACTGTCATCTCTTAATGTGCAGTTGTATACATAGGTTTTTGTGTTGAAAATATGTCTTGTACGAGACACATCATTTAATACATAGCCCTATAAGCTAAAAATTTCAGATGACAATATAGTTAATGTTATAGAATCATCCATATGGAGGGTTGGAACTCCCCACTGTATTGTGGTGTTGTTTTCTATGTCACTCGGTATATTATTTTGTGGGGTATATTTAATTGCTATTGTATATTTAGCAATATTTAATTGCTATGTATTTATGTCTATCAGAATGGACAGAAACCATCAAGTTCTTTCTCCAACTGTATCTCTACAATGATATATGTTTTTAATCTATGCCATGTCATACAAATATAGTATGTAATACTTATTTAATACGTTTATGATACAGTCTATTGGGTTAGTCAAGGCTCAGAAAAAAAGAGGTGGGTTAGTCAACTTTTTTTTTTTGAGACAACATTTGGGCCACAACTACCTAAAATGAGTGGTCGCACCTAGGGTCAATGTGACTACAGATGGGCCAAATTTTGTCAAGCCTCATAGGCCCATAGGTCTTGTTTCTCCAGCCCCCACTCCAATCACCGAATTTAGCAATTCCCCCGTATCTTGAAGGCTCAACTGCTCAAGCGGCTTGTTGGTGGCGGATTTTTTTTAAGATAAAAATACTGCTGATTGATTGATGCTGAGAGAAAAAACACTGTTGGCTTGTGGCTAAGGGTCTCTCCAATGTGAGGTCCTATAAATTTCTCTCTCCTATGGAACCGGGTCTTATACATTGTGAGGCTGACTCTATAAAGGACCAGGTCCTATACATGGAACCAGGTTCTATGGAGTAAATAATCTATACTAAAAGAATCCCAGAGAAATAAAAACACTTTCTACCAAAAATTTCACCCACACCCTCTCACAGAGGACCCACCTGTCGGGCTTTGGTGGGAGGGAAAAACTAGAAAGCATCAAAATTTTTGCATGTTTCGGGCGTTTTTCGTTCATTCTCCGCAAAACTTTTTTCATCCAACGTCCCGCGCGTACCCACCTCCGGCCAGGTGGGCCCCTAACTCCCCACGTGCATACAATTATCCCGTATTGCTAATAGACAAAAGATTGAAGAATTTTTCTCCATATAAATAAAGACCAACTAACTCGAAAAATAATGTCTCTAAATTTGAGAATAGCTAAAGCTCTATATACACACGTGCGTGCGCACGTGCCGCGTCTGCTAGTAAGTGAAAGGGAGAGAGATGAGAGAGATGTGGGACCCGTTTATAGATTCACCCCCGGTTCTATATATTGATGGCGATACATCAGTAGACATCAAATCATTGTGGGGCCGATCTATAAAACCAGGATGATCCTATACACTGGAGACGCCCTAATAAGCCAGCAAACGCCGCCGCCTCGTCGCTTCTGCCGAGAGAACGTGGTGGCAGCTCCAATGGCGGCGGTCACAAAACAAACTGAATGAACGTGGTGGCCCGCAGGACCGCACGACAATGTGGGCTTTATATTGGCACGTAACTGGATGGCCAAAACAAGCTCAGCGTTACATTATCATGTAATTTGACCACCCATAAGATTACACTTCCACCTCTCCTCGCACAACTGTGATAACAAGGCATACAAACGAAACAACACTAGGACCATGCCGCTTATCGCTTAAGCTCTTTTCTGGATCAGCAAACTTCAGGACCTCATTACTTTGTGCAGACTGTCGTGCTTAAATCTTATTCCTTCGATATACAGTGTTCCGGTTCAAATGACGTAAAAGAATTACCAAAACGAAACCAGACTATGCGACTAGTATAACATTCCACGATAAATCAACAGATCATACATGTGTGGTCCAAAACAACGATTTTGCTCACAAGCTCGTCTTTGGCTTGGATGCCGGGCTCACACGCCTGGTCAAGGTCCGCATGGTCACAAACTCTTCTGCAGCAGAAGGGTGAATTCCCACCTGAAAAAGCAACGGAAACAGCATTAGGCGCAAGATATTGCCAGTTGTTTTACTGCAAGGTGTCTCTTCTAAAGTTTAGACAAACATACGGTGCTGTCAAAGGTCGCTTTGGTCGCTCCACATTTAAGCGCAACAGCGATGCCCTGGATCATGCCGAAGCTCATTCGTAAGACACAGAATGGGGAAAAGAAAGCTCAGATATTGAAAAGTTGAGAAAGAATTGTACATATGCTTTACCTGCATAATTTCAGCTGCATCTGGTCCACACATGGATGCACCAAGTACTCTATCTGTTTCAGCATCGACTATCAGTTTCATGACAGTCTTCTCCACTCGCCTGGAAAACATAAACTGAATTACAAACTTCCCGCAAGAGTAATGGAATGTTCAATCTTGAGAAGTTGTATGACAGCAATGAAACGAAGCGCATAAATAATGAAAACAATGTAATAAAAGAACACATGAAAAAGGTTGGATTTCATGTAGTTAAAAAAAATTACTTGGAGATGCTGTTCTTCATTGGGTTGAATGATGAAGTGAAAACAAGAATATCACCCTTGGCTTCCTCCAAGGCCTGCTGTTCACTGAGGCCCACTACAGATAGTGGTGGAATGCTATTGAACAAAATAGAGTCCCATGTTATCATGAGAAGAATTATGAAGGGAGGAAAAACATCAAATTCTAAGGAAATCAGCAGCATCTATCAAGAAATCAGCAGCATCTATCAACAAGTAGTCAAGTAAATCAGCTAGATTTGAAACTGAGGCTTAGTGACCTCTAAAATAAGAGAAAGATTTGAAAATCTCTTCAGTCACTCCTGAATTTTCTATAAAGTGACGAAGATTGCGATTGTTACTTACGAGAAAACAGCACAAGGAACATCCCTGTAATCAGGCTTAACTGACTGGCCACCAAACACAGTTTTCTGGAATTGAAAATGTGAAAAGGTAAACAGTTGCCTGTAACAGACAAAGAACTTGACGGATTTCACTGAAGTATTATCAAACTACCACAACCGCTTACAGCAAAGCAAGTAGCCTCCATCAATGCAACAGGTGTTAGATTGATCCGGTTTGTCACATCACCCACAGCCCATACACTAGGAGCAGTTGTGCGAGAATATTCGTCAACCTAACCAGAGACAATATCAAAATATCCAAATTAAGTTACCCGAAATACACAATCCAGAACTTACTTCAGTGGCAAATTCAGCTGCCTAATACAATATTACTCAGGGTTTAGGGTAGTTATAAAAGAAATATGAGAAATAAATTCCAGGTGTAAATATAGCCCACAAGCAAAGAAGAAAACGAACAGCTAGCAAAGAAAGAAAAATCAACCTTGATGGCTCCAATCCGGTCAACCTCAACACCTGCAGCTTGCAAGTTCAGCCTCTGGGAGTTGGGTGTGCGCCCTAAATTCAGTTAAAATATTAAATACAAGGTATGGGTATAGTATTAACTGACAAAGTTCTGGACCCATTACAAACTAAGTAGTTAGCCAGATTTTTCTTTAAAAAAATCTAGCTACAAATATTTTCTTTTGAATATTTTACTAGGGAGCTAAATCATTAGAAGCATTGTAAGATATACAAAAATTTTGTGCTGAACAAAAATGCATTCCCAGAATGGATGTTTAAAGAAATATTTAAATGCAACAACAACTAGGGAGACCTCCTAAATACCTGTAGCAAATAGAACAACGTCTGCAATAAGCTCCTCTCCTTTATCAGTTACAACTTTTATGCCATCAGCCGTTTTGCTCAACTGGTTTAAATAAATAAAATGGAATTGGTCAGACCTGGAATTGACATTGAGAAATCAAACTGCAGTATAGGACTTGAGTTTAAATCACCTCAGACAGATTTGTCCCAGGATGCAATTTGATTCCCCTTCCCTCAAGGTTTCCTGCAACAACTGCTCTCATCTCATCATCAAAGCCTCTGCAAGTAGTCAGTTTGTTAATTGTCATGCCCATATTTTGTCTCCACGTCAATGCTAGCAACAATCTTCCTGTTTCTAGACTTGAAGGTATCATACAACTCACAACATTAGACAATAAATGCCTACTATGCAGTCATATTGTAATCAGATAGCTGACTCGTATGTCCAGGTTCCAGAAACAAGACTTATAAAGGCATAACGTGCACTACTTAGTTGAAAGTTAACAATACTATTTATGGTGGGATTTTAAGCTAATTAGTTAAAAAATGAACTAGCTAGCTAGTCCTAAACGTCATGTATTTGAGAAAGGAGGTAGTATCATAAAATTCTATGTAATGTCACAGCAGTAGAATCCATAATAGAGCAACAAGGAATTGGTTCTTCGGCATTCTTGATTTCTACTAAGCACAGCAGCAGTCTGACCTTTCACATTGACCCTTATTAGGAATGTTAAAAAAATGCATCAATTTACAATATGGAAAGGTTATTTGTCTAGTTGTTTTCATTAACAGGATTGATACTTAACTACCCAGATGTGAACAAAAGTAGCACATGATAATAATCTGAATGCAAGAAGAAAAGTATGAGAAGTATTACTTAAACAAGAAGCCAGGCTAGCCATTGCAGGATTAGTTATTAGGATTTCCCAAGATTAAATTACATACCTTAGAGGAAGTTCCTTCCGATAAAACAAATCTACCTCTGCACCCATCCCTCTCCAGATGGAAGCAAATTCAACAGCAATATATCTGCATTGTCCAGCCACACGGACAGGAGTATGTCAGAGAATTTGTAGCCAAAGAACAGTATATTTTCTAAATAGCAGCAGCATGGCACTCTACCCGCCACCGAGGATTACAGCGCGCTTTGGAAGCTCCTCCAAACTCAAGGCCTCATCTGAAGTAATAGCCAGCTCCTGCAAAACATTATTTTCGCTAGAGTTAGGGAAAAAAAACCATCAGAGGAGTTTAGGACAAATTGAAAATGAACAAACAATGCGAAACATGACAAAAAAAAAGAACTATGCTGTCTAAAAAGTAAGTTTGTCTCGCTCAATACAGTTTGGAGAAAGAAACACCGAGCAAGACCCTAATTCAAACATGTGGTGGTGAATCTAGCTTATTGGGATCCAACAATCCTTGGAACTATGCTGTCTAAAAAGGTAAGTTCGTCTCGCTCAATACAGTTTGGAGAAAGAAACACCAGGCAAGACCCTAATTCAAACATGTGGTGGTGAATCTAGCTTATTGGGATCCAACAATCCTTGATGTTCAGCATGAATGAGCGAACAAACAAGTATCAGTACAATCAATCAGGACAAGGAAGAGAGTTATAAAAAGTAGATGGGTGATATTGCAAACCTTTCCAGGTATGTTGACACGTTGAGCTCGGCTGCCAGTCGCAATCAAAATATGTTTTGCTGTATACTTTTGCTTCGAACCATCAGGCTGGCTAACTTCAACAGCATGAGCATCAACTAAACTGCCTGCCCCTTCAATCATTGTCACGCCAGCATTGGAAATGATCCTCTGGTATACTCCATTTAATCTAACAATTTCTTTAGTCTGCAGAGAAGAAACTTTTAGGACCTTGGGCAGTATGACACTCCTGTTAGGCTTGGCAGTTGCGGAGAATGTGCTTGTAATTGAGGTTTAAGGCCTGACCTTATTTTCCAATAGAGTTTTCCAATTGAAGTTAATATCTCCATTGATCTCCCACCCAAAATTCTTTGAATCCTGCATTTACAATAAACTTACAGTTCAAATACAAACTAGCATCACATTTTTGTAAAGGCACACATGCCCAAGATAACCGTGTTCTTAGATTCCATGTCATCGGGTTCTGAGCCATTTTGAGTAAAATATTTCTCTCATAAAAGTAGGACAGTAAAACGACAAACCTCAAATTCTCCCCGGAAAGATGCACCATACACCAATATCTTTTTAGGAACACAACCACGTATCACACACCTAGGACAACAATCAGATCATTACGAACACACAGATTTAGAATGCAGAAATATACATAGCAGGATTAGCCGAACGCTCTAAGTAAACACCAGAAATGTACAAAAACAACTAGGTGATGCTTACGTCCCGCCATGTCCTCCTAGCCAATCTGAGCTGATGGGGTGAAAGGGGAGCTCACAAATCGCAACCTGACACGAATCTCATAACCAATCAAACTCATGTGATGAGACACGATACAATAATAAAAGATTTTTACAAAGGGCGAGGTTACAATTGATCTAAGGGGAATAAAAAGGGGTAAAAATCCCCTACTGTGGCAATATGTTAAATTGGAAAAAAAAGGACAGGGTATGATTATAGATTTAGAGTAGCAAACAAAAGTAAGGGCAATTTGTACAAGCCTAACAACCTTTGAAAACAGTTCTCAGGAAAAAAAAAAGGGAAGATCAGAAAAACAGAGCTGGGCCGAGAACAGATGATAGCATAACAGCTGCATCCATTTCCCAACCATTAGAATAGAATGGACACAATCATACGACACGAGGCTACGGAATTCAACTGGCGAGCCAAGGGCAGGGCCCCAAGGGTGGATCATGTGTTAGACCACAGCCATCTAATATTATATGCTACAGGGCAGCAGCAGTCAGCGGCTGCCAGTCACCGTCTCCGGCGGCCATGGGAGTAGCGACCGATGCGAGCCCGAGGTGGAACAGGCGGCGGGGTAGAGGAAGCAGCCCAGATGGGCTCTTGGAATTAAGGGAATGAGCCAACCTTAGCTCCGAAGGAGGCGGCGGTACGAGAACCCCGAACGCCGCCGCTGCCCGCTCCGATGACGAAGAGGTCGTAGTCGTAATGCTCGCCGTCGGCGACGGGCGCCTCGCCGTCGATGAGCATCTTCCTCGCCATGGGTCCTCAACGCTGCGAAACAAAACCCTAAGGGCGCAATTGAATTTTCAGAAATCCGTCTCCAAAACTGAAGGAGTGGGAGGAAACAAAGTCGAGATTTCGCCGGTAATACAAAGTTTATTTCGTATAATAGATAGATAAAATCCACACCTGCGATGCGATTGGATTGGACGGATCTTATGTTCTCAACAGATGGCAGCACAATTGGGAGCTTCTTCTCTTTCTCGCCTTCGTTTCCGGAGCTCGTATGTGGCCTTGTGGGATTCCACGGGGAAGTAGCTCCATTTGCAGCGCACGGCACCTACTTCTACTTCTACATGTGTCGGGTTTTACACACAAGTCCCTCTTCTTTACCTATTTGACATTCAAGAGAGCTCATCTGCTGCCTAGTATCATTTGAAATAATCCGTGCTATTTAGTTTTTTTATTAAGAAAAGGTTCCCCGCTTTTATTTCTATATAAGAACCAAAGCAAACTCAACTACGGCACAGTCAACGCGTTTGAATAATTCCGTACTAATTTTTTTACTCGCAACTCGAAAGCACTAATTGTCTTTAATTTAATTACGGTTCATTCCTTTCCTTGAAGACAAATAACAAGGTATACAAACGGGTTCGTGGTGCGGCTGCTAATCTTTTCTTTTTGCGGGTGGCTGCTGGTTTTTTATTTCCAGTGGCTGCTAATCTAATTAACAGTTAATAAATCAAAGAGAAAAATGCAAAATAGTGAAAGATAGAGGTACTTATGTGTCCGAACGGTGGGCCCGTTTCCATTTCGTTAATCTTGACCCGCCTATGCGCAGCCCCCGCGGGTCTTCCACTCGTCATCGTCGTACACGGTGATCATCCGACGGCTACGGTTGCAAGCTATCGTCACCGATGACGCCTCGGGATGTTGTGTCGTGTTGGATGCTATGCTTCAGCTCCCGTGCTGCTCGCCGTGTTGGTTTTCTCTACCAACAGCTTCGAATTTGAGAGTTGAGGCATCTCATGTTCTCTGATGAATATCCGAGAGAACAACCGGGGAATTTAACAGCACTTGACCATTCTTATATATTTTTTTGAAAAGAATTGACCATTTTTATATGACACGTCTGAATGGGATGATGAGTAGATTAGTAGAAGCAGGGTTGGCAGCTCGCGTGGATAGCGTGCGTGGAGCAGATCCAATGAATGCAGAGCTTTGTCAGGCATGTGGCTCCCTGATCGGTCAGATGTAAGGAACAGCTAGCTTGCAGTTTATCACCCCCATTTTTGTTGCATTGACACGAATGGAATGCCTTTACCGTTGCAACGATTCATCCTTGTTGAGTGTTGAGTTACATTACATCTTCACCGCATACGTGGTGCAAACTGTGCCGTTCGTGTGTTCCTGATGCCAGCTTGTGTTCAATGAATCTGGACAGGATTTAGAAGAAGGGCATTGGCGCGTCGAACTCTACAAGGCATGCTTCCTGTTCTTGTCAGCAGCAGCTTACCAAATACAACTTTTGCAAGTTAACCTTGATCTCGAATACATGAGAGAAACTTTAACTTGGCAAAACTGCATGCAGTCACACTGAACATCCGGTTAATTCCCCGTTTGTTTGCGGAGTGACAGTACAGATTGTAATAAGTTTTTTTTTTGTAGTAATCAGATTGCATATCTTGATACCAGTGGTTGTAGCCCAACGCATATTCATCACGCTGTGTTACTTTTAATAAGTCGATATTCACTTCTAATAAGCTCAGCACGTCACTGAGATGGCATCTGAAATTAGCGCAGGGCAAAAGCTACTTTTCAAAGAAGATGGCACAGCACCGCAAGAGCCAATTCGAACGAAGTATCTCTACACCTCACTTAGCTCCAAATGGCACAGCACTGCAAATGGTGTGCACAGTTTTCATTCATGTCCGTTCCTGTAGGCTGTAGCAGCATTTGACATTTTAATTAGCTTGCAAACCAATCACGGAAGCCAAGATATCATTTTGGTTCATCTTCATCCCAACGCTTTTCACCCTGAGAATACTATATAGACAAAATATGGACAAATTCTGATGCGTCACTTAAAGTGATTTAAGTGAAGGCGTAGACAATAGTGTCTAGATTTAGTTAAATCTGTACTTCCAAATTGCAGAGGGGTGGTGGCGCAGTTGGCTAGCGCGTAGGTCTCATAGCTATTTGAGTTATCCTGAGGTCGAGAGTTCGAGCCTCTCTCACCCCATTTTTTTTTTATAATTGCTTTGCTTTTCTAGCTGGAAACTATTCCTTACGAGTTCTTGTTAGATTTTTTAAAATTGTTTTGCTTTTCTTCCTACTTATAATTGGAAACTACTCCTTATGAGTTCTTGTTAGATTTTTTAAATTATTTATTAAAATTATTTATCTTTTCTTCCTACTTAACACTTGACACAAACTAGAACTGCGACAAAGATGGAAACTACTTTTAAGTTCTTGTTAGGAGATTCTTAGATTCTTTATAAGACTCCATTTTTCTTAATTCCTTTGCTTTTCTTTGTATTTGATACTTCACCCAAAACCAGAGTCGCTACAAGCTGGATACTACTTTTAAGTTCTTGTTAGATTATTAGATTATTTGGACTCTCTACACTCTAAAAAGGAGACTGTTCTTTTGTATGGAACTCGCATGCCATCTCTAGAGTTCAATTCAAATATGAATTCAGATCGTTACATCCAAATCTTTCGTTTCCAAAAGCAGCCCACAACTCACAAACAAGGCCCAATAACCCCAGGAGTTTGAAAGGCAGAACCATTACATTTTTCAGAACCAAACGTCGCGAGTCATCAAGCACTAACTGATCCGGGACACAAAATTTGTACAAAACTGAGTGTCTTTTGTCTTCCCTCAGGAACTGGACACACATCTCCAGAACGTAGTTTAGGGAGCGTTGGCGAACAATGTAAAAGATGCTGCAAAACATGCACAGCATATATCCTTATTTATTTACTTCGATGTGCAAAGACCATTTCCCATAACCTTCTCAGACTTATTTCTTCGCTCTAATTTCAATGCCCTGCACAATAAGACCTTTCTTCCAGTTGCCTCCTCTTGTCTCCATGAGACTGATGGACACCTCACCATCTTCACCTTCTTCATTGTTGAACTCACCCATCTCCATCTCCATCCAGCCATCAGCCCTTTTCTTAGGGAGATGCACGGTCACTCCATGAGGCACACGACGGTTTCTTCTCCTTAACCTTCGTCTGATGGCTGGAACCATGATAGATCGGTAATTCTGTGGCACCTCTTCTTCTTCCTCACCCTCATCTTCATAGCCTTGGAGGCAAACTTGGCGAGTGAATTTGCTTTCCCCAATGTTAACTGTAGCCTCCTGGAGTGGATAATCCAGCCCATATGATTCATCGGACATCTTGAACACCATGTAAGCAGCATAAGTTGAGTTTTGCGAGAGCATCTTGCAATGTATCTTGCCACGGATTTCCAACCAACAAACAGCATGGAGTTCGGCACCTTCTGAGAACCTGATACAAACACAGCACAGGTTAAAATTTGCAACAGATCCAATATCATCATTCAGGGCGATTCGTTTATGTGAAGTGCTGTTCATAGGCTGCATTCATTTTCTTTGACGGATTATGCTTGTGTTCATTATTATTATTATTATTATAAAGTCAAAGTTAAAAAGGCCATGTGACTTTGCTCTCGAAATCATGGATAAGATAACAACATTTGGTCATGTCCATGTGGAAAGCAATATGATCATGACTGAGGTAGGATCCTGATTTCCAAATTAATGAGAATGCTAACTTTGGAGTCCTAACATCATGAGAATGCTGCAATTATTCTCAAAACAATGTCATGTACCAATTGACCACAACACAATTAGCAAGCCAGAACTATTATCTAGTAGTAGTGCAATTAGATGTAGCAACCCAATGGCATTTAAGAACACGCCCGAGATACCAGTCACATCCACACAGCAGTAGATAGATAGAGCGTTGATTTCGCGAACCTGGAGCCTGTGAGAGGGATCCAGCGCCAGTACTGCGGCGTATCGGCCCACACGATGAACAGCGTCCTCGCCGATAGCATGTAGCACTTGGCGCCGGTGTCCCTGTCCAGCCACATGGTCTGCACGCCAACACAACCGATCAGCCCCATCGATCCAGAAGAACCTTCACCTCACTGCACAGGTGGTGTCACTGCAGAGGAGGACTAGACGTAAACAGAAGCAGAGTCCCGTACCGTGAGGCCGTCGGCGAGGAGGAGGGGTTTGTCGCCATCGGAGAGGCGCATGTACAGCGCCTTCTTGGACGGCGGCGCGGGGGAGAGCTCCTCGTCGGCGAGCGGCGGGAGGTCGCGCGGCAGGAGGCAGGACCAGACGGCGTCGGAGTCGGCCGCGGCGCGGAAGGCCGGCGAGACCGCGGCGGCGCGGCAGGCGTCCCGCGGCGCGGTCCGGGCGATCGACGCCACGAGGAGCTCCTCCGGCAGCCGACCGATCTCGCAGGCGGATTCCGTCGTCGTCGCCATCGATCGATATGATTCCTCCGCCGCCTCTCCTCACTTTCTCGATTGTAAGGAATATATGCGATGATGTGAGCACTGTGGGATTAGCAATACGATCGAGTCAATGGTGAACTGGAGGAGGATTTATAGATGATGGAACTGGAAGAGGCTTAGGGGCTAAGGTTTGGGATGGCGACGGGCACGCGAGACGCACGGGATGGAGCCTTGCTTGGAGGCGAAGGATAATACGGAAAAAGTATTACGGGCATGAGGGGATGACATGTGGGTCCCCGTTTGAAATTTTGAGGATCTGCCAACCGGCAACGTCATCTGAGAGGAACCCGACCAAACAGCGTTCCTTCCAGTTCGTGATGTAGGCACATTCGTTTGACTGAGTTCGTCCGATATGTCCACGCCGTAAGCAACATGGTAAAGTGAGTTCCTGATTGATGCAATAGCAATCGTTTGTTTTCTTATATTTCAAAAGAAAAATTGTGTCATGTCAACGCCGTATGCAACATGGTAAGTTTGAGTTCGTGATGCAACATCCACAATAGTTTGATGAGTTCGTGCAATGTCCTCGCCGTAAGCAACATGGTAAGCAATGCAAAGGCATGCTGAAAAGTTACTGGAACAATACAAAATAGTTGAAATGAAATGATGCATTTGATAGCTCAAGGAAAGAATTATGTGATTACCTCTACCAAGTTGTGAATACAGATTGAATCACAAATAAGATCAACAGGCATACTGCCACTCTTTCCCTAATACTCTACTTATTTACGCACAAAACATTTTAATAATGTCATTTCTGTTTCTTAGGTCTAATCTCAATGCCCTGCACAATAAGACCAATCTTCAGGCTGCCTGACGTCTCCGTAAGGCTAATGGAAACCTCACCGTCTTCGCCTTCATTGTTGTAGAACTCACCAATCTCCAGCTCCTTCCAGCCGTCAGCTCTTTCTTGAGGAAGCAGTACGTTTTCAGGAATTTCAAGACGGCTTCTCCTACTTGGCCTCAGTGCCGACCACGGATTCCTCCAAACGTGCTGGAACTCAGCCTCACGATCCTCACCGTCGCTGTCATAGCCATCGAGGCAAACGCTGCGAGTGGATTTGTTTCCCCCGAGCTTGACAAATGTCTCCTGGTATGGATAATCAAGCCCATAGGCTCTACAACCTACTTTGAACACAATGTAAGTAGCATATGTTGAGTTTTGGGATAGCATCTTGCTATCTATCTTGCCACGTATTTCCAACCAGCAAACACGCAGGAGTTTACCAACTTCCCGGAAGCTGTCACAAATTAACAAGAGTTAGAAATTCATAATAGATAACTAGACGCAAACAAGGTGGCAGAAACCTACAAAATTCCATAACATGGCATCAGCCAACCTTTTTCAGCTATCAATGGACTAACAGCGTGCATGTGTATATTCTAATTCAAATTCAATGACAATAACTTAACTCCATTGTAACCGAACAGAGTTAATACTGCCATGCTCTGTCTATGCAAAGTTGCAGAAGGGGCAGACGCTTAGCTACTGAAGCAAAGGAAAGAGTTCAGCAATGACATAGCATTGAACACAGTAATTTCGCACCAAAATTGGCAAGCAGACATGTGAAATAGCTAACCTGGAGCCTGTGATGGGATCCAGCGCCAAAAGAGTGGAGTATCATCCCAAGCAATGCTCAGTTCCCTTGCCAAATAGCCTATGAACCAATCCGTTAATATTTTCCTTATTCCTCTGACCAATAAACCCAATGGCCTATGCACCGAGCCTGTTAACCCTGCTGCCGAGCACAGACAGCACCGCAGCAGCAGGAACTCAGTCAATATATAGACAACTCATGTGTTAAAAAAAAAACTGCCCAAGTGCGCAGGCCCAGGGTATTCCGTTTTCTGGATTGTAAGAAACAAAGTTTGCGGTCATTCTAATAGTAACTTTTTTAATGAAAATGCAAAGCACCTGTCCAAGGTTCGTAAAAAAGTTTCTAACAGTAACTCTTTTTTTGAAGAAGTCAACGGAGGGCTAAGGAAGCCCACCTGAACCACACGAGAGTCCCAGCTCCAAATTGCAGCTCTTTAAACACCTATGCCACCATGCAACGGCGTGCATTCAACAACCCCGGGAGCGCGAGGTGGAGAGAAATCGACAAAATTGTTTGAGCGAACCTGCATGAATCGGCGAGAGGGATCCAGCGCCAGTACTGCGGCGTGTCGCCCCACGAGATGAGCAGCGCCCTCGCCGAGATCATGTAGCTCTTGGCGCCGGTCTCCCTATCCAACCACATGCTCTGAACACGACAACCGGTTAGCCGATGAATTGAGAAACCCCGTGTAGAAACAAGAGAAGCGGCAGTAGAACGAGGAGGGCGACCATGAGGCCGTCGGCGAGGAGGGCGGGGCGGTGGGAGAGGCGGAGGAATCGCTCCTTGATCGACGCCGGAGCGGGGCCGGAGAGCTCATCGTCGGCGAGCGGCGGGAGGCCGCGGGGAACGAAGCAGCCCCAGACGGCGTCGGAATCTGCGGCGGCGGGTAAGTCCCGGGAGACCGCGGCGGCGCGGCAGGCGTCGAGCGGCGTGGTGAGGGAGAGCGCCGCCGAGAGGAGCTCCTCCGGCAGGCGCGCGATCTCGCAGACGTCCGCAGCCTCCATTCTCGTCCGATTTTGCGTGTTTTGTGCGAATTTCGTTCAAGCCGCTCGGTCCAAGTTTTTTGTTAGCGCGTGATTCCTTTCGAGTGGGCTCACCTAGCACGTCCATTGGGCCTATTTCCTTTAATCTGCGTTTGGGCCGTGCCGAGCCCGCTGGTTGGTGCAGTTGGCCGCTCCTCTTGAATCCATTCCACAGCGTCAAAAAAAAATTGTTAAATGTTGAAATTATGCAATACAACGGTCGGCGAAAAATCTCCTTGTGGTAGCCAACAGGCAGAAATTCCATAATGTTTAGAATATCGCACAAAACAAGTGAATTTCCTATAAGCTCAAGCCTTATTTCTTGGGTCTAATTTCAATCCCATATACAATAAGACCTTCCTTATTATGCAAATTTATTGTTTCTCTTAGACTGATGGACACCTCGCCATCGTCACCTTCTTTATTGTAAAACTCACCCATCTCCACTTCCATCCAACCGTCGGTCCTTTTACGAGGGTGCCAGTGCGGTGGCAGGTCTTCGTCTTCCTCATCCCCGACTCCATCCTCGTCCCCGTCGTCATGTAGGCAAACTTGACGGGTCGATTTGCATTCTCCAATACTAACTGATGCCTCCAGGTCGTAAAAATGCCGGATATATTGTGATCCAACCAGCTTGAACACAATATAAGCGGCATAGGTTGAGTTCAGGGATAACATTTTGCTATTTATCTTGCCACGTATTTCCAACCAGCACACACTCAGGAGCTCAGCTGCTTCTGAAAAACTGTTGCAAAAAGAAAACAAGGTGTGTTAAATTTTGTAATGGAACAATAGAGCAACAAACACGAACAAATGGCACGAAAACATAGGCGCATGAACAAAACTTTAGAATGTCACCAAGCTGCCATTGCAAACTAATGAAAGGTTAGCCCTTCTTTTTTTTCTGGAAACCTATATTCCACAACAGCAATAAGCAAGCTTCAGATTACAATTTTTGTGAACTTACAAATGAGGGCACAAAACACAACTAAGGAATTTTGTGGTTATTTGTGAGGTAGGAACGCCATAGAGTTGCATGGAATTCAAATTTCCACAATATGATTGAATCAGAATCAGTAAGAATATGTGTTTGATAAAAAAATGTATGTTAGAAGTTAGAACCATGCCAGAGTGTTCTCTGCGTTGTAACCTTTAAATATCTAATCTAGTGCACTTGGATTCGTTACCACACCATAGCATTAAACTACAATTAAATATTTCGGTACAAATTTCACCATCAGAACTGGTAAGCAAAGGTAGTGGAGATAATTAAGCAAATGCAAACCTGCAGTCTGTGAGATGAATCCAGCGCCAATATTCTGGTGTATTGTCCCATGCAATATTCAGCGCCCTCGCGGAAAGCAAGTAGCACTTGGCGCCGGTCTGCCTGTCTAACCACATGCACTGAACACAGCAATCGATCAGCCGAGCATCAATCAAGAAACCTGCATATTAGCAAGACATTTTAATGGGTTGTAATCATACCATGCGGCGGTCAGCAAGTAGGATGGGGCAGTCGGAGAGGCAGAGGAACATCTCCTTCTTGGACAATGTCCGGTTGTAGAAGATATCATCGACAAACACGAGCTGCGGGAGGTCGTTAATGTGAGGCACAAAGCAGGACCAGAAGGTGTCAGCATCGAGGATGGCACGGAAAGCTCTGGAAACTGCAGCAGCGCGACCAGCGTCTTGTGGCCTGATGTGGGATAGCACCTCCATGAGGAGCTCCAGCGGAAGGCGCATAATCTCACAGGCAACCGTTGATGACAACATTGCTGCTTGTTTCTTACACCCGCCTTGTTGTTTTGATTTGGACATGGCACTGCAAGGAGTTATGTTATGGCCTTTGGGACGCTCAAAGTGAGTGGGAGCCCAATTTGTGGAAGGGATTGAATGAGCAGAAGAGTCCACAGAACCTCTCTTAGGTCGAATCTCAATGCCCTGGACAAGAAGTCCTGCCTTCGACATACCTCCTTTTATCTCCATCAGGCTCATGCAGACCTCACCAGTGTCGCAATCCTTGATGAAGAACTCCCCCAGCTTCAGTTCCATCCAGCCGTCGGTTCTTTTTTGAGGGAACACAAAGTGTCCGCGACAAGCACGATGGTATCTTGTACCGTATAGTTGCCTGACGCCCTCATTATCGTTGCTTTTGAGGCAGACTCCACGAGTTGTTGTGCTTCCTGCAATGGAGATTGATGCCTCTTGAGGTGGGTAATCCAACCCATAGGACTTATCAGCTAGCTTGAACACAATGTAAGCGGCGTAAGTTGTGTCTTGAGAGAGCATTTTGCTGTCTATCTTGCCACGTATTTCCAACCAGAAAACATAACGGAGTCGAGCACCTTCTGAGAACCTGCTGCAGATAAACGAAGGGTAAAAAAATAAGTAAACCAAAAGAGCAATCAATACAGAAAGGTTTAGAATATATATGTATGAATAATCAAATTTTAAAGTTAAATTTCACAATTAAAATTAGCCCTAAATCCATGATCAAATGTTGCGTTAAGCCTAATCCTGCTGCTGCTAAAGCAGAGACAATGAAGAGACTAAGTTAATCAGGCACTTTCCCCCATCACAACACTGATCATGTTAGTTGCCCTCAAAAAAGAAAAACACTGATGATCATGTTTGTTAGTGGGTATCAAAGGGTGTTCCAATTTCAAAACTAACCATGAGCTACTAAAGATTGTGCTTGTTCTAAAATAACTCTGAATTAACCACAACAAAGTCCCTACTCAGAATTACAACTCGTTGCAATCTGGTACGCTAATATGTTTTGTAATATTTGCCGGAAGCGAAACCAATGCAGTGAAATTCAGCAACACACGAACCTGCTGGAGTCGCGGAGGGGAATCCAGCGCCAATACTGCGGCGTGTCACCCCACGAGATGTGCAATGACCTCGCCGAGAGCATGTAGCACTTGGCGCCGGTCTCCCTGTCCAACCACATGCTCTGGACACAACAACCACCGGTCAGCCAATTAATTGATTGCCAAAGCTGCGCGTCAAGAGATCGAAGAAGCAGGCTTGCTTGTTGGGTTGAGGTCTTGGGGCGGGGCGTACCATGAGGCCGTCGGCGAGGAGAATAGGGCGGTCGGAGAGGCGGAGGAACCGCCCCTTGGCGGACGCCGGCGCGGGGCCGCCGAGCTCCCCGTCGGCGAGCGACGGGAGATCGCGGGGCACGAAGCGGGACCAGACGGCGTCGGAGTCCGCCGCGGCACGGAAGCCCCGGGAGACCGCGGCGGCGCGGCAGGCGTCGAGCGGCGTGGTGAGGGAGAGCGCCGCCGAGATGAGCTCCTCCGCCGGCAGCCGGGCGATCTCGCACGCATCCGCCGCCTCCATCGATGCAACCGTCAGGTAGGACTGGGGACAACCGCCAAAGGAATTTCTCTTCTTTTTAACTGGGATCATAAAATTAATTTTCCTAACCGACTCGTATTCCTTTTTGGCAGGCCAAGGCCCCACATAACAGGAAGTACATACATACAGGCCGGCCCAATCTCGGAGGCCGTGCTCGCGGGGTGCCCTGCCATGGACAACCTCGTGCGCTGCAAAAATTTGTTATTTTTTCTCTTACAAAGTGGTACCAAGATTTATGTTCTCTCTCAAATGACGGTACAAAGATTTTTTTGGGTGTGTTTAGTTCAAAAAGTGGTAGAGAAAATTTGGTGAAAATGTCACATCCGATACTGTAGCGCACTGTAGCACTTTTCGTTTGTTTGTGGTAAACATTGTCCTACCATGACATAATTAGACTTAAAAGATTCGTCTCGTCGTGTAATCAAAACCGTGTAATTAGTTTTTTATTTACCCACGTTTAGTGTTCCATACACGAGGAGAGAGATTTGATGTGATAGGTGAATAGTGAAGTTTGGAGGGAGAATTTTGGGAAGTTTGGTGATTTGACGGGGAACTGAACACAGCCTTTGTCTTTTGAAGAGTAATGAATGGTTCAAGTACTCCTGTCAGTCTTTGGCCTTGTTTAGTTCCCAAAAGTTTCCAAAACCAAATACACTATGTAAAAAAAAGATTTCTCATCACATCAAAATGTCATAACATGTATGGAGTACTAAATATAGATGAAATAAAAAACTAATTACACGGTTTTATTGTACTATGCGAGGCGAACATTTTGAGCCTAATTAATCAATTTTTGGACAATTTTTTGCACATACAAACGAAAATGCTACAATGACGCAATGATTACGAAGTGACATCTACCTCTCAAATTCACCCTCCCAAATTTACATCTAAACAAGGCCTTTGTCTCAAATGGATATCTTCCTGTCAGTCTTTACGAACTAAAAACACATGCAAACTGTATTACAAAACTATAATATTCTGAAAAGATATTGATTGTCAAGTTTAACAAATTGGCTGCATGTAGGTTTTTTTTACTGGAAAGAGTAATCACTAGGAATGATTAAAAGAACCAATTAAAGGAATTGATCTTCACCACATAGAATGGACTAAAAATCAATAAATTGACATGCACCATCACTTATAGAGTGATGGACCAATGAACAGCCACGTTAAAAAAACATGTGGAGTTAACATTACAACAAATAATACATTTGCAATCCGATCCTGTTCTAGGGATCAATCACCATCAGCCGGACCACGTAATAAGTACTCCCTTCATACTCATATTAGATGATGTTTAGGACAAGGTTTGGGTCAAACCTTGAGAATATAAATCATAAATAACTTTTAAATCGTTGAGTTTAGAAATGTGAAAATCATATTAATAGATTTGTCTTGAAAATTACTTTCAATAAAGGATACATCTATAACTTTTTAATAAATATTTTTATACAAAATAGTAGTCAAAGTTGTGCTTTGGAGACCGTGTCGCTGTCCTAACCATCGTCTAATATGAATAAGTACATAGAAAAACGCAAGATACGGTAGGATCTGTTGTTGACGCCCCGATCACCGATCAAAATGCTCGATCGTGTGATCCAATGTGGCTGTCGGGCAGAGTGTGGGCCATGCCGTTTTGCTTGCAGCCTTGCACTGACGACGGAGTAGTCTGCATGCAAGCACTGACCATTCTTCGGCAGCTCAATTTTTTAAGTTGCATTGCATCTGTCCAGAAAAGAATGAGGTTGAGAGCTACCTATCCGTCCGGCTGTTCTTGTCTGGACCTAATGATCGGCACTTTTTAATTAATTTTCCCCTAGATTAAAAATTAACTGGGCCGCCGCTAGCAGCAAGCAGCTTCCTTGGGCCTTATCTCAATGCCTTGCACGATGAGCCCCCTCTTCCACCGCCGGCTATCCACCTCCTCCAGCCTCACCTCCACCACTCCGCCGTCGTCCTCGCCGTCGCCGGCGACAGCGAACTCGCCCAGCTCGACCTCCGCCCACCCGTCGCCCCTCCGCCGCGGGCACCTGATGTCGGGGTCGGCCTCCCTCGTCATCACCACCTTGCGGCCGCCGTAGCCCTTGCGGAGGCGCATGTACTGCTGCTGCCGCCGGTGCATGGCCGTCTCCTCCTCCCCCTGCATGTGCTGCAGGCAGATGGCGTGCTCATCGTTGGACGTCGCCGCCGCCGACGTCGTCGTCGGCTTGCTGCTACCGGTGCCGGTGACGACGGTGACCGTGGCCTTTGGTGGCAGCATGCCGACGTGGCACTCGAGGCCGTAGGAGTCGTCGGAGATGGAGAAGACGAGGTAGGCGGCGTAGGTTGTGCCCGGAGTGAGCAGAGATAGGCTGAGCTTCCCGCTGATCTCCAGCCAGCACACGTCCACGAGCTCGGCGACCTCCGGAAACCTGATTACAGTATGGCATGAAGAGATCAGTCGTCTAGCCCGTGATGATATGTTGTGAATTGTGTGGTGCAAGCATGCATGCAGAGTATATTTTTAGATAAAGGAAACCGGGCCTCGATCAACACTCACGAATGAGTATCTACAAGACTACAGCCAACCAAGCATGCATGGGACGACTACGGGAGCGCGTAAGCTATGGTAGGCTTTTGCGACGCGAAAGACGTGTGTGTAGCACTCGTCAGGAGCTTTCGTGTACGTGCAGGCATGCATTGCAACACGTGCTTGTCGTTTGTGTAAAACTCCAGCTGACAAATTAAAACGTCGTATCTCGATCTTGATTAATTAACAAGTGAGGGAAAGTGTCCCCATGTCTCTTACAACTGATTAAAGGGCCTAACTGAAGAAGGGGACCTCGATCTAAACTGCAGAATATTCAGTTAAGAAAACGTTTGATAAAAAAAGCACTACTTATTAGATGTATTAGGATTTTATAAAAGATCTTTAGACCTACAGTCAACTTTTATTACAATGTGGCAAATTCAGTATTTGTAAGTTTGGCTTTGAGAATTCTGACAATACACCTATGAATTTTATTTAAACAGAGGGAATTGAACATGTAGAGCAGCAGTGCCGTATATATGTAGGGCGATCGAGGGTAAGCTACTTATGGGGCAAGTAACAATTGCGAAAAGAAAAAAAGAAGATATGATTGTGGCACTGCACCCACCTGGATCCCGGAAGGCTAGATGTCCATATCCAGCAGGAAGGATCGTCTCCCCAGACAATGCTGAGCGCCCTCGCCGACAGCATGAAGCATTTCGCCCCACTCCGTCTCTCCAGCCCAAAGCTCTGCATGCGCAGCCCACAGCTACAATTTAATCCCGGAAACAATTTAATGATCAAAGCTACTGGAAATAATGCTGCCGGGTGCCGTGCGTACCATGGTGGCGCCGTCGAGGAGGACGGGGCTGTCGCAGAGGCGCAAGAAGAGCTCCTTCTTCGACCCGCAGCCCGTCACCGGGTCGTCGGCGCGCGCCAGCACGGCGGCGTGGTCGTGCGGCAGGAACCGCGCCCAGACGGCGTCCGAGTCCGCCGCCGCCCGGAACGCCGGCGACACCGCCGACGAGTGGCACGCGTCGCCCGGCGTCGTCAGCGAGATGGCGTACGCCACGCACTCCTCCGGCAGCCGGTAGATCTCCGTCGCCGCCGCCGCCGCCGCGTCCATATATTCACGTGCTCCTGTACGTGTACGTACGATCGATGTGTCGCCCGTGATCGCGTCGGAGACCGTGGCGATCGATCGAACAATCATATCACGTCGGCTGTGACGGCTGCGGCAGCTAGCTGCTTATAAAGGGTGTGGTGACGAGAAGCTTAAGGGCTAAGGCTCATCACCAGCAGCGCGGGCAGCATCAGAACGTTCCTTCGCTGATGGGGTCGGGTGGCTTCGCTGTGCTGACTCGGATCGGCGTTTGTTAAATGCGGCCTCCTTTTTCAGCGTGTGTGCGTTTTCCGGCCCGAGATCTCGTCTGCCCCACGCCGGTGTTCGGGGGAGCCTTTTTCGACCATGGGTTGGTGACACGTGGTAATCCGGTGGCTTACTCGTTATTTCGATCCCATTATCCCCGATAGTATGATGCAACCACGTAGTACGTAACTAACGCGATGCGATGTCCTTTTGCGTGATGGATGCTTCAGGCTTGAGACCATAGATTGTTCAGGAAAAAAAATGGGAACTCTATTCTCGTCAAAAATAAAAGAACAGGAGAGGGGAAATGGAAGCTCTGCAAATTGCCCAATGGACGGTGGGGACAGTATGTCGTCCATCGTGTGGTCGATCTTTCGATCCCATGCAGATCTCGGCCAGCGTGGTGTTCTGTCAGAACGAAAAAAAAAGCTGCATGCGGATTCATCTTATCCGGAAAGAATATATTGTGCTCTCTCCCAAGTCCAAAATGTGATTTCTGTCCAGCTAAACTGCATCTTGCTACCTAGTATTGATTCCGCGGTAACTCTTATTATGACCGCCGAAACAGAAAAGGTCAAACAATATTATGTCATGTGATAAAACCCAACAAACCAGGGTATCGTATTCGTATCATTCCAGCTTTTCTCACGGTCAAAGTAAAATCATCTGAAACATGAAACAATCCCATACTATGACTCGCAACATAAGAAAAGGAACTGATAATAGATTAGAAATCAGGCACATGCAGAACAAGATGGCCGAAGCGAAGGCACGGAGAGATTGCTTAGTCCAGCAGTGCAACCCCTGCTCATTCCTACCGGCTTTTCCTCTTTTGGCCCCAAGGCCGTTCAGATTTTTTACTCTTTCCATCGACCTTTGATTTTGCTGCCCGCCTGCCCCTTGTTTGGTTGTTTCACAAAGCAGCGAAGGCTATCAGGGATCTAGGGGGAAAAACATGAAAGGTTTCGGAGAGAAAAGAGCGTACTTTAAGCAAACTGTGCCGCTTTTGAGGTAAGATTAGTGCCGGATCTACGCAACCCACATGATCCACTGGGGCCTTTTGGGCAAGAAACGTCCATTGCTTTCCTCCCCACTACATTTGCGAGCAGAAAGAAGAGGAGAAAAGGAGCCATATCTAACCAAAGCTTTTATTAAAGATTTGTGCAAGTGCTGGCTGGGTGCAACGAAGCAGATGATGGACAGTTAAACAAATGTGTCGAAGACTTCATCGAAGCATCGACTAAGCAAAGATGAAACGATTCTAGTAGGTCATTTACACTGGAATCATTTTGATTCATGCCTCATAAGCAAATTGTTGCTCTTCTTCTCCAATCGGTTAGAAACAAAATTGTGTTGTGCTGATGTACAAACAATTACATGTTTCCAAAACTTGCTCATCGCCCACTCACCGGAGCACACTCAAATCAGGTTCTGCATTCACCATGCAGGGTTATTCCTCTTCTTAATCGTCCTCCTCGGGAGCTACCTTGAGCCACTGCATAGAGTAACAAATTCCAGAAAATCAGTTACAGTAAGGTGATCATGACAAAACATCGACATGTTTGGATTTTGGTGAAGCCTGAACCATGGAAGACACAAGCCCAGCAAACAAAAATATGCATGCCACTAACACCCAAGTCAGATGATTCCATGAACTTGAGCCCATGGATGAGAGTATGAGACCAGTCTGGCAGAGTTGAAATAATTCTAGAGTGACGGTATAACCGTTCCTAGGACTCAGGTTGTGTAACAAGTTAATAGTGATAACAAACTAAGGTACTGATCGGAGAACCTATATGTGTTTGTCAGATTCAACTGGTTCTGTGAAACCATGTGTATAAATAGGCATCAGAACCAACTTTAGTGCAAGGCAAATACCTGAATAAACCCTACTGACTGTTTAACAAAGACTTTATCAGACTCATCAGCATGTTCTTTCTCTTCCGCCCATCTCAAAACCGCATCTTCACTTACTACATCCTTATCATAGAGGATTTCCAATACCTGTGTTCAATAGCAGATTATAAAAGAATTAAAAAAATAATTACAAAGGTTCAAGTACATTATTTGCTCAGCGGTCTAAACAACATGATTTCTAATCATAGTGTACAAGAATGCTGTGGAACCTCTCTGCAGTGAAATAGGTGTTAGTGTGTTACCTTTTCAAACCATGGAGAAAATTCTTTTGTGGTCTCTTGACACATCTCCTCAAACTTTAATAGTATCTCCATCTATATCAGTACGCAAGAAATGATTTATTTAGCCCACAGCAAGAGTCTAAGGAGAAATATGCCCAAAATATATTAAAAATTAAATTAGACAGGAATTTCTTTCAATCAGACCCATGAAATTTTACAATTGCGGGAGTGACCTTTCCAAGAGTCATCATGCAACATCACAGTTCAGTGTCGTAATAATACCCACCAAGACACATTACGCAAATCAACATTTGATCACAGATCAAACAGGGCAACACGGTCAGACCAAAGTGGCCTGTTCTTCAAAATAGATAATTAAGCAAGCCTGCATTGACTCTAGTCCTCTGAAAGATCATTTACCGCATAAAAGTTCAGCTAGGCGCTAGTCAGATTCTAGGCGGTGACCCACTGCCTAGCGCCTAGGCGGGAGTAATCGCGCCTAGGCGGTCCTAGGCGCTTTCCTAGGCGTTTCACAAATACACGTATATACACGTATTACCTCACAAAAAAAGAAAACAAATAGAAGACTACAGCATAGAGATGCATAGAAAGGCCCATAAAAACGGCCCAGCCCACCTTATCCACCTTAAAGTTGGCCCAGCCCACCTTATCCCTCGTCTCCTCCCACCCCGACGCCGCCGCTCGCCCGCGCCTGCGCCTGCTGCCGCCCACGCACCCGACGGCCGCCGCCTGCGCACCTCCCCTGCCTCCTCCGAGCACCTGCCTCGGCCTCCTCCTCCGCCGCTGCGCCCGTCCCCTGCCTCCTCCGGCGCCGCCACGCCCGTCCCCTGCCTCAGCTCCTCCTCCCCCACCGGCGACCTCCGCCGGACGCCCGCCGCCCGCGCCTGCGCCCGCCGCCGCCGCCTAGGAGCCCGCCTAGCCCCACAATCTTGCTCATTTATGGTTCAAGGTGTGTAGTCAGTAATACATTAGACCCTACCTCCTCATCAACTGTCTTGGTGTAATTGCCCAAAAGATCCTTCCACTTTTCAATTGCTTCTTTTGTTGTCTTTACAAGAGTATCTGAAAAAAGTGGGGGAAAGCAGGGGGAAATAAGCTTTGGATAACCATCATCAGATCTAACAAGTACTAACACAAGAAAGGAACGGTGCAATTCCACTAGAAACTGCTTCTATTTTATACTTGAAATTCTGAAACTAGCAAGAACGCACGTGCGACACGCACGTTCAATAGAAAATAGCATTGCATAACACTCCAGGAGATCAAGCTACACTATTTAATATGTAGAAGATACACAAAATCTCATAATAGCACAGCAATCCTTTATGGTACGTAGTGTTGAAAGGGAATTACAATTGCGGGCTTGGCAAGGGCGACCTAGGGCTGGGCAGGGCCAACCGCGACCTGGCCAGCGCCAACCACGTCTTGGCCAGCAGCCTGGCCGGGGCAGTCAAAGGAACTAGGAAAGCCATAGCATTGACAGGTAGGGGCTTGGGTACACAGGGCGTGTAAGTTTTTTGGCCGATGGAAAAATACCCTCCAAATGGTGGAAACCCTCTAGAAAACGCTCTTTTTCGTTTGACGTCGCAAATTCATCGACGCACTTCCCCCACAGACCCAACATGTGGGTCCTCTGTGAGGGGTGGGTAGGAACATTTTGGATGGCAATTGTTTTCAATTCTACTGGATCCTTATATAGTATATAAGACATGCAATATCTGCCACCAAAAGACAAAAATTAAGTGACAGATAACCGGATAACTTTAGACGAAAACATTAAAAATCTAACCAAACCATTTCCTTTCACTTATTTGACCGCGTCACTGCGTTAATATTCAAACATAAACCACATATAAGACCACCAGTCCACCACAAAAAATTCATTAACATAGACATTAAAGTATCATAGTGACTAGATATTGACTAAATAAAAAATTCATTAACTAGAAAATATTTTTTGTGAATTATTAGGTCAGGCTACATACTTAGATTCTTCACCCAACAGAGCACCATGACTCCGTGAGCAACACGGGCTAACAACATAGCATGGATTACAGGCTAACAACATAGCATGGATTACCTAATAGCATGAGTTTGTAAAAATGTGCTGCACTGCACAAGGAACCTCCCTTGGAGAATTAAAACGTTGGACATGCATGTAACCCAAAGCCTAGAGCATTGGGTGAGCATGGTTATTGGAGTTTACTAGGGTTAGGTTATTAGGAACAAGTTACGACTTGGTGCACTTGTGAGGTGATGCACGTGCACGAAGAAGATAGATAGGACAGCTACCATGCCTACATGTGGTGATTGTTGCCATTAATTTGTGCCTGAATCACAACCAGCATCACAATGTCAGAAAAATAAATGAAAGAACCGAAAAAAATTCGCTTCTGCTTGGTAATCCATACCAAGACTACATGCAAATTTCTATGACAGGTGCATTAGAGGAGAGTATCTCTGTAGGTTGGACCTACTCCCTTACACAAAACAGCCAAATCTCTTAGATTCACACCATTCTCAACTTTAAACTCATCATGGGTTCATAATATTCCTACCATTTATTAAAAGCTTACCGTTAGTGGATTGTGCAGCCACTAATGCACTCTTCATGACAGAATAGAACACAGCTCCAGCACAATCTGCATGTTGAAGGCTATAAGCCAACCTGAAAAACAAGAATGGTATCACAGTCAGTGCAATCAACCATGATTTGTGTAATGACAGAATTGACAACTACAGAACGAACATAACTCATCATTGATAGTCAATTTGAAAAAGAGTTGAAGGAAAAAAAAAACTAAATCTATCAATGTAACCATTACAGAATAATAACCAAGTCATCTGAAATGAAATTAAAGAGAGAACCAGTATTCCATAAATTAACAAAACTAGTTAATTCCAATAAAGCTCGAAAAATAACAAGTCAATAAGAGCAAAGCTCGAAAATAAAAAGTCAACAAGACTACAAGAGCCAAGGTCGCATGTGGCCAACAGATTTGTTAATCTAACCTCGTCGGTTTCAAGTAACTAAATTAATTTTGGCTATTAAAGACCATAATTCCTCTTCTTACATCACCGGTAAGCTAAATTAACTAGGACAAGCATACTGAAGGGACTGAATTCTTCCATGTTCATATAATTTTCAATACTTAGGGCCTGGACAGGAAAAGATTACTCAGAGCGTATTTGGAGTTAGTTCAATTCAAACTTCCAATGCCACCTATCCAGACAGGTCCTTAATATTTCTGTCTTTACATGTATCTGCTAGGAGAGGAAAGATCCTGCACCTGAGGCCATTAATCTCTAGTATCAAATTATCTCGATTAACACCACCACCCAGAGCTCGTTGGAATGTCTCCTCCACCTAAACAGGGCAAGACTCAGCAAAATGGGCAACAAGAAAAGGAAGTATATATTTCATAATCACATACACATAAATAACCTCATTCTCAAACTTAGAAATATGATCGTCATCCTCAACCGCACTTTCTGAAGAATCATCCTTATCCAGTAGAGTCGGATTGTTGGATTCATCTTCTGAACCATCATCTCCAAATGCAGCATGCTGCAACTCTTCAAGTTTTTCTTTAGGAATCGGGGCAATTGATTGTTTCCATTCTTCGAGGATCCCAGTATCACCGCTTGTCCATATGTAACCAACAACACCACAAGCCCCAGTCTAGTTGACGACATCATGAGAAATAACCCAAGTGATTATAAAGTCATGGCAAAATATATGACCTAGATAGTTCCCTACAATCAGCACCATAATACCATGAATGTTCAAAACTAAATCAATTAGCCACATGAGAATATAGGGATACCTCGGATGTACCGGACTCATCCTCTTCGGAAGGAACAGTTGCTTGATCACCATTGCTCCTCATGCTGGAAAAGGCTGCAAAGAAGAAACCAAGTTCAGCGAGTAGAACATGTAGGTTACAGGTCCACAAAAAACAGACATGAATAGCA
This sequence comes from Echinochloa crus-galli, assembly GCA_900205405.1. NCBI lineage: Eukaryota > Viridiplantae > Streptophyta > Magnoliopsida > Poales > Poaceae > Echinochloa > Echinochloa crus-galli. The sequence goes on along the minus strand of OAMR01000139.1, from coordinate 1,032,215 downwards.
AATAAAGTTTTAGGGTCTGCAGACTAACGTGGACTATCTGTCACTCCAGAGTTGGTGTCAGCATACTCAAGCTCTTCATCACTATCTTCATTTGATGGCTGATGAAGTAATGAAACTTTTGAATGGGCAGGAACAACAACATTCTTTCCAACTTCAACCTGAATGATACAAAAACAAGTTCAGGACATATATTTTGTTACTGGAGGAAAGTATCCGGCATAGTAATGCCAATAGTGCAGCAACTTACATTAAATGACAGTACACAACCAGGTTCAACTATAGCACCTGCTCTTAAATGGGCACCATCACAGACTAAAGAGTTACTAACTTTGCATCCATCTTCAATTATGACATTGTCCCATATATATGAGCCATTAATCAAAACATTTTTCCCAATCTTGCAGCCCTCCCCAATAACCGAATTCAATACTTTGCATTGGTCTCCAATGCTTGTCGCACTGCCAACAACAGAATTTGCACCAATTTGTGCAGAAGGTGATAATGTTACATCTGTTAAAAAAACATGCACAGTTAAGATGTACAGAGAATACTGAAATTAATCACCAGAAGAATAGAGAGAATCAGTTCTCTTTTTGAATGTATAAAAATTTGGGGAGCTCAGCATGCCTGGAAGCATGAGAGATTCGCCAGCCCAAGGTATAGACAAAAAGTGGGATTGAAAAATATAAAATGTAGTTTAACAACAGCATACAAGATCCTTTTTAAAGCTTGCTATATTTTTATTAGCTCAGCTTACAAAATATTGAATAGTGCATCTGCATCCATATCTCTAATTATCATTGCAAAACGACTTGTCCAAAAAAGAATTAGCACACACTAAACATCATTGGCTAAGCCCATATACAGTGGACAGTTGGACAACAAACATATGTAGCAAACTTTCTATAGTTCCAAGGAGGTACACATAAGCTGATTTGACCTATTATATACTCCCTCCATTCTCGAATATATGTCATTTAGGACAAGCAAACTAGCTCAAAAATAAACTAATTGGCCTGTCCTAAATGACATCTATTCAAGAACGGAGGTAGTGATTGCTTAGTAAAATATCTCAAAGAACTGATATTTCCTAAGGCCATATATGGGACTGAACTTTAGACTGCTAAAATGCGTTGAAGTAAGCAAATATATTTAATTGAAACTTGCAAAATAAAAAAACATAACAAATAAGGAAATTCTTCTGGATTTTTATATATCTTGCTTTTCAGGAAGCTTGAACCAAGGAACAATAACTCAATAGCAACTGTCAAGAAATAAACTTATTGTCAAAAAGTTTAAACACTGTATACCTGATGCCTTGTATATTCCCTGCCTATGAAGTCTACTTTCTGAGCAATCACGATTGGATATTACATCAGGCACCAAAGGGTATGTCCACCTTTGTATTACATCTTTGCTCACTGTATCATAGCTCCTGAAATTATCAATCCTTGCAGCATATCCAGAGCGTAATTCATGAGTATAAATTTTATACCCCATAATCTGAAAGAATTAGTAGGCCATTAGTTTTTTTGCGAAAGAGGCAAACAGCATACGTCCTTTTTTTTCCTTACTGCGGCCGATAGTAGCGAGTCAACTTACATCGTCAACTAGTAAGCCCTTAACAAAATGACGCCGAAGATGTTGATAATCGAAGTTATCGGTGAAAAGGCTTAGTACTTCTGGAGAGCAGATATCAATATAGCAGTCCTACCACGTAAGAAATGAAGGTGATCAAAATAAAAACAAGATAGACATAAGCAACAGTATTAGCAAATGCAGATCAAGAAAAGGAATAAATGTTGAATTGTAGAGTTTCAAAGCAGACCTCCATGTTATTATGCAGCTGAAGAGTAGGATTATTGCTGAGTATATCCTTATCAATTGTAACATACAAGTGTGAGTTATCTGCCTTGTCCTCGTAATAAAGTAATTCCTTTGTCTCAGGATCTATCGCCATAACAATTTCATCATTACCCAGACGTGTTTGGTGCGTCAGAATAGAAGGTTTAGAATGCTTTATAATCATGGTCATAACAGCAAGTGGGTCCTTTTTCTTCCGGTCCATATGTTCCTGGAGAGCATCCTTCAAGCTCATATTGCTGATTGTATCGCCACTGATAAGAACGAAATCTCCACGTATCTACAATAGAAGGATGGGTTTGTGAAGCAACTGAAACGGCATATGGAGCTAAAAAGAATCATAAGCATGACAATATGCACTGAATCTCACCAAATCATGTAAATTTACTACATAGCCGCTGTAATACGACCACATAGCTTAGTGTTGAGCTTCATAAGTTGAACTGGATTATGTGATTAGTTGCCTGCTATGATTAGGAGAAATACTACAATTTACTCTTCTAATTAGTGTGATACTGTAGCTTTAACACATTCTGGAGTCCTCTCGACTGAGGCAACCAACGTGTAAGAACATTCACTGTATTCATCTATTTGACAAGCGGGCAGTCCTTAGTTGCTTAGCTTAATATGAACGAACTAGAATAGCACCCCCAAATATATGCCTTGGGGTCAGTCTCAGAATTCCTAGCCATCAGTTGGGGTAAATATACTCAACCAAAAGATCTAATGTGACAGCTATGCAAAAACACTGAAACTAAAATCCACAATCACACCGAACACTAATAAGCCTTCATAATCCAAAACGGGGAAGCAGGATCAGAACTCACCAGACCACGCTCGTAGATGACGCGGAGCGCGTCGCCAGCGCTAATCGCGTCGTGCGACTCGACGGCCGTGACGACCATGCTCCCGGCCCCGGCCTTCCCGGCCCACCCGGACTTCTCCAGGTACTCCTTGACCTGCTGGGAGTGCGCGCAGCAGAACACGAAGGCCTCGTCCACCCCCGCCGACTCCAGCCATGTGAGCGCGTACTCGATCATCGGCATGTGCACCAGCGGCAGCAGCACCTGCGAGCGAAGAGGCAGCAGCAGAGCTCGTTGAGGGACCCGCGAACAGCGAGCGGGTGGGCTCGAGGTGGTTCCGATGTAAGGATTTGGAGAACCGGCAGTACATACCTTGGGGCGCTCGAGGGTGATGGGGCGGAATTTGAGCGTGAAGCTGTCGGCGAGGAGGACAGCCTGGAGCGGAGGTGGGCGCGCGAGGTCCTCATGGTCGTCGCCAGCGGCGCCTCCCCCGCCTCGGCCGCGGGATTTCTTCTGCGACATGGCTACTGCGGATGCGGCGGCGGAGAGGGTTCGGGATTCGGAGGTTTAGGTCTGGTGGTGGTGACTCTCTCGCGTCGTCGGCGTCGCCGTGCTCGGCGACTCTCTGCTTGGCTGGACTTTGGGCTCTCTTGCACTTTGGGCTTTCTGAACGCACATCCCCTTTTACTTGCTCATTTGGGTTGGGCGACGCGTTTTTTTTTTCGGCCTCCCTTGAGTTTTCGTGTCGGCTCCGTTTCGGTTCTCTTTTACATCTTCTTGGGCCCCAAGTTTCTGTACATGCTTTTGGGCCGCCTCAAGTTTGTTTGTTTCTCTCTCCTTTGACTTTAGCTATTAGTTTATAAAATCCAGTTTCCTTTTTTTATCGCCTCTTTTTCTTTATCGGGCTTTTTCAGTCACTTTGTCGAACCACAGGGTCAATATACAATTTTAAGTGGTTGAGCTATCTAGTGCGTTGTCTTAGGTAAGAAATAAATAATTTTTTAGAAGCTTAATGAGAGGATTATATAATCTTCTCTTTGTTATTTTACAATTACACAGGTGCCGGCACGTGTTGGGGCTAGAGCGGACTTATGAACAAATACAGGCAAAAATTCACATACACTGGATCTTTTTTTTTGTCGAATACGCGGGAGATCCGCATATCTTTGAATTAAAGAAGGTGAGTAATATGTTACACACTGGATCTTATTAAGAGAAGAAGATAGATACACGTACGTGTACTAGTAGAAATGAAATAAAAAACATGTATATAATACAATTCCAAAGTCCTTATATATACGGCCTCTATTTCCTTCCATTTCTTTCGGCTGTTTCATTTTTATGTGTGGGAAATCCAGCTCATGTGCCTACAAGTAGGAACGCTGCTGCTGCTTGATGACAGGCAGGTGCCCCTTCTTCTGCATGCACACCACTGCTTCGTACAAGCTCTTCTTCAGCGGAGTGAACTCCAATCCCAGGTCCCTGACCCTCTGGCTCGAAAACTTGTACGGCTTCGCCATTGGCTTGCCGTCGTCTTCACACCTACACACAGTGTATACAATTATATACATATATATACGCATCAAGTGACAATTCAATACACGCACGAGAGATTTAATTTCCACAGGTTACAAACACATCGATCCACGCACAACTAACACGTGCGGTTTCCTAGCTGACGACGCAACGGAAGCTTGCTAGCTTAATTAATTTAATTAAATTACTTGGCCGTGGCGGGGTACTCCGGGAAGAGCTCCCTGAGCATGGCGACGAGGTGTGCGCGGTGCAGCACGGTGCCGATGCAGAGGTAGCGGCCGCGCGCGCCGGGCGTCTCGTAGGCGAGGACGTGCGCGCGCGCGACGTCGCGGACGTCGGCGTAGGCGGCGACGGCGTTGGGGTAGGATTTCTTGGTGCCCATCAGGTACTGCGCGATGTGCTTGCTGCTGAAGTTGAGCGTCTGCTGCAGCATCGGGCCCGTGCAGACGCAGGGCACCACCACGGCCAGCTGCAGCCCGCGCCGCGCCGCCTCCGCCGTCGCCGTGATCTCCGCCATCATCTTGGCGCAGCAGTACAGGTTCTGCATATATGCGCGTATGTATGATTTCGATTCGATGCAAGCATGGATAGATAAATTAAGAATGCCTGTGCCTCTGCGACTGAAACTGTGATGAGACAAGTTAGAGGAAGAGAGGGATGCATCATGCATGGCAGCTTACGTCTGTGTGCTTGCAGAAGTCGTAGTCGCTCCAGCAGGTCTCGTCGAGGACGGCGTCGGGGCTCCGGTTGGGGTCCATGTGCACGGCGCCGTAGGAGGAGGTGAACACCACCCGGCGCACGCCCTCGTCCGCCGCGGCGTTCATCACGTTCCTGGTCCCTTCCACGGCAACCGGCACGAGCTCCTGCAATACATTGGTTCACCACTCATAATAAGCTCTATATGTGTAAGCATGTACATGAACGATGTGCTGTAGCTAGCTATTAGGAGTATGTAATATAGATCAGGGCATCAGGCTTAGTAGTTGTGTGAAAACTAACAGGGTTGTTTTTTTTTTGAGAAGAAAACTAACGGGGTTGTTGGACACCGGGGAGGCGACGTGGAAGACGCCATGGCAGCCGCTGAAGGCGGCGCGGAGGGAGTCGTAGTCAAGGACATCGGCGCGGCAGAGGGTGAGCCTCTCCTTGGCCCCCGGCAGAGCAAGCAGGTGCGCGTTCTTGCTGTCCGCTGATGTGCAGATGCAGACATTCAGAGATAAAATTTAGCACTCTACGCACTGCTCTGTATATATGCAGTTTCTGAACTTGAGATATACTATAGTAGGCCGGGACAAGTTTTGCTCACCAGGGTCCCTTGCAGTTCCCCTGACACGGTATCCGCGCAGCAGGAGCTCCTTCACCACCCACGATCCGATGAAGCCGGCTGCTCCGGTCACGCAGACTAGCTGCTCCTGCTGCTGCTCGCCACCGTCGCCGGCATTGGAAGAGGACGACGACATGGCTGTGGCTAACTGGGTATCGAAATGATTTATGCTAGTTTGCTTGCTACTGGACTGTGCTTGGATCACTTCTTCTCGGTTGCTAATTCCAGTCTTTGAATCTTTGATAGATCGAGCTTGTGTACGTGGTCTCAGGCTGTATGACTGGCCGGGAGAATCGGGTGCCGGGTATTTATACACCCAGCGGCGGGGTGGCTAGTGCTACGTGCTGCTGCGAGACGTAGCATGGCGCCGCCGGCACTGTAACCATTCAGCGGCGGGGGCAGGGCGCCGCCGGTGGGTTTCGGCAAATCGGCCAGCGTGACAGCCCGCTTGAGGCTTGAAAGCGCGCAGATTTTCCGTCCTCTCGAGAGGCGAGAATCACGAAGGCAACTTTGCCACGTCGGTCAGTCCAAAACCTTCAGAATCTTTGGCTCACATCATGCGGCTCGATCCCTGCCGTCGAACTTCGAAGGAAACCATCCAGTGGTATACACATGCTCGAAACTCGCAAGCTAGTAGCCCGTCTCAGTCGTGGCTTGGTTTGGTGGGCTTCTTTTAAACGAGCAAAAACAATCGAGTTAGAACTTAGAATGAAGGTCCAGTCAACTAACGGGTAAATCATTACCTAATTGTAACTTGTACTCCGTATATTTTTTCAACATAGAAGATGTTAGTATGTTTAACTACTACCTTCGTTCTAATTGCTATTTACTGTTTATGTACTGTTTTTCACAGAGTTTGAAAGCGGCGATGAGTTGGGCCTTCTGTTTTTTCGTGCTCTTCATGTTCCTCAGCAAGCGAATCCCAGAGGAGCTCACCAACGACCACGGTCAGCCTCCACTATACACATCCATGCTCGTTCATGGTCCCATCGCCACCACAATGAGTTATATCCACCAAATTCTGTAATGGAACTTTTGGCCAGCACGGGGCGGTGATACCTAACATCTTCTAAAAAATTACGCAACCAAAGTGCTAATTATCGTGCAAAAAATAGGAAATACTACGTTAATTGATGTGTACGGCTACCGAGTATAGCCGCCTTTAAAAATATAGAAGATGTGCAAGAGATAAAAATGTACTGTTACGGAATATATGAGTAGTTTTTTTTTCATATTATAGTATAGTATAGATAATTCTCCACTATAACTATGTGAGAAATATATAAATAACATAAAACTGGTTAGTTTCTGATCTCAGCAGGCAGGGTCTGCTAGTAGCTTATTTGTTAAGGCAATTACTACTTACCAGTAGCTGTTTCGTATTAAGAATAAACTAAAACCTTTTTATACAAATTAAGCTGAATTACTCAAGCAATATCCCCAGTAAAATTGATCGATCCTTGTTGAAGACTTAGTTTCCTCGATCAGGGTAGTATCCACAGTCCGTTGCAAATAAGTATCGATTGCAAGGCTCACGAGCTACCGTAGCAGAAAAGTTAACATTTGCAAGTAATTATTTGCAACGAAAAACACCCTAGCAAGTAATTGTTGCATTTCTTGCAGTGTAGCCACCTGTTGCAGTTTGAGATAGTAGGGAAGATTTTCATTTATATAGCTCACTTCAGAAGCAATTAGATGTACGCTTTTCTTGCAGCGCCATCTTGGCTAATCTCTCTTTCCCAGCCTCCACCTTTAATTTTTCTTCCAGGGCCATCCTATTCCCAGTACGAATTGTTAACGTCGAGGACCGGGCCTTACATATATGTTCAGCTGATACTGAAACGGTGAAACCGACAGGTCCTCTCCACACTCCATCGTTCGGGCCACACGGATCTGGCGATGCCGACGTCCCCTGACCCGGCCCGACGGTTTAGTCTGAAATCTGAGTCTCTTTGCAACCTCTCACACATGATCGACACATCATCGATCATTCACAAGCATCGGCGTAGCTAACATTTCGGCTTTAGCACTGCATTTACCCTGAAACCAAGGTAAGTGTGCATGTGCATGCTGCATGCATGAGCATCCGTCGACGACAGGCAATAGTCAGAGTATTAGAGTCCAAGGTCTATTGCACTACGATCATCTTCGTTATGAAATGCGTGGGGCAAATTTTGATTAGTTCAATATGTTGGGCTTAATCTGATCAACTAATTGGATTGGACTATCTAGGCACGTGTTTCAAATTAGTTTGCTCTTGATTATTAGATACCCTATAGTTTATTTACTAACTCTACCAGTTGTCATCATACAAAGATTTTATAATCATCCTTTATGTCGATCAACATGGGATTTTCATTTCTGTGAAGGAATATGCCCCTTTTTATATAGCTTATTTATTGTACTGTACCAGTATAGTCATCGTACAACTTTTTGAATTTTTATTAGTAGTAAAAGGAAGAAACATCCTGCAGCTGCATTCAAACGCCGGGAAAAGCAGTAAAATTTCAGTTTCTGTCTTATAATTGATCGGTATGCATCTTATTACCCATCATATTAACAGATTTACATGTAGTATGCCATCAAATAAGAATGCTTTTCCAAAAACGTGTAATACACCTGTATAATTGAAAAAATATACTAAATTCGCAGGTTCCATATATGATGATTATATATCATCTCTCTTCCCATCCCTTTTATTGTGTCTGCCATGTTGCTTTCATCTGGGAAATCCCCGCGCGTGGCCTGATTTTACAAGTATGCGCGGTGCTGTTGGTTGATGACAGGCAGGTGCCCCTTCTGCTGCATGCACACCACTGCCTCGTACAAGCTCTTCCTCAGCGGAGTGAACTCCAATCCCAGGTCCTTGATCCTCTGGTTGGAGAACTTGTACGGCTTCGCCATTGGCTTGCCGTCGTCTTCACACCTACGAATCCATCAATCAAGAGTCTCAGCAACAACGCATGCATTGACGACAAAAATTAAGCAGAGTGACACTGACACTCTGACAGAGACGGCGATCGCCATCCATGGTGTGAACAATTAACTCACTTGGCCGTGACGGGGTACTGCGGGAAGAGGTCCCTGAGCATGGCGATGAGCTGCGCGCGGTGCAGCACGGTGCCGATGCAGAGGTAGCGGCCGCGGGCGCCGGGCGTCTCGTAGGCGAGGACGTGCGCGCGCGCGACGTCGCGGACGTCGACGTAGGCGGCGACGGCGTTGGGGTATGTCTTCTTGGTGCCCATCAGGTATCGCGCGACGTGGTTGCTGCTGAAGTTGAGCGTCTGCTGCAGCAGCGGGCCCATGGTCATGCAGGGCACCACCACCGCCAGCTGCAGCCCGCGCCGCGCCGCCTCCTCCGTCGCCGTGATCTCCGCCATCATCTTGGCGCAGCAGTACAGGTTCTGAAGCACACGGATGGGTGTATTGAGTATGCATTCGATTCGATCGCCTCTGTGACTGAAACTTTGGAAGAGGCGAAACAACAGAGGAATTGAAGATCAGAGAGAGGGTGGCAATGGAAGCTTACGTCTGTGTTCTTGCAGAAGTCGTAGTCGCTCCAGCATGTCTCGTCGAGGACGGCGTCGGGGCTGCGGTTGGGGTCCATGTGCACGGCGCCGTACGAGGAGGTGAACACCACCCGGCGCGCGCCCTCGTCGGCGGCGGCGTTGATCACGTTCCTGGTGCCCTCCACGGCCACCGGCACGAGCTCCTGCAATTGATCGATCACGCGGGGCATGCAGCAGCGTAAGCACACGAACAAATGAAGAACAATGTGACTAGCTAGAGGGGTTTTCAGGAAGGGAGGGAACTGACAGGGTCGTTGGACACCGGGGACGCGACGTGGAAGACGCCGTGGCAGCCGCTGAAGGCGGCGCGCAGGGAGTCGTAGTCGAGGACGTCGGCGCGGCACAGGGTGAGCCTCTCCCTGGCCCCCTCCAGAGCAAGCAAGTGCGCGTTCTTGCTGTCAGCTGCACATTCAGAGATGAAATTTAGCATCTTTACGCAGAGATGAACCTGAGATAGTACCGGAGGAAGAAGAAAGGAATTGTAGAGTAGTGACTGACCAGGGTCCCTTGCCGTCCCCCTGACACGGTAGCCGCGCTGGAGGAGGTCCTTGACCACCCACGACCCGATGAAGCCGCCCGCTCCGGTCACGCACACCAGCTGCGGCTGTTCCTCCGCACCATTGTTGCTGGCCTTGGAATAGGACGACATGGCCGTTGGTGTGGTGATCTACCACCGCCTAGCTGAATCGCTAGTAGAGTAGAATATCTGAATGTGTTTGGGACTTCGGAGGGACAGGACCAGTCTCTGTAGACGTCTGTCTGTCTCGCTCGCTCGCTCTCTCTCTCTCTCTCTCTGTTTACTCTTGTTCTTGTGTGACCTTGGCCTCTATGGCTGCTGGCCGTATTTATACCGCCAGGGATATACTGTGTGTCGGTGTCGCTGGAAGAGGCCGTGGTTGGGGGAGGCGCATATGCGACTTCTCCTGGCACGCGAAACCTCACACACAGAGAGACACAGCATGGCGCGGCGCCGACCAGGGAGGTTTCCGGCCGGCGCAGTCACCTGCGGACCTGCCTGTTGATTCAGCGGCGGGGACACAGCCAGCACGGGCGCGCGGCCGATCAGAGCAGGCGGAGCCGGTGGATTTCGGCAAATCCCGGGGCGTAGGAGCCGCGTGGAGAGGGCGCGCGCGCAGATGCCAAGATTCCCATCCTCGGGAGAGGGAATCACCAAGGCAAGTTTGGCACGTCGTCCAGTGTCCAATACCTTGAGAATCTGTCACTACCGTTGTAAAGCGGCACAAGTATATTCTGGTCCTTGTTTAGTCTCCTGTTCCACTCCTAAATTCTACTATTAAAAAAGATTTTTATCGCATCAAAATATCGATATATACATGAAGTATTAAATGTAAATGAAATCAAAAACTGATTAAACAGTTTTATTATACTTTACGAGACGAATGTTTTGAGTCTAATTAATCAACGTCTAGACAATTATTTACAAGTGCTTTTCCTGGAACGGGCGGGAGTGGTTGCAGTTGACGGGATTCTAAAGTGCTAGTATTGTATCCTGTACAGTAGTAGTAGTTAGTGCCCCATGTTTGAGAATTGAGAAGCTACCAGCCACAGCGGTGTCGTGGACCTTTTGACGTCTTTCTTGGCTGGCTTGGTGCCGCCGTCAGTGGGGCGCCAGCAGCCATCTTGTCTTGTGTTGACGACAACACACGAGGCCACGAGATGAGGCCAGAAGCAACTCGTGTTTTTCCTCCTTCTCCAGCAGCAGAGCTGAGGCCACCGGTGGGCTGCGCAACCGGCCCGCGCCATTTCTTGTGGGCGGGCGTGTCGGCAGTGGAGACGCCCGCACGGACGGCCAGACTTCCGGCCCCTGTCCCTCTCGGCATTTGATTGTTTTCTCTTCCCGGCCCAATCAATGTCTTTTGCAGATTCTCGAAGGCCCGACACGCGCACTCACCTCCCTTCCCTTCCCTTCCTCACCGCTCATCGTATCCTATGGGCTATGTGGCCTCGACACGAGCACACACACTACGGGCGGGCTTCACGACCCCAAGCTTCAAGGCCCATCTATGTAGCCACGGGCCAAATCACGCCCATCAAACAAGTCGGCCCATTTGTGGTCCAAGACATGCTCATTCAGACTTCAGAAACCAACCTGTTGAGAGAACGCTGAACTGAACGCCCCCAATCTTCACATGAGCAAATGATTCGTATTTGTCGCTCTCCTTGGAAGACTCTGAGCACGGGCATACTTATGCCACCGTGACAAACTGACAATCCCGATTTGCATTGGCGTGCAGAAGAGCAGAGAGAGCCAGGCGCTATGATAAGCCCACTGGTCCGTCCTGCTTCCTTTTTTCCACCCGAATGCCATTATCCTTCACCTGCACGTAGAGCAATAATTTTCACAAACTTTCCGAGACCACCTCTTCAACACCAACAGTCTAATCAGAGATGCAATGCCCCGCCACGTATATATGAATGAATTATGTATGATACCTGCTGCTTTTTTTTGCAATAAAAGATGGCTGGAATCATCCACTCCAGGCTAGACATGCTTGCGCTTTCAGACACCAGTGCATGCACTCTGCCGATCGAGCGCTCCAGAAATCATGGTCCGTGACAGCTCCGCAGGACAACAATCATGCGCAAGGGAAACGATGAGAGCAGCACAAACAGCTCGAAAGCAACAAAAGCCTTTCAGATCTCATTCAGAGCATCACCGTTCCCCTCTGCACTGGCCCCGCCTCCCTCGCGCACGGTGTTCTCTCTTCCACTCGCCTCACATCACTCAGAGCACTCTCTCTGAGCTGAGCAATCAACGGTGATCGATCGATCGAGATCGATGGATCATGGATCGATCTCCCATCACCGTCAGCCCTGCAGGAACACACAAGCAAAGCAAAGCCCTGCAACTGCAACTGATGTGCACGGCAGGGAACGCGACACCGTCGCTTTCTGACGACGCCGGCGAGGCGAGCGTCAGTGAACTGCAGCACATACGCACAGGCAGCAGCAGCTGCAGCATTTTAATGGCGCCCATGCTTGTCATCGTCGGCAGCTGCAGCACCCATCCTCCTCATCAGCTGCCATCTCACATCAGGCACATGAGCACCATCACCCAACAGGGATTAATGCCCGGTAAGTTAACCCGCAGCAAGCAACCAGCCAACCAAAACGAGCCCGCATTAAAAGCCAAGCTACCGAGAGCTCTGCAGATGCAGGGCGATCGGTGTGAGCCAAGGGGATGGGGAGCCATGCCTTTCCATGTGCCTTCTCCTTCCCGTGTGCTTGCAGTGCAGTGCAGTGAGCTGCCGACTGTGCTGCTGAATGCCGCTGCTCAATCAGATCGACAGCTCCAGTGGCTCAACAACAGCAGCTGAAGAGCTGAAGATGAAGATTCAGGGCTCGTGTTCCAGCTCCAGATCAGCTGCTGCACCCACAGGCCAAGCCAGGACAGGAGGCATGCATGCACATGGTGAGGATTCTGATCCAAGGTTCTGCCACGGTTCCTGCTTGAGGACTCGAGTGCCGGCTGAACCGAGCCGAGGGCAGGAACAAGAAGAAGATATCATGGCCCAAGCCAAGCAAGCCCGGGAGGAGTCATCATCAGGTGGTAAAAGCGGCAATAATCCGGAGAGGGAAAAGGTCGGACGCACGGCACATCGCAAGGCTTTGGTCAAAAGCCATGTCGCTGCAGAAGCTAAACATCTTTGCCCAAAAGGGCACGGGTATGATACCTAGATGAGCATCGAAAGAATGAAAGATCCTCTCGGCGATGGGCATCCAAGCTCAACGATGCAGCACAGGCACGCTGGCGCGTCTTTGACGAAGCACAGCTGTGTCAAACGAAAGCAGGGCATGGGAATGCGATGGAGGTGACAATGGGCGGGAACGAACAAGACGGTGCACTTTCAACTAGTGGAGGGAAGAAGAGAAGTGGACATGAACTTCCAGTTTCAACGATGGCGACAAGTACGTGCAACAGTGCGTTATTTCTTAGGGACAGAATTTATACACATTTATGGAGCTTCATGCAGAGTTCATTTATCGCAGCATCAGAACCACAAATCCGGCTCAGCGAATTTGATGAACGGACGTTATTAACAAATCAAAAAAATAAACGATGATTAGCTTGTCTGCGACACAAGCTCACACTGACATCAAACCAGAGTTCATCACGACACAACATCCAGGGTGCAGCCGTGCACGTTAAAACTTAACTCTGAACTACTCATCTGGGCGAAAACGTTAAAACTGAACTCTTAACGAGCCAAAGATTTGATTTGATGCATTCATCATCCATCCCGCACAACCACCGTATCGCCGGAACTTTTACGGCAACAACCAACAATTGCCTCCCGTACATATACATACATAAATGCACCAAGCTGATCTCCCGTGATCAGCACCGGAAATCACTGTGGATGCCAACAAGGGAGCAGCAGCAATCGACAAGGAAACAAGATACACGCCCCATCACGGAGAGTAATCACATGGCCAATTAGCCCGCATTGAACTTCTGACATTAATCGATACAGCAACCTCCAAAGAATTAACAAATAGCAGCTGACACCTCAAGATTGTTAAACAACTCAACTGAACTCAACTCTCCAATAAGCTAATATAATACTTATCCATTATGTCCACAGACTCTGTATGTACATCTAAGCACACCAAAGAACTACTGATACTTGTTGCATCATATCATGAACCCAGAACTCCCAAACCAAAAAAGAAAATACTCTAGACAAATTAAAAGGTGGAGGGGGAAAAATATAGGTGAATACTAGGGACAATAACGAATCCAACTGACATAGTATTAACGCATATTGACGGGCGGATGAAAGAAAAATTGGAAAACTCCTTTGATCCATGGGCAGGCGAGGTAAGCTTTTGTGAATGGTGATCAGGAGACGGTCGGCTTCACAGCTACCGGCTTGGCGGGTTCTGTGCCGAGCACTGCGCCCGCCGCCGACATGCCATTGACGGCAGAAGGATACTGGGGGAGCATGCTGGTGTAATAGATGGCGCGGCCATTGCTGTCGTACGCGACCTGCGGGGCCGGGGCGTAGGCCGTCGCGTTCGACACCGCCGGTGAAGGGGCGGAGCCGTTGGCGTTGGCGCTGGCATTGGGTGGGGCGACGGCGTACACGGCGGGGAAGGAGGTCGCACCTGGGGAGGCGGTGGCGGCGAAGTAGCCATGGGGCGCCGGGATGAAGAACACGGGGCCATGGTCCGCGCCGGAGCCCGGGGCGACGGATGCGTACCTGCCAGGCATCTGCAGGTAGGCCGTCGCGGGGGGAGCGGACGACGGCGGCGGAACAGGGGGCTTCTCCGGGAACTTTGGAAGGTAGTACTCCGCGTTGGCGGGTGGGGTGGCGGTGGCGGGAGGGTAGGCGCGGGTGAGGGAGTCGTCGCTGCCGTTCCTCGGGAGGGCGGCGGGCGCCGGAGCCGGGGTTGGTGACGGAGACGAGCGCGTCGAGGTCCTCCCGGGCAGCTGGTACTTGACGCAGACGTCCCCGAGGGTCCCGGCGAGCGCGGAGAGGCGCGCGGCGAAGTCGGCGAAGCGGAGCGGCCTCTCGAGCGACAGGATCTTGGTCTCGCCGTTGACGTACGCGAGCTGGTTGTCGTGGGGCCGCGGCTGGATGCGCCCGCCGTAGCTGACCATCAGCCGCACCTTGGGCGGGGTCGGCAGCGGCGGCGCGTGCCCGGCCGGCGCAGCGGCCACCGCCGCCGCCGCTGAGGCCTCCGAGCCGTCGTGGTGCGTGTCGTCCGTGGCCGCGGCCGAGTGCGGGGACGAGTCACCGGATTCGGCCATGGCGGCGCGCGCGCGGCGGGGATGCGCCTCGGCGGCGGCTAGGGTTGCGTGGAGAATTTCAGATTGGGAAGAGGGGGCGCGGGGGTAGGGGAGAAGGGCGTGTTATAAGGTAGTCTTGGCGCAGCAGTACAGGTTCTGCATCAAGTATGTATGCATGGTTTAGTTTAATTTCGATATATGCAGCAAAGAACACCGACAGGCCTCCGAGCCGCCGTCGTGGTGCGTGTCGTCCGTGGCCGCGGCCGAGTGCGGGGACGAGTCGCCGGATTCGGCCATGGCGGCGCGCGCGCGGCGGGGATGCGCCTCGGCGGCGGCTAGGGTTGGGTGGATAATTTCAGATTGGGAAGAGGGGGCGCGGGGGTAGAGGAGAAGGGGGTGTTATAAGGTAGGTGGGGAATGCGATTAGCGGCGGATTAGGATGGATGGGCGATGTGATTAGCGGCCGTCGCTGGGATTCTGGAAGGGTGGCGGTTTCGGATCTTGACTGGGTGGCCTGGCGGGGTGGGGATTTTGGCGGGCCGGGCTGCCCTTCGTTCCTTGCGTCGGGAGGCGTGTGGTGACAGCTGGGATTGAGGTGTCCGTGTCAATGGTGTGTGTTGGTGAGGTGGGCCAGGCTTTTCTTTTCGCTTTTCCCATTTCTTTCCATTAAAAATCTGCGATCTTCTTTGTAGAGGATCTTTTTTCCAACAACCTGGTTTTTTTAGTTGGATGGAAGGAACTGGGCGCTTGGGTTACTCGGAGTATCAGAGTCTATACGTTTTGTTAAGGTAGGTATCAATCATCGTAAATATATCAGAATTATTAAATATATGCCATCTATGAATTCGTGAGTATGAAGAGATCCAATGTTTTATCTTTACAGTAGAAAACAAATCTTATAAAAATATATAGCCACCGCAATTATTCATCCATGCAATTGTTTAAAGGATTATTCCTGAGAATGGAGGTGTTCTATGTTATGTTCACAATAATTATGCATATAGTACCGCTAAAAAAATAATTATGCATATAGTCAAGAACTCAAGATAGCTTACAATCAGTGCTAACTGCTAACCAACCCCGATTTGATGAGCCGAAGGCATTGGTACTCCACTCATACTCCTGCATCGGAGTATTAGTTATGACCTACAGGTATGTAGCATAATTCGAGTCAAACCTTTAGGTAGGAAAAAAACACGAGCTCCTGCAATGCTCTAGCTTTGTACTATGGTCTTGCTCTAGTTTTATTTGAAAGATGATGAAACAATCTGTTAGGGGTCATGAATTGGTAAAAGTGGTCGCAAAGCAATTGTTCCGTGGTAACAAATAACGCGAGAAACGTGTCGTAAACCATCTTTTAGAGCAACGGAATGGAGGCCTCTCCCCGATCGTCCATGATAATGACACGGTCACACACAACCCAACCGTGCACCTAAATTCCGTGGACGTCGTGATTTAGCACGGACGGCTCCGAGTCACGTCGTAGCGCGCTTGGGTTGGGTTGTTGTCTTGCTGGGTGGCGCATGCATAGTTGTATGCGCCGCTCCTCCGGCCGGCAGCCGGCTCACGCTGCGATGGCGACAACTGGACCGGCGGAGCGGAGGGCTCCGTCTGGTAGCGCGCCGCTTTACCGTGACAGTCTCGCGCTCTGGGGTGGGTTTGTTTGGCCTGGCGTGCCAGCTCTCGCCTCGCGACGGCCAGACAGGCCGCCTGCTTGCTTGGGCCTGGTGCAACCGTGGCTTTTACCAGCTGTTCGTGTGCTGGTGTGTACTGGAGTAGTATCACCCCTGCAGACGTATCTGGGGTCTATAGATGCGGCTAATAGTATTTACGTGGTAATTGCACGCGCGCGGATGCTAATCTTTTTCTGAAAAAAAAAACATCGTGCCATGCATGGGCCACGGTATGCACCCGCACCCACCAATCCACACCTGCGCTTCCAACCGACAAGGAGCACTCGGGCGTAGCAGCGTGCGCGCCCTGCACGATCGCTCGAGAAAAAGGCGGCAGCCAGCCGCCGTGGCCACGCCGCACCAGGCCGCGCGCCCGGCCGGCCAAGTGTCACGCCGCACAGCCGCACAGGCCATGTGACCGCCCGGCCTTTGCTGCGCTGCGCAGGTGGCCCTGCCCTCGGTGCCCTGCGAGCGGCGACCCCCCCCCACCAGGTCCATCCTCTCAGGCCCAGAGCCCGCGTGGGCGACGGGCGAGGGCAGTGGCCCCACTGGCCAGCCATAGCGGCGTGGGCGACTGGCGGGGCAGTGGCCCCACCGGCCAGCCAGTGGGCCGCGTAGGATTTTAATTTTTGGCAACGTGTTGGGCGGGCGGGCGCCGCAGGCCGCAGAGCGAGTCGTGCTGCTCGCCGGTCAATGCAAATCTGACCTCAGCCAAGCCACAGGCAGGCAGGCGCGCCCACGGGGCAGGGGCCACGGCAATGGCCATGGCCATCCTAGCTTCCTGCCGTGGATCTGGCTGGCTCGGCGGCGAAGGCGAGCTAGCAGACGTGGTGCGTCTCGGTTGCTCGTCTGCATCAGGGCTTGTGATTTACGACGGGTGGGTTCATTGCGGGCGCTTTTCCCAGGCCTTTCCTTCAACTTCTCAAAGGCTGTAGCGTAACATAACACTTTTCGTTTGTTTGTGATAAACATTGTCCTATCATGACCTAACTAGGCTCAAAATATTCATCTTATCGTGTACATCAAAACCATGTAATTAGTTTTTTTATTTATCTATGTTTGATGCTCCATGCATGAGGAGAGAGATTTGATGTGATTTGATGTGATAGGTGAATTGTGAAGTTTGGAGAGAATTTTTGAGAAGTTTAGGGAACTAAACACAGCAAAAATTCTCTCTCCGAACTTCACTATTCACCTATCACATCAAATTACATCAAATCTCTCTCCTCATGTATGGAACACTAAACATATGTAAATAAAAAAACTAAGTACATGGTTTTGATGTACACGACGAGACGAATCTTTTGAGTCTGGTTAGGTCATGGTAGGATAATGTTTATCAGAAACAAACAAAAAGTGCTACAGTGTCCGATGTGACTTTTTCACTTTACTTTTTATTTTTTTTCAGTAACTATACACCCTGGTGGTGACGGCGAAATTATCCTTTCCGGTTGCGGTTGGTACACTACCAGTCAGTGGTACCAGACCAGACAGACTCACACTAGGCATGTCACATCCTCACGGAGATCACGCTATGAGTCATGGCATCAGACTGCGCCTCAGATCAGACCGCTACGCAAATCCGCAGAGCCGTACTGTTAATGAAGAAACGTTCGTATGACACGATCAGGCGAGGACTCGAGGGAGATTGACTGCACTTCTGGGGCAGCTAACGGACTCTACAGACCCGGTGATAGTACTGTAGCGTATAAACAGCGAGTCAGCGACCCGGATGCTAGCCTGACCGCACTCGGCGATTATATTCGAAGAAAATTAATTAATTCTTCACAACGAGTCCATGGCACGTATACAGCCAAAGGAGCCGTCAAATCTGAGGCCGCAGATGGTGCTGCGCGCAAAAGAGGAGTTATTCACCTGACCTGGCCCGCTTTTCGGCGCGTCAATTCTCACAGGTCGTTTTTTTTTATACTTTAGGAATATATTAATATTAAAAAGAGCAGAACATTTGCACCTTCAAAGAAGGTGTAGGATACATCTGCATCAAGGTATTCCAGAGCCTACTCTGTATACGTACAACATGAAAACCAAGAATACGTACAACACAGTAAGGCAACGCCAGGTCATTGGCTTCAAGGCCGTCGTACACAGCGCCGTCGGTGGGCGGAAGGGCCTCCACTATGTGGTAGGTTGGGTTGGGTCCGACTCGCCGTCGATTGGGAGCATCTTGGCCGGAAAATATTGTAGAAGAACACCGGCAAAGTGTAGTTGAACGACAGAGACGGGATCCTCGGTGGGTGGCGCAGAGTTTGATGGACTGAAGTCGCGGACGCAGGCGATGGAAATCTTGACAAAGATCATTGTTTTCTTCTGCTCGGTGAAGATCCAGGACTGCGGAGGCGTACCAACCCTCATGAAGCTTAACAGCCTCAGGAGCAAGCAGTTGGGGGCGATGTGGAACCAGCCGGAACTTGAGCGGAGATGACCGGGGCTCCAGCGTGGATTGACACATCCGAGACACGGATGGCCGGATCCACGGGCGGAGTGGCCGAATCCACATCAAGAAAGACCGGATCTGGTGAAGAACCTTGTGGATCTCGGATGCGGTGGGTGGAGGCAAACAAAACACAGGGAATCGATCTTCGTGGGATGAAGGGTGGAGGAGCTTTATTTTGTTGATACACACCTCACCGCTGGTGAAGCCGACGAGCAGAGCGACGACGGCGACGGCGAGGCGGCGGCGACCGAGCTCCATGGGCCGCCAAGCACCCATCCGGGCAACTACAAGACTACTGCTAGTAAAGCTAAGGGAAAGGAGGGGGCCGGCCCACCTCCCTCTCACCGCCGGCGAGAGCGCCGGAGGAGAAGAGGAAGGGGGCCGGATCTGGGGCGTCTGGGTCTTCGAGAGGAGAGCGGCGGGGGTCTTCGAGAGCTTGATTGGTTCATTCTCACAGGTCGTTAAGGCCGTGTTTAGACGCAGAAACCTGACCCCGAATTGGAACTGTGCGGTCCGCGTCATGTAGCGTTTCGTTTGTATATGTGAAAAATTGTTAAAAAATTTATTAATTAGGCTCAAATGTTTATCTCGTAGAGTACAAAAAATTGTGTACTTAGTTTTTGATTTCATCTACATTTAGTACTCCATACATGTTATGACATTTTGATGTGATGGGGAATTTTTTTTTATAGTAAATTTGGGAGTTGTCTTTTTGGAACTAAACAGGGCCTAAACTCACCCTGCGCCTACAGCATTTGCATTTCCGTGGGCTTGGAGCTATGAAAAAGGGGACCTACAACCACATGACTACGTATACGACAAGCATCTTCGTTGGTTATGTACTAATGCATAAATATTCATAATAATCTCCTAATACTCCGTGCATACTACTCATAATTAGTATAGTACGTACTCCGTGGTAAAAGGTTTACAATAGTGCATGCGATTTACTATATTGTTTTTAGTACCATGGTGTAAATAGAAAATCATTTAGCACATAAATTGTTTTTAGCCGGGATCGCGTGCGTGTGGATCCATTCGTCCTGCTGGTACACGACGAATTTGGGCAGGATAGCTAGCGAGCTGGCATGGCGGCTCTGGTCCCTTGCTTCCACCCTACTGCTAATGTTAAGTCGTTCGACGCGAGTTCTTTGCAAAATTTGTGTTCATTTATTTTGTGATGAATAATACAGTAGCTGAGTATTTGTCATGAGAAAAACATTCGTTCTTCAATGCCTACTGCTCATTTTGAACACTTATTATCTCGATTGATGATCCTTGGACAGTGTTTAATTTTAAAACCAAGAATACGTACAACACAGTAAGGCAACGCCAGGTCATTGGCTTCAAGGCCGTCGTACACAGCGCCGTCGGTGGGCGGAAGGGCCTCCACTATGTGGTAGGTTGGGTTGGGTCCGACTCGCCGTCGATTGGGAGCATCTTGGCCGGAAAATATTGTAGAAGAACACCGGCAAAGTGTAGTTGAACGACAGAGACGGGATCCTCGGTGGGTGGCGCAGAGTTTGATGGACTGAAGTCGCGGACGCAGGCGATGGAAATCTTGACAAAGATCATTGTTTTCTTCTGCTCGGTGAAGATCCAGGACTGCGGAGGCGTACCAACCCTCATGAAGCTTAACAGCCTCAGGAGCAAGCAGTTGGGGGCGATGTGGAACCAGCCGGAACTTGAGCGGAGATGACCGGGGCTCCAGCGTGGATTGACACATCCGAGACACGGATGGCCGGATCCACGGGCGGAGTGGCCGAATCCACATCAAGAAAGACCGGATCTGGTGAAGAACCTTGTGGATCTCGGATGCGGTGGGTGGAGGCAAACAAAACACAGGGAATCGATCTTCGTGGGATGAAGGGTGGAGGAGCTTTATTTTGTTGATACACACCTCACCGCTGGTGAAGCCGACGAGCAGAGCGACGACGGCGACGGCGAGGCGGCGGCGACCGAGCTCCATGGGCCGCCAAGCACCCATCCGGGCAACTACAAGACTACTGCTAGTAAAGCTAAGGGAAAGGAGGGGGCCGGCCCACCTCCCTCTCACCGCCGGCGAGAGCGCCGGAGGAGAAGAGGAAGGGGGCCGGATCTGGGGCGTCTGGGTCTTCGAGAGGAGAGCGGCGGGGGTCTTCGAGAGCTTGATTGGTTCATTCTCACAGGTCGTTAAGGCCGTGTTTAGACGCAGAAACCTGACCCCGAATTGGAACTGTGCGGTCCGCGTCATGTAGCGTTTCGTTTGTATATGTGAAAAATTGTTAAAAAATTTATTAATTAGGCTCAAATGTTTATCTCGTAGAGTACAAAAAATTGTGTACTTAGTTTTTGATTTCATCTACATTTAGTACTCCATACATGTTATGACATTTTGATGTGATGGGGAATTTTTTTTTATAGTAAATTTGGGAGTTGTCTTTTTGGAACTAAACAGGGCCTAAACTCACCCTGCGCCTACAGCATTTGCATTTCCGTGGGCTTGGAGCTATGAAAAAGGGGACCTACAACCACATGACTACGTATACGACAAGCATCTTCGTTGGTTATGTACTAATGCATAAATATTCATAATAATCTCCTAATACTCCGTGCATACTACTCATAATTAGTATAGTACGTACTCCGTGGTAAAAGGTTTACAATAGTGCATGCGATTTACTATATTGTTTTTAGTACCATGGTGTAAATAGAAAATCATTTAGCACATAAATTGTTTTTAGCCGGGATCGCGTGCGTGTGGATCCATTCGTCCTGCTGGTACACGACGAATTTGGGCAGGATAGCTAGCGAGCTGGCATGGCGGCTCTGGTCCCTTGCTTCCACCCTACTGCTAATGTTAAGTCGTTCGACGCGAGTTCTTTGCAAAATTTGTGTTCATTTATTTTGTGATGAATAATACAGTAGCTGAGTATTTGTCATGAGAAAAACATTCGTTCTTCAATGCCTACTGCTCATTTTGAACACTTATTATCTCGATTGATGATCCTTGGACAGTGTTTAATTTTTAGGGTCACTGGTGAAAATACAAATGACACGAGCAAGAAAACGATGTGTGAACAACGGAATAGGATGAGATGCCGCGCGCTGGGTTTAAAGGATGCGACTCCACGTAGGTAAAGTGGAGGAGAGAAATACCGAGATGGAGATACTCTGGCACCTAACACGCCGCATGCATGCATGTTCATACATATATGGGCATATCATCCCTAGTCTACAAGGAACATAGCAATGGAGATGTGATACGATATGTGAAGGTGTGATACACCAGCGTGTGATTATATATATTTCCTGCGCTATATGTTTAAAAACGTTTTACATGTGAAGCCCATCGTCAGTGCCCAGTAGGATTAAAAGGTACTCCGTATTAAGTACACCTGTCTCTGCAGGATAGGATAAACACAGAATGACCCAGGGTGCGTTTTTTTCCCCACTGAAAAAACATGTTTTCGGTTCATCAGATTATTCATAACTCCTTTACATATTTTTAATCAAAGAAAGACTGTTTAGATATTAATACAGAATTTTTATATTATATAAAAAAGAGCATAACTCCTTGCTGACTGCTTCCTATGCATGCCGTGTTACCCATTCACTCGTTCAAACATGCTGCTAGTCAAGTCTCCGGTCCTCTTATCTATAGAAGATAAACCGGTCAGTTTTTTTCCCCTTTTTCTTTTCCCTGATGGAAGATAGACGGAGGACGTTGCCAACGTATCTCGCCACTTGTCACTAGAGAAGCAACCGGACGTACGCTTTTCTTGCGGCGCCATCTCGGCTGATCTCTCTTTCCCAGTCTCCACATTCTTCTTCCACTATCCTATTCCCAGCACAGAGTGAAAAAAAAACCCAAATGTGTTGAAGATACTGAAACTGACAAGTCTCTCCTCCGGACTCCATCATCCGGGTCACACGGATCTGGCGATGTCGACGTCCCCTGAATTGACGGTTAGATTGAAATCTCAGTCTCACTGCAACCCCTCACAAACACGACACGTCATCGACATCGATCATTCACACACATGCGTCGGCGTAGCTAACATTTAGCACTGAACTTAGACAGAAATTAAACGAAGGAAGTGTGCATATGAATGTGCATGCATGAGCATCCTTCGACGGGAGGCCATGCGTGGTGTCACTGTCTCGTTGAACACGAGCGGCCCAAAAAGGCAACCAATCCCTTGTCGCCCTCGGACGAGCATCAGCCGTCCACGTGGCGCCAACGCTCCTGGTGACAGCATCGCAGCCGTCGATCGCAATCGCATACAAGAGGAGGAAAAGGCCAGTGGTTTGCCGGTTTGGCTACGCTGTCAGGGGCTCAGGGCACGTACGTACTGTTCACCAGTTACCGTCAACCGTCTCGTTCCCGGCAAATCATCGTCATCGTCACTGTCTAAATTAACACGAAACGTACTGCCACTACATACGTTTGGAAATCGTAGATGCATGTGGTTGTGGTCATCACTCGAGTTACAGTGACTTGACGGGGGTGACGCTGAGTAAGTGGTTTTAATTAGAAGAAACCGGGGGTCAAGCAAGCAAGCTCGAGAAGTCGAGAGATGAATGAGCTCCCCACATGCGTGTGAGTTGAGTAGTGCCTCTGCTTGCGATGGCAGTGACTTGTTTAGAGGCGGAGTGCATCGAGCCCCGGGCACCGAGGGCTTAAACTTTTCACGGAGACACATGTCCTGAGTCATGTAGATCGAGTGGGACTTGTGAATTGCATGGATTAGTAAAGGAATTAGTGACTCTTCAAGGACTCACTAATTAGTGACTCAAGGAGTGCTAGCAGTACATTATATCTAAAAAAAAGGGGAGTACCAGCAGTGCAGTACCCTGATCATGTGAGCCTAGTTAGAATTAGATTTGGTTGGACTTGTAGTGGAGCCGCTAAGTTCCAGCTGCATGCATCAAGTGACCACCAAATGCTAGTCCACAATAGATTACTGCGTGGTGAGTTGGAGTCATGTGATGGTAGATGCGGCTCTTGTCGGTTTCAGCTAGTGAAAATTAACGCTTTGGCTGCTGGTATTAGGCGCGGCAACTCCGTCTTGCTATGTGGTGTGGTGAGTGACTGACTGAACCTGAAGTGTCTGCTGGAGTAAAGAATTGTACCGAGTAGCTCCCGCTGTGGTTTGCTGCTGGTGGTCGTGCCTGCGTTGCAGCCTGTGCTTAAGTCGAAGCATGGATGCTTCTTTGCTCAGAAGGCCGCATGTCTTGCGAGTTGCGGCAGAAAAGGTCCTTTTCAGATTCTGACAGGAACTAGAGATACGCTATTCATCCTTTTCGTTCCTGCGACAGACCACAAGTGCAGCCGACTCCAACCTGGGCCTAGGATATTGCTCTACGATCGGCCCATTAATCTTGTGCTTCAAAGTCACCCGTACGTGACTCTAATTAGGCCCATTGGGCTACAAGCCCAGTAGGGAGCACTCGGCCAAACGGGCCACAATGTGTGATGGGCTGCTGGTCCTCCCAAGCGAGAAAGCCATTGTGACGACGCTTGCTCTCTGCTGGCCTGCTGCTACATGAGTGAGAATCCGTTTCTCCAATAATGGCTTATTCATCTGAAAAAAAAATCTCCAGGGGCGGAAAGTCCAACAGAAAATTATACGGTCGCTGCCCATTTGTAAGGGCGAGTTGGACGTATGAACAAGAAATACAGCTACCTCTGTCCGGCCGGGGGTGAAGCTGACTGGCAACGAAACAGCTCTCCTCCCTTCTATCTTTGTTTCCTTCCCAACAGCCGCATGTTCGTTTGGTTGGTGGCTGGCGCTGGTTTTTGCTGAGAGAAAAACACTGCTGGCTGGTTAGTGGCTGGTGGCTGACGCTGAGTTTTCGCTGAGAGAAAAACACTGTTGGCTCGCTTGAAACAGTCCAAACAAACAGGACGAGCATGGGGACGTCGGCACGTTGCCCAGCGTTAAAAGATTCACACCAAAGTGCGTGCGTTTCATTTCGCACTCGAAAAATGCAAAACGCCCTTTAGCTCGCTGTATGTGTTGGTCTCGACCTATCTTTACAATGCACATTGACTTTGTTTCTCCTCTCTCGAATGTGCGTCCGGCGACAGCGTACACCCTACACTACACTACAAGGGTATGCATGCTAGGCATGAACGTCCAGGCGAGACGAGCCATCCGCTTGCGCGCTGTGGGCTGCACTGCTGCAGGCGGCAGGCGCGCCCAGCCACGGTGTCGATCAGTTGCCTGGGTGTCCGGTTGGTATCCCAGCTGCTGCTGCGGGGGACCTCACTCACCGCACCGGACAGACCAAGTAGAAGCAGACACGACGCCCCCCGGGGTCAGATCAGGTATCATTCATTCATCAGGAGCAAGGGCGCGGCACCGGCACAGGACACACACAGGCAGCAGCTGGTCCAAGCCAGCAGAACTATTGGGGGCTTTACGACCGCTTGCACTGGATTGCATCGCCGTTGCAGAGACCAAATGTTCAGAAAATAAAACCCATGTTCAAAGATTCAGGGTTCAGAAATGCATCCTCGTTTCGCCACTCTCTGGCTCTCTTCCCTTGATTCGATGGGAACGCGCAAGCCATCCGTCGTCGTCGTCTATGCGATAGCACAGCAGCAGGGATGGAGACTTATGATGCACTAGATAATAATGCTCATCTGTTTGTACATCTCTTATGATAGTTATGAAGACGACGAAGAAGAAGGTATGGGCAGACGAAGCATATATAAAGCTACAACTATCCAATAGGGATGCCTAAAGCGAGCTCCATGCCGGGCTCCATCTAGAGAACCAGAAGCAGAGGAGATCGAGGAGCATCACTGCAACGGGATCTACCGCCTCTACCTCATTACCTACCTATTGGAGTCCGGATTGGGCCCACTCGGGACCTCATGCTTGCTGTCGCCGAGCCCCGCCGAGTTCCACCGCCCCGCCGCGCCCGGAACCGCCTCGACCTCGGCTGCGGGAGGACGCGGCGCCCGCCGGCTGCGGGCCACATCGACGACGACGACGACGCCGTGGCGGCGACAGGAAACCTCTCCGTCTCCTCTCCCGGAGAGCCGCCGGCACGAGCAGGAGGACGGCGCAGAGGAAACAAGCGCACAGGAGGAGCAGCAGCGCGGTGCTGGGTCTTCTGGGCCATTGAGCTCCTGCCATGCAAGAACCGAAGCTGCAGGAGCTTGTTGCTCGTCTTCCGCGTCGTCCCTCACAAGCCGCAGCTAGCGCCCATGGGCAAGCAACGGGCAATGTGAGCACTCAGCTGGAGGACTGTGCGCGAGCGAGAGAGCTAAGCAAGCGCAGCTAATGTGTGTGAGTGTGAGAGCTCACTGGCTTGACTATATCCCGGGTGATATTTGCGAGACAGGGAAGAAGCTATCGGGCTGCAATGCGGCACAGCATGTAGCTCGAGAGGGCAGGGCACCACTCTGTTCAGAGTTTCAGACTTGACGCGGCTGGCTTTTCTGAATCTCTCGGCGGGGTTTGTTGCAGGTGCAAACGAGAGGCGAGACCACCCATGTGCATGCAAAGCAACGGAGCAGGGATGGGGTGGCTTCTTATCTACTGCTCGTAGCGCCTGAAAATTACGCTCTAGTGTAGTGATCCCAGCCCAGTGTATCTGACACCATCATTACCATACACTGATGGCTTGTGGAATACATGTCCCTGACTCGCTACACACCACCCACTACTGTTGAGCAACATCATCTATATCAGAATGTTCTTTCTCTTCTTTTGTGCAGAATGATTGTTTTTAGAGGAGGAGGAAGAAGAAGAATGAATTCTGATATGGTGAAGCCTGAAGATTGTAGAATTTTTTCTACTTGAAGCCTGAAGAAGGTAGCTTACCAGGGGGCGGGCAGCCGAAAAGTTGACGATGGGGAGGGCCGAGAGGCGAGCCCGGAAAGGGGGCAAAAGCAGAGCAATGAAAAGACGTAGGATGCATCAAATGAAGCTTTGGTTTGCAGCAAAGGCTGTAAAGCGCCATGCAACAATTTGACGGCCATTGACGGAATATTTCTGCTGTTTTAACTAGGCACTACTACTCTACTAGCACTATAGCAAAGCAATCCTGCTGTATTATAACCCCTTCCTTAATGAGGCTAAAAAAAATGAAAAGGTGGACTTTCACATCACATGCGAGCAAGGCACGAGCAACTCAGCTCTCAAGCACGTACTCTGACAATGCAGAACTAATTGTTGATTACCAAACCCTTCTGGATGGAAGGTAACTAATTAAGAAGAAGGCCAATATATAGGGGATTATTAAGGCCGGCCCCGGTATATAAGTCCAAGGGAGACAAGCTTTTCCATTGACAAGCACCGGGCTGGCTTCCCATGTCCCCAACGTGGCCTGCAATCGTCCCTTCACTTCACCCGTAGACCCTACACCACAAACCAAAACTTAAAACCCATCATCAGAGTCACGGATCCATATGGCTTTGAGCGACGACAGTCACTGCTCACCATGTAGATTCAGCTAAATTATCGCTGCAACAACTTTCTCTCATGGCCGGGGCCGGCGTGCTTGGTTCCGTCCTGCTTGCTTGCTACCCCTATGGACACAGATCGGGTGCAGTGATAACTAGCACTGCAAGTTAAGCAGTAGGATCATCTCAGGCGTCCAAGGAAGAAGCAATGGCCACGATCAGAGCTCTTGTTGGACACAGACCAGCAACAAAATCCTCAGCCGCGCCATACTGAACAAGCCTTTTGTTTTGACTGCAAGTCACCACTTCATTCAACAATAACTAAAGACATAGTACATATGTTTTACTCTAAACTTAAAGTGCTTAACGCAAAAGCTTATACAAAAGCACAGACACGACGCCCCCCGGGGTCAGATCAGGTATCATTCATTCATCAGGAGCAAGGGCGCGGCACCGGCACAGGACACACACAGGCAGCAGCTGGTCCAAGCCAGCAGAACTATTGGGGGCTTTACGACCGCTTGCACTGGATTGCATCGCCGTTGCAGAGACCAAATGTTCAGAAAATAAAACCCATGTTCAAAGATTCAGGGTTCAGAAATGCATCCTCGTTTCGCCACTCTCTGGCTCTCTTCCCTTGATTCGATGGGAACGCGCAAGCCATCCGTCGTCGTCGTCTATGCGATAGCACAGCAGCAGGGATGGAGACTTATGATGCACTAGATAATAATGCTCATCTGTTTGTACATCTCTTATGATAGTTATGAAGACGACGAAGAAGAAGGTATGGGCAGACGAAGCATATATAAAGCTACAACTATCCAATAGGGATGCCTAAAGCGAGCTCCATGCCGGGCTCCATCTAGAGAACCAGAAGCAGAGGAGATCGAGGAGCATCACTGCAACGGGATCTACCGCCTCTACCTCATTACCTACCTATTGGAGTCCGGATTGGGCCCACTCGGGACCTCATGCTTGCTGTCGCCGAGCCCCGCCGAGTTCCACCGCGCCCGGAACCGCCTCGACCTCGGCTGCGGGACGACGCGGCGCCCGCCGGCGGGCCAAGACGACGACGCCGCGGCGGCGGCGACAGGGAACCTCTCCGTCTCCTCCTCTCCCCGGCGAGCCGCCGGCACGAGCAGCAGGACGGCGCAGAGGAAAGAAGCGCACAGGAAGAGCAGCGGCAGCAGCGCGGCGCTCGGTCTTCTGGGCCATTGAGCTCCTGCCATGCAAGCATGGTTCACAATTCCGGCCGGAATTTCGCGAAAAACCCGAAATTTCGTTTTTTTCGCTGAGTACCGGAACGGAACAAAATCCTCCGGAATTTTGTTTTTTAGTGCAAATTTAATTATTTTTTTAAAAAGAAAATGCTACAGTACCCGAAATTCACCCGAAATTCCCGGAATTTTGATTTTTTCGCTCGGTCCCGAATTTTTTTTTCTACCGGAATTAAAAACCTTGCCCGCCAGTAAACATGGAGACGGATGAGGTGCACAATCCATGGGGTGCTACTTATGTGCTAGAAACCCAACCTCAATTGGTCTTGGGCATGGCCACCATAGATCGGGTCGACAAGGGCCAAGGTAGGAAACTAGGAATATGGATTTTAATGCTCCCATCTTATGCCCCAAAGGATATAACATAAGAGTAAAAAAATGGCATTTATGTCTTTGAGAATATCACAGGATTTTGTTTTTATTACTCAATCGGTGCTCTGTTTAATTTGTTCATAACACCACTAGTACAGTATGTTTTTGCTCTACCCTTATATTCGATGGTTCGTTTAGCCTTTGCGCTTGAATTAATCTAACCCTAGCTAACTAGCTACCTTCGTAGATCGTCGAAAGGCCCCGTGCTGTACGTGATGTTTCTCTTTCGTGACCAGTGCTTCAAATTCCTCGGCCCCGTGGTTCAAATTCCATTGTCGTCGCTCATCAGGAACGGCAGGCAGAGAATACGGAGTGCAACTGAATTCAAACTTCTGAAGATAAGTTGAGTATTACTAGGTCAGTCAGATAACGCCGCTGCAAAATCTGAATCCATGATTCGCCGGATGGAATTGTAAACGTATCCGGCCGGCCGTCATGAGTACGAGGAGGTACCGAGGGGGGCCGGTCATGTACTGACATGCGCTGGCAGATGGATCAGCCATCCATATACGGCTGTGTGTCTCGTGATGGCGAGGCGTGCGTTGCCCGGTCAGTCAAGCTGCCACTCCACACTCCGTGCATGCAGGCCAGGATCGACATGGCAGGGTGCAGGTGCAGCCTTGCAGGGCAGGGGCGAGGATGATGGAATATGGGATGGTCAAACGAAAGGACCAACTCACTCAAGTCGATATCAGTGCGTCCAAAACCCGTATAAAGTTTCGCTAAATTTGGAATTATTTTTTGCATTTTTTTTCAGAACGGAGAAAGTACGTCGCTGAACTGAATCATCCCCCGTGGCGGCGACAGGAAACCTCTCCGTCTCCTCTCCCCGGAGAGCCGCCGGCACGAGCAGGAGGACGGCGCAGAGGAAACAAGCGCACAGGAGGAGCAGCAGCGCGGTGCTGGGTCTTCTGGGCCATTGAGCTCCTGCCATGCAAGAACCGAAGCTGCAGGAGCTTGTTGCTCGTCTTCCGCGTCGTCCCTCACAAGCCGCAGCTAGCGCCCATGGGCAAAGCAACGGGCAATGTGAGCACTCAGCTGGAGGACTGTGCGCGAGCGAGAGAGCTAAGCAAGCGCAGCTAATGTGTGTGAGTGTGAGAGCTCACTGGCTTGACTATATCCCGGGTGATATTTGCGAGACAGGGAAGAAGCTATCGGGCTGCAATGCGGCACAGCATGTAGCTCGAGAGGGCAGGGCACCACTCTGTTCAGAGTTTCAGACTTGACGCGGCTGGCTTTTCTGAATCTCTCGGCGGGGTTTGTTGCAGGTGCAAACGAGAGGCGAGACCACCATGTGCATGCAAAGCAACGGAGCAGGGATGGGGTGGCTTCTTATCTACTGCTCGTAGCGCCTGAAAATTACGCTCTAGTGTAGTGATCCCAGCCCAGTGTATCTGACACCATCATTACCATACACTGATGGCTTGTGGAATACATGTCCCTGACTCGCTACACCACCACCACTACTGTTGAGCAACATCATCTATATCAGAATGTTCTTTCTCTTCTTTTGTGCAGAATGATTGTTTTTTTTAGAGGAGGAGGAGAAGAAGAATGAATTCTGATATGGTGAAGCCTGAAGATTGTAGAATTTTTCTACTTGAAGCCTGAAGAAGGTAGCTTACCAGGGGGCGGCAGCCGAAAAGTTGACGATGGGGAGGGCCGAGAGGCGAGCCCGGAAAGGGGGCAAAAGCAGAGCAATGAAAAGACGTAGGATGGCATCAAATGGAAGCTTTGGTTTTGCAAAGGCTGTAAAGCGCCATGCAACAATTTGACGGCCATTGACGGAATATTTCTGCTGTTTTAACTAGGCACTACTACTCTACTAGCACTATAGCAAAGCAATCCTGCTGTATTATAACCCCTTCCTTAATGAGGCTAAAAAAAATGAAAAGGTGGACTTTCACATCACATGCGAGCAAGGCACGAGCAACTCAGCTCTCAAGCACGTACTCTGACAATGCAGAACTAATTGTTGATTACCAAACCCTTCTGGATGGAAGGTAACTAATTAAGAAGAAGGCCAATATATAGGGGATTATTAAGGCCGGCCCCGGTATATAAGTCCAAGGGAGACAAGCTTTTCCATTGACAAGCACCGGGCTGGCTTCCCATGTCCCCAACGTGGCCTGCAATCGTCCCTTCACTTCACCCGTAGACCCTACACCACAAACCAAAACTTAAAACCCATCATCAGAGTCACGGATCCATATGGCTTTGAGCGACGACAGTCACTGCTCACCATGTAGATTCAGCTAAATTATCGCTGCAACAACTTTCTCTCATGGCCGGGGCCGGCGTGCTTGGTTCCGTCCTGCTTGCTTGCTACCCCTATGGACACAGATCGGGTGCAGTGATAACTAGCACTGCAAGTTAAGCAGTAGGATCATCTCAGGCGTCCAAGGAAGAAGCAATGGCCACGATCAGAGCTCTTGTTGGACACAGACCAGCAACAAAATCCTCAGCCGCGCCATACTGAACAAGCCTTTTGTTTTGACTGCAAGTCACCACTTCATTCAACAATAACTAAAGACATAGTACATATGTTTTACTCTAAACTTAAAGTGCTTAACGCAAAAGCTTATACAAAAGCTGTCAGCACAAAAGCTTTACACAGGAGCATATACCAACACTCTCTGTTGTACTCCTATTTTCATATACAAAAGTCTGTACCACTCAAAAGAAGATGCCTTCAGTACTTGGCCTGCACAAAAAAATAATTTAGAGATGATAATTTCTTGATTCAATTCAATATACATGATTCACCTAGACTTACATTTCAGTTCTACTAAAAGTGCCAATCATCTGTCCCTCCAAAAGAGTGAGGATTACTGACATCTTGAATAAAACTTGAATTCTGAAAAGGGAGATAAGTAATTAGCATAGTCAAATTTTGGAATCCATTTTTAGGTAAAAAAAATGTGCCAGTATACCATAAGAAGTTGATTAAAAGTATTAAGTGATTCATAGCCTTGATATTCAGCAGGTTCTATGTTTCTCTCATATGCCTGGTCTGGCACAGGACCTCCACTTTTTTCATGTTGCATAGATTTTCCTTTTTTCTTCTTCTTTGTGCTGCTCTCCTTCTTTGCATTGTACATTTCTCAGCATGAATGTTAGGAGTTTCTTTAATTTTTTCTTCCACTTGCTTACTCACACTATGAAGTAACTCCTCCAAAAACAAGGGCCTGTTTAGATCCAAAACTTTCACTCCCAAATTTACTATGCAAAAAGAAGATTCCCATCACATCAAAATGTCATAACATGCATAAAGTATTAAATGTAGATAAAATCAAAAACTAATTACACAGTTTTATTGTACTCAGCGAGACGAACATTTTAAGCCTAATTAATAAATTTTTGGACAATTTTTCGCACATACAAACGAAACGCTACAGTGCGCATTAAATGCGCACTGTAGCGCCACAGACCCAAATCGGGCGGGCCGATTCGGGAAGAGAACACGGCCCAAGTAGCTGTCTTCAAAATCAGCAGCTCGTGAAGCCAATGGAAGAAATATTTGGCAGAGATTTTTGTACCGAAGTGTAGCATCTAGCTTAGGATTTTCCACTATATCCCTCCCATGCATGTCTTGGATAATCCCTGATCTTGCAGCTCGAGTCCATCGCTTCAAAATGTATCTTTCAGGTAATAGCTTAATGTTCACCAAATCGAGACCTTTCAGTGCATGTCTACATAATATACCAATTCTCTCAAAGAGCCAATCCAAGTCCCTTTCCCGCGTTTTGCCATATCCCGTGGCTGGTACCTGGTCTCTGTCCAACGAGAGCTCTGATCGTGGCCATTGCTTCTCCCTTGGACGCCTGAGATGATCCTACTGCTTAACTTGCAGTGCTAGTTATCACTGCACCCAATCTGTGTCCTACCCCTATATATCATCCTACTGCTGTTGTGTCGCAAACAAAAGGATGGGCAACTTTGAAGCGCCCGGCCATGAACCATGATTGATTGCAGCACGCACGTACAATACAAGAGCATGCAGGCGCGCAGCTATATCTGCGAGAACGAACCGGGGCCGGAGCTGGGTGAAATCGCATCTCGATCATCATGCATGTAGCCGGCCGGCCGGCCGTGAATAGTTTTTTTTTTCTCGAATACGCACGAGAGCTGCGCATTAAGTAGAGAAAAAGTTAGAATCGCACAAAACTGCGGAACAAAACGGATTACTCGCAAACAAACGCCCTAGATTCCTAGCACCCGCCATAACCCACGAATCTACTTCATGTTGAATCCTCGCCATCAAGCTTAAGGATTTAAGATGGATGCAACATTGCCATCGAACAGACGCGCGTGAATAGTGAGAGCTCGCGTTTCGGAATGCAACATATATATGTGCAGAGAAGAAAAGAAACATATACTGTGTATACTCAGAGCTCGCGTTCTCTCTGACTGTATGATCGAGCCTTAGTTTTGAGCCTCTGAAACCTGAAGGAGGCAATGCGACCGGGCTTTACGGGGGCATCATCAAGAGTCAAGGCTCCTTGTTCTTGGAGCTCTGTACTATTGCAGTGTCTTTCTGCACATTTCGGCAGCAGTGTCCAGGCTTTCCTAATGCGACTGACGCTGCAATCTTCAGTTTGAAATAGCAGTAACACTTGTGCTTCAGTAGCCCAATTCCCGTCACAGATTACACGCTAGCTAGCAGCCCTACCCTAAATATAGGTTAGTAGCATATATAACAGCGAAGGAATATGCAGTTTGTCCTAAGTGCATTACGCCTTATCAGTAGGGCCTCCTCTGCTTTTCGAGAGGAAGCTGTTTTTTTGTAGCAGTAGGAGCCGTGCTAGTAAGCTGCTAATGCTATATTATTGTGGATGGAACAGGTCATGAAGCAGCCCTCATGATTTGGATACCCACGAAACTATGCCAAGAACAAGAAGCGAAGCGAGCGTGCCGATTCTTTTATGCAAGCTATTGCGAGCGTGCCGGCCGATTCTTCGTTAGAGCTTGATCATCATGCATTCCGTCGCCTCTGTCAGTTAGCCTTTCGGGAAGCGTATTAAATTTAAATTGCCATGGCATGCGGAAGAACGAAAGATGTTTATCAAAAGACGGGCATACGGCGTTCGTTTAGCCTTTGCGCTTGAATTAATCTAACCCTAGCTAACTAGCTACCTTCGTAGATCGTCGAAAGGCCCCGTGCTGTACGTGATGTTTCTCTTTCGTGACCAGTGCTTCAAATTCCTCGGCCCCGTGGTTCAAATTCCATTGTCGTCGCTCATCAGGAACGGCAGGCAGAGAATACGGAGTGCAACTGAATTCAAACTTCTGAAGATAAGTTGAGTATTACTAGGT
Source organism: Echinochloa crus-galli (assembly GCA_900205405.1). Lineage (NCBI taxonomy): Eukaryota > Viridiplantae > Streptophyta > Magnoliopsida > Poales > Poaceae > Echinochloa > Echinochloa crus-galli. The sequence goes on along the minus strand of OAMR01000139.1, from coordinate 997,874 downwards.
CAGTCAGATAACGCCGCTGCAAAATCTGAATCCATGATTCGCCGGATGGAATTGTAAACGTATCCGGCCGGCCGTCATGAGTACGAGGAGGTACCGAGGGGGGCCGGTCATGTACTGACATGCGCTGGCAGATGGATCAGCCATCCATATACGGCTGTGTGTCTCGTGATGGCGAGGCGTGCGTTGCCCGGTCAGTCAAGCTGCCACTCCACACTCCGTGCATGCAGGCCAGGATCGACATGGCAGGGTGCAGGTGCAGCCTTGCAGGGCAGGGGCGAGGATGATGGAATATGGGATGGTCAAACGAAAGGACCAACTCACTCAAGTCGATATCAGTGCGTCCAAAACCCGTATAAAGTTTCGCTAAATTTGGAATTATTTTTTGCATTTTTTTTCAGAACGGAGAAAGTACGTCGCTGAACTGAATCATCCCCCCATTCCCCCACCCGTGAGTCCGTGACTACACAACGCGAATGCGAATGCGAGCGCCCGACTCCAAGACGACAGACAGCAGCCGTACGCGACTTGAAGCCCACCCAATTCGGCCCGGGGATGCTGCTGTCCGGTCCGTTATCCGCGCTCTGGGCCTACTACCACAATTCAGCAGGCCGAAGTACAAAAGACAGCACAACTGTGTGCGACTCCAATGTGGCTTGTTTGTTGTTGGACTTGGATGGATGGACTTCTTCGCCAACCGTGTCCTGCTCCAAATATGGGCCTTAACGGGCTAGTACCAAAACAAAAAAAAAGAAAAAAATGCGAGCAATCACACTTTCATCGCTAGCCCACCTGCAATTTTTTTTTCTCCAGTGAAATCTCCTGATCACGAAGCGCATCACCTGATCAATCATATTGCTTCGCCCACACGGCTATGCATACGCTTACACGTCGACGTCCTAGCTCAGGAGGTGGTAAAGGTCTGATTTCCAGGACGTCATATAACCTGTCAATTGTCATGTGCAGCAGCGTGCGCCAAAAATACGTGACGCGTCTCCCCCCTGGCCATTTTGCCCGGAGAATCGGAGGCGGTTGGGCGTCACGTCAGCTTCCGTGCACCGCCCGCTTCGCTTCTGTTCCGTCACGTCCCCGTGGCTCCAAGCGCGCGCGCCGCTCGCGCTCGGCATGGAAAAAGGCAGACCATGACATGCGGGGCCCGCGAGTCCCCCACGTGGCGCCCTACGCGCCACCTGTCACGCCCCGCCGTGGAAGAGCAGCCAGCGTTTCCTTCTGCTGGGCCCCACACCTTTCGCTGGTTCGTTTGTACTCGTGACACATTCGGAGCAACGCAGAGGTTTAGCAGACGCCTCTCACTTCAGTGGCACTCAGCTTATCCATGTCAGGAGTACACTTCTTTTTTTTTTCCGTGCTTTCTAATCCGTTTTGTTTGCTCGGCCAAATTCAATTTTTAAAAAAGCTTAACAGAACGCGAAGGGCTCGTGCTTTTCTTTCACTGCTCGTCTGCTCTAGCGTCCGGAGGCGTTTTCACTGCTTTGCTAGACTTTTCTGCTAGGAGGAGGGCTGGGCACAAAGCAACAGCGCCTCACTCTGATCCTTCTAACCATCGGAATAAGTTTCTGCTGATTTCATCTGGAGAACTTCGTTTCTCCTCGATTCTGTCTTCCCTCTGCGAGGAGAACCCAAGGGAAAGGAGAATCGGCAGCAGAGAAAGCGCAGCAATTGGTATGTCTCGTTCTTCTTCCTCTTCTTGTTCCAGCCCAAGTTCTTCAATTGAATTCATGGATTGGTGAGTGCCTTCTCCGATTGCTCTGTTGAGTGAACCTGCATGCACATCCCTGAGGATTCATCTTCTGAAAAGAAAAACCCCCAACTGAATCTGGGTCGCCTTGTCTCCATGCACTCGGCTCACTGATTCAGAGCAGCTCGGTTGATACTCGTATGGCTCTGAAGAATGTGTTTCTGACTCCCTGCATGTGTTTGTGTTGGTAAAGAATCAGGATGGAGGGCAGTAATGGCCACAGCAGCAGCAGGAGCCTTGAGAGGGTGCTATCTAGGAAGGCTATGCAGGCTGGGAGCTCTGCCCCCTGTAAAATCTGGGTGACGGGCTTCCTCTGCGGTGTCTGCATTATGTATCTGTTGGGTGTTGCTCTACCTCCACTCCAACTCCCGCAGAGCCGATCAGTCTATCCACCGCTGCGGCGCGCAATCCTCTGGAATTTTACATTGACTGAACATGGTAATTTCTCTATCCTGTTGCATTGCACGTTCAATAATCTAACACTCCCAGGGATAGCATCTTTTATACTGCCGTATACCTGAATTCGCCTAATCATACTACCAGAATGGAAGTTTTACTGCTGTAGTGATTAATCATCATCAAATGAAACTGTTGCATGCATTGCATCATTTATGTTCTTCAGAAGCTACTAACAACCGGTACTGTATGTGTCAGCTTATTCTACTGAAGAAAACCACTGTGGGTCCATTGACCATATATACTAGATTAATAGCCCCATCTGAAACTCATGCAATAACATTTTGCTGTTTCATATTCTCAATGCATTACACTTCCTTGGCATTTCGCTATGGCTGCAACTTGTATCATTGGATAATTTAGGTTTCTTCTTTCCACTGCTGTGTCCATGCCTGTCAACCTTTGACTATTGTTCTTTGGTGCAGACGGAGCTGCAGCAACAGATGTGTTGGCTTCTGCACAAGAGAAGATACAAGAACAAAATAGAAACGAGCACACCACTGAAGCTAGGATAGTTCAACTGTACAATGCTTGGAGCACTTTGCTCAACACTACCAGTGAGGAAGTTCTGAAAAGTTCAGACATGCCGAGGCCACCTCATCTGGATAACTGCAGGCTTAGTGTAGAAAGAAATAAACGTTTTGACAGCTACGGAGATAATGACACATTTCCTCATTGGACTTTATGGAAAGGGTCACTTGGTCTTGAACTTCTCAACCAAAAGTATTCAGAAAATGCAAAGCAATATAGACAATATCCTCCTTGGGTATGAAAACTTGCCTGAACATATAACTGTTTTGTTAATGTCGCACATGCAAACTCTAACTTTGGAACTAAAAATAAAAGATTGTAGGATCTGATGAAGAAAACTATCCATTGACCAGACAAGTGCAGAGAGATATATGGATTCATCAGCATCCTCCAAACTGCAGCGATCCAAGCTTGCGGTTTCTATTTGCGGATTGGGAGAAGCTACCTGGATTCGGTATTGGTGCACAACTCGCTGGAATGGCAGGACTTCTTGCCATTGCCATAAAAGAGAAAAGGATTCTGGTTACAAACTACTACAACCGGGCTGATCACAACGGTTGCCATGGTAATAGCACTGTCTGCGCCCTGACGACTCTGATTTAATACTCAGGCAGTGCTAATCGTTATTGCACTGAATTTTTTTCAACTGAATTTTGGCTTTATCTTTTAGGTGCTTCAAGATCTAGTTGGTCTTGTTACTTTTTTGATGAGACATCTTCAGACTGCCGCAAGCGGGCTTTTGAACTCATGCAAAGCAAAGCCTCTTGGGCCGAGGGATCTGTAAAAGTAAAGGAGAACTATACCTCCAAGCAAATATGGGTTGGACGCATACCTAGGTACAATTTCATGTATATTTTTTCTCTCTCTGAAGTGCAGTTTGTAGCATAACCCCAGTGTCCTGGTCAGCAGTATGAGTTCCTTCCTGTGATCAATTACCTACGCTTTTAAGATTCCACATGTTTGATAGTTGTACCAGAGATAATTAGAGCTAATTTTGTCTTACTAGTTATCCTTGCCTGCTACTATTTCTAAAGGAATGCAGTTCTGTAACATTTCTTGTATGTAGAATGTGGGGTGAGCCTTGGAAATATTTGCAACCGACAACAGAGATAAAGGGGAGATTGATAAAAAATCATCGTAAAATGGATAGAAGGTGGTGGATAGCCCAGGTTCGTATGTGCACTATCGTTAATAAGTTAAGTGACACACAAAATTTCTCAAAAACAAAAATGTTAAATTATTCGAAGGGAAACTTACAGGCGTATTCGTAGACGGTAATCAATCAATACCCTCTCGCTCCTAGTTCAACTGTCTTGTTGTTTGGATCTCACCTTTTGTATGATCTTCCATGCAGGCCACAAGGTACCTAATGAGGTTTCCGACAGAGTACATGTGCGGACTACTGAATATGGCCAGGCACTCAGCATTTGGTTTCGAAGCAGCAAAGTTGGTTCTGGAAAGTATTCAGAATGACTCGCTAAAGGTTTCGGCAATTTGAAAACTGGTTTCTTGATCGTCGTTGTGGTGAATCAAGATTTGTCTGACTAATCATTCAGATATGGTAACATCAGCAATGATGACATCATTTGCTTTTGCATTGCAGGTTGGAACTACTAGAACCAAATCTGACATTGAACGGCTTGTGTGGTCAGACCACAAACCATATATACCTCGTCCTCTTCTCAGCATGCATGTAAGGATGGGAGACAAAGCTTGTGAAATGGCAGTGGTTGGCTTTGAGGATTACATGGAGCTGGCAGGCAACCTCCGCAGACGGTTTCCAAGAGTAAAGAACATCTGGCTTTCTACTGAAATGCAGGCAAGTCAATTACGCCATCCAGCGTAAATCAACTGTTAAGTTTCTGCATTGGGTTTCTTTAAAAAAAGTTTCTGCCGTGTCAGTCTAACATGCTGCATTACATAGTAAGTATTTTTAGGGGAATGATGAAATTCAACTTCCCTAATAATTCTGTGTGCAGGAAGTCATTGACAAAACTAAATTCTACCCTGATTGGAATTTCTACTTCACAAATGTGGCACGCCAAGGTGGTAATATGACCATGGCACTGTATGAGGCCAGTTTGGGCCGTGAGACTAGCACAAACTACCCCCTTGTCAATTTCATGATGGCCACTGAAGCAGATTTCTTCATTGGAGCCCTGGGATCAACATGGTGTTACCTCATTGATGGAATGAGAAATACCGGAGGAAAGGTAATGTCTGGCTATCTATCTGTGAACAAGGACCGGTTTTGGTAATGGTAAGCTATTCAGAGGCTGCTTGCCCCACGGATTGTATTGTAGGTCCACTAAGTAGAGATGCTGTGGACTTAGTTTGCTTGTGTACAGCAGTAGCATGAATGTAACTTCTGAGAATCTGAGAAGACATCTTTAGCATGAAACTTCAGGACTAAGTAGGAGAATAGTACTTTGTTATATCAAATCAGGTCCATATCTTTTGATCTGGTGTCCACTGAAAGCTAGTTATATTATCGCTCCTCTTGGTCCAACTTATCGCGAAAAGAGGATGCACTTACTCTATTTTTCAGTGCACCCATAATGTTGATGAGTGGTACACGAGAGATCCAATTACTGATTTTTTATACTAGTATGAAAGTAACAGCTGTTCCATGTAAAAGAAGTTGACATGGATAGGTTTGTTGCACCCTGGAATGGCCTGAACTTTTGTCTTCTTTGTCAACCATTTGATTTGTTGAAGATCTGGTGGTAAGATCCCCCATTCACATTTCACAGTGGTCACCGAAGATGGTGAACTATTACTACATGTCTCCAGACAGAGGATAGAATGGTATGCATGATCACTGGTCTGGTCCTGGAACAGTCTGTTGGATGAAGATTCAGTGAACCAGGCCTATGTCGTACCTGCGAAACTAATATCAAGTGGGTCATTTCTACATAGAGAAAGGAGTGCTGTAGCATGTGCCCAAGCACTCAGAATCGTGCTGCATTGATCATCTTTATCCAACCTTTTCCAAGTCATCCTGGAGGTGCCAAGGTGGTACTGGTCTCCCTCTCCTTCGGTTCTCTCCCCTAACGAGGCACTAGTCTCTAGTGCTTCGATTTGCAATTCATGGCCAAAAATGATGCTCCAGTCCCTGCTCAGCCATCTATTCATCCACTGCTTGCATTGTGAGAAGGTAGATGCTGACCTGAAAGGGACCCTGTAACAGTTCCCTGAAGAAAAAGATGAACTGCAATGTGACGTACGTAGTAGTGATCGATTGCAACCCATCGCAGGGGCAGGTAGTGGACACGAGCTCGATGCATTTCAGCTTGCTCCCCACTCGAGGGAGTGGTGAGATTCCTTTTGGATCCCATCAGCAAGCAATGCGGCAGCTCCAGAGAGGGCTCCGCGCACGAGCAATGGCGCTCGCGTTGTCCTTGCGTTTGGGTGGGGCGGCTACTCGGAGGATCCATTGACCTAGTGATTTAACTTGGATGAGGGGAAATGCAATCTGGATTCACTGATTGAGTAATGGCTTGTCATGGGTGTAACTGTGTGGAGTGGATGCAGATGCATGGAACTTTAATTGGCAGCAGTAAAAATGCACTACTGCATTTTCTGTATGGCAATGTTAGGTATCAGAAAGTATATTCTGTCCATTACCATTTTTATGCCATCCTTATCTGAATTCTGATGCCTCCATATAGGTTCTATAGTAGCCTAGAAATGAACCATGAAACCCAACGTCCCTTATCTCATACTACATTGTTCTTAATTCGTGGGAGTATGATTGTATGAACTATGAACCCTCTTTTCTCTCAAGGAAAAAAGGAGAAACTGACATCGGATGGCAAAGAGGATGCGAGTATTTTTTTAGAGAGAATTACATGGGCGGTCCCTAAACTATTGGACAGTTCTCATTCCGGTCCCCATACTATGAAAATGCATTTCTGGGTCCCTAAAGTATTGAAGTGGGTCATCTAGGTCCAAAACTTGCCACATCACACCCATAGGCTGACATGGCATGCTGACTTCGCAGCGACATGAAAGCTGACATGTGGGACCCACATGTCAGGCCCACAAATCCTCTCCTTTCTCTCTTTCTTCCTCACCGCCTCTCTTCCTCCGGCGGCGCGCCTTTCTTCCTCACCACCTCTCTTCCTCCGGCGGCGCGTCCAGCAGTGGCGGGAGAAGCTTCAGCGACCGCCGTTGTTCCTCGACGCCGGAGAGGAGAGGGAGAGAATGTCCGCTGGAGGGGAGGAAGGGGGCCGCCGCCGCCATCCTTCCTCCGCCGAAGAGGAGCGGCCGCCGGAGGGGAGGGAGAGAAGGAGAGGACGGGGGCACCATGCTCTGAGATCTCCGCCGGAGGGGAGGAAGAAAAAGGGAGGAGGCGGCCACCGCGCTCCGAGATCTCTGCCGGAGGGAAGGGAGAGAAGGGGAGAAGGGGCCGCCGCCAGGAGCAGAGGCAGAGGCTCCTCCTCCACCGCAGGGTCGGGCGCGTGGCCCCTCTCCTCTACCGGCGGGGACGGCCTCATCCTCTGCCTTCGAGATCCCTAGAGAGGGCGGCCTCCCCTCGCCGCACCGTTTATCGACGGAGGAGTAGGGGATGGCCCGTGAGCTGCCACGGCTCGCCGCCGGAGGTCCCACGGAGGCCTCCCTCATCCTCCTCCATGCCCTACCTCGCCTCACCACCGTGGTCTGCCTCGCCTTGCCGCCAATCCAGAGAGAGAGAGAGAGAGTCGTGGAGCGGCGGTCATCGCTAGGAGCTCCACCGACGGCTCGGGGAGGGAGAGCTGCCGCGCGAGGGAGGGAGGGAGGGCCGCCTGCCACCTCCTCCACCTCCGCCACCCCTAGAGCTCCCCCGCCCCCTGCTGGATGCGTGGCCGCCGGAGCTTCTCCCGCCCCTGCTGGACGCGCCGCCGGAGGAAGAAAGGCGGTGAGGAAGAAAGAGAGAAAGGAGAGGATTTGTGGGCCTGACATATGGGTCCCACATGTCAGCTTTCATGTTGCTGCGAAGTCAGCATGCCATGTCAGCCTATGGGTGTGATGTGGCAAGTTTTGGACCTAGATGACCCACTTCAATACTTTAGAGACCCAGAAATGCATTTTCATAATATGGGGACCGGGATGAGAACTGCCCGATAGTTTAGGGACCGCCCATGTAATTCTCTCTTTTTTTTATAACAAATAGAGGATGCGAGTTGGCGATGCACTAATTGATTGATGGCAATGAGGTTCTTGGGCACCCTGTTCATTGTGTAGCAATCCTCGTGATGCATAGGATCATGTTATTCAGAGATGCACCATTGTTCCCCCCTTACAGAAGTCCACTCCTTAGTGCATGAAAATCATTTATAAGGCGATGCATGCTGCTGACAAAGCATGCAGACTAGCAACAGTTGTAGTCACCATGAACAAAACCCATGGTCAGCATTTAGCAGAATGCATATGACCACTGGCTCCAACCTGAACTCTGAAAACTGACGACCTGCTGTGAGCATCTTCATCCCATATCTGACCGTCACTTCAGTCAGTATCTCATTCTCATGACACACGCTGACGCACACAACAAAAGAGGTAGAGATCAGGAAAAAGAAAAGAAAATGCAATGAAGGAACAAAGAAGAAGAAGAAAAAGTGTCCTTTGTGGTTCCTCTTTACAGCTGAAAACCGCTCTCGTGTGCCCCTTTTCCGTGTATCATCAGACCATCCAAAAGCAGGAGGAAATTGCTCCGCAAAAATTGCGAGGATCACAACCAAACAACGGACTGATAAGGAGACAGACGTCAGCGTCCACAACTTCGCCTCCCCCAGCAGGCCTGCACTGTTTTTTCTTCCTTTTAATTCAGACTGGGCCTCTGAATTTAGCAGACACACACCTGCTGATCACCATCACTGTCACAGCTCGTTCTCAAGCAGGCAGGCAGTGATCGCAAGTTCTTGAATGCCCTTTTCTCTACCAAGCAAATCAAATCGACATATCATTTTGGGATCGAAAGGATTTGGAATTCAGAAATCTGTGTGATGGCGACCTCTTCATGCCCACTAATTCCTGCTTGGTTTCTAGTGTCAGTGTCCATAAGCTGCAGCAGCAATTGGGGATCTCTGAGCACACCAGCTTGTGCGTTGCCCACTTATGGACCCTGATTGTGTATTCATCATCATAATCTTTTTTTAAAAGCGGCAGACTTCTTCCTCCACTTAGATCCTGTATATATGCAAAGATATAATAACTTGAAGAGAAAGGTTTGGTAGGGGAGTATGTGGTATACTACTTGTGAATGCATACAGCAAGGTTGGCATTGATGCAGCTGAAAGTAGAAAAAATAGTTGCACTCACAACAGCCTAGATTAGGAAAACGCCATCCATGATAAAATATGCTCTTCTTTTCTAATAAAATGAAAGCAAATTCAGTGACCATTTAAGATGACACTATGCGCTTTTTTCAAAAAAAAGTGTGTCGAAAAATGTAGTGTTATTGCTAAAAGAGGTTAAATTATTAGCTTGGTCCATGTATCCAATTTCCACTTTTTCTCAAATTTCTTTTCGTGCACGACATAGTATCTATCACTTGGAGCTTTTCCTAAAGCGTGAATGCCAATATGCCATCATGCACGAACAAAACCTTGCTGTTAATGGGATCAACATAAATTCAGATGGAGCTTACTGGGCAAAATAGACAGAATTCGAGTACGCATCTCAAACGTTAGCAAAACTGAAATGATAGATAGCAACGCAAATGCCAGCTTTGCTCTTATCGTGAACAACATTAATTCGTGTTGGTTTTGCATCATGGAGTCCAACGAGCCTCGGATCTGATCGGTCATCTTTATGGCTGCTCGATCGCTAGCATACAGAAACGTATGAAACTCTCCCAGATCCATGCAGGATATCCGGTGAAAAGATGCTACTCGATCAAGATGCACATTCTTTGGTGGAATATCTTTAAGGACGCAAAAAGCTCACGTACTTACGTGAAGATTACAGAGTCATCAATTAGTAGGGTAATAAACTTTGAATTAACATACACAGTAAATAAATCAGGAAAAAAAATGGACCCCCTAAACTTTATGCACACAAAAGCTATGTCACCGACAAGCGGCCCAAGGCATCGCAGTGGATGTTTATAGTAGAATGTCCCAATCTGACAGTGCACAACTAGAGCTCATATGCCCCCTCTTGTTATAAACTTATAATAAAATGGAGTAATCGCATAAGTTTGTGTACAAATGGCTTTGCTCTATCGCTAAACTTTGTATCCGAATAGCATAGGAATGTTTAAATAGAGTTTCAAAGGTTCATTCCTATCCATGATGAGTTAAAGTGCAATCAAGAGAAAGCTGTGTGCAATTAGCCATAGAATTCATTCTTGGTGGTATCTGAACTTACCCACTACATGTACGCGCACAGAAACGAGGCGTGCACGAGTAAAATTCAGACTCACACTGCAATAACAAATCTAGCTGTGGACATGACAGCAAAGCCCAAAGGGAATAAACAAGGCAATTAACCAATAATTAGCCTAAACATGGACCGTACCAAGAGGTCAGTTATACAATTCAACGCCACCAACATAGTGGGGTGAAGCTTTCAGATCAGGCTGGCTTTTCTCTTATACGGAGTATTTGTATAAGCATTGACCAATAGGGGATGGATTAGGGGAAGAGAGAGCACTAATGGTTGCAGCCTTGCACTGATCTTTCCATTCTGGAAAAAGGGAAGCCTCCCAACCTCTCTTTCATTTTAGGTCATATTTGTGCTCGAGTGGACATTCATGAAATGGCAACAGCAGCAGCAGCAATACCAACACCAACAGCCACAGCAAAGGGAGGACGAAAGGGGCTTTATTTTCGCCATGCATTCATGCTGAGGAGCATTAATCCCTGCAAAAGGAGGCGTCAGCCAATGTCTTGCACCCTTGGTGAGGTTTCTTCAGAATTGTTTAAGCTATCTCTACAACCCTCCTCAGGCACCCTGAAGCTTTTCTCTGGTTTGTGCTCAGTGACTAGGTTTCAGGAAGCCAGGTTGAAGATTCCGGCGAAGAATAGGAGGGAGAAGGCGATGCGTGCGACGCAAGTGCCAGTGTGCCGTGTGCATGCACTGATGCACACTTGGCTGATGGGCAGTTCAGGGTTTTGACCCTGGCACAGGAGCAGCTGAAAGGTGAACAGCGTCCAGACGAAAGACGGATAGAGATGTGGTTCCATAACTGACACATATATGGTCTTGTTTACTCTTTTAGATCATCGTCAACTATTTATGAGGCATATCGGCCAGGCATGTTTCAAACGTACTAGTACAGTATTTTCACCACGGTTTCATTAATAGACTTTATAAATTAATTTATAAAAACCTTGCCTATCAGGGAGAACAAATATTTGACGAAGCTGAAATTTTATTCTGTAAAAAATTTGGGTATAAATTGTTTTCAATTGTACCGGATTCATATAGATATATTTGGTATTATAGACGTTCTTATATTTTTCTATAAACTTAGTGGAAGTTGAGCAACTTTGACTTAGGACAAAACTAACGTGGTACCTATAAAAGTACGGAGGGAATAATAATAAGTTTTACAGTATTCCTCTTTCACTGTCTTTTAGGAAATAGAACAGATGCACATGCTTATACCATGCCAATATACGCAGTTATACTCTCCTTTTTTAATGAAATGGGAGGGTGTACCCTACTGATTTTAAATTGCAAAGAAAAAGTACAATCAAGAAACAAATAAAATGAGAGAAAATACATGATCACCTCTAACCATCGGGACATAATTGGATTGAATTATGCACTACCCTTTGGAATGCCTTTGGGTGATTAGAGTAGTAGATCTTGATATTAACAATATCACACTGTGGACGTGTGTATGTTATCTATGATTGAAAGAAATTGCTGTATTAATGATACATACAAGACGTCAAACCTAGACTTTGATATGGTCTGTGGTGTACATTCAGCTCCGCTAACTATCTTTTTTCGATAAGGGAAAATTTATTAATTTTCAAGGCTTTTACATCGAGTTGATACAAGACCTTAGAAACGTTTCCCGGCCTCTGTATAACGAGGATGCACACAGTAAAAAAATAAACAAAAAAGTACAGGCACGTTAATGACTATCAATCCGAAGCATAGACCGCCACCCATGTGCTGTCTAAGCTATTGCTTTGTTCTTGCTTCTTCCGCAGTTGACCAGGGCATTTTTGTTAATGCACAAGCCTCTAATGTCAACATGGTGAGAGTGGTCCTATGTGTACTAGTGTCCGAGAGTGTAGGCATTACTGTAGTCGTGGTCAGTCCTATGAAAGTTGTAGCGTTTCTCCAACCAGCGCTCCCAGGATCAAGATGTTGCTATTCTGATCCCGTCACAAAGCAATAGACCGGTGTTTTCAGTTTGGCACTATTGTTGTCAGCGTAGTACATTGATTTATTTAACATCTACCTCGCCCAAAGGTACCAGGACTATACATCTACCGTACCTTGCTGGTAGTAGTAGCAGAGGTGCTGTTATTAGTGGCAATTGAGGATGTCAACTCGAGAGGCCGGCACTCGAGGGTCCAAGATCGACCATGCCACGCTTTGCGCTACTGTTTGCGTGAAGAATGTGTGGACACGGTAATCTGCAGAGCCGTGATGATTGCTTTGTTCTTTAGGGGTAATGATATGCGTACTCCATCGTCTTGACGTCGATGCACACACTTCGGTGTCAAGTTGCCTTTCATGTTTCTTCCTCATGTTCACTATATTCATCATATACATGTCGTCGTCACCAATACAACTGCTAAACAATTTCTACACCCAGCATGCATGTACTACGTACTGAATAGAGTTTAAATTGTAACTTGGTGTTGACAATAATTGTGTTTCATACTCAGTGTAGTGTACTGATATTATTGTATACATTTGTATAGGGGTGTATAATAAATCAAGGTTACCCAGCCTGGCCACCAACGTATAACATTTATTTTTCCTTTTTAGTCTGACCACATAATCCACCATATCATCGAGAGAGTGAATCATTTTAGGTTGATTTTTTTGGTTGACGTGCGTGATTTAAAAGACAGGTGGATAAATAGGAGGTTTTGACTTCACTTTTTCATCATGAAAAATGAGGGTAGTTTAAAACCTATTAGATCAAATGGTCATTGCTGCATTCGAGTCCATCAAATTGATGGTTGGATGTAACATGCGCTGTAAGACTTGGTGTAATAACCCTCCCTTTTTTTTTTCGGGAGTGACTGCATACGGGAGGCTTTAACGCCAGCCTGAACTTTCATTTAGATGTGCAGGCAGCGGATTCATGCTTTGTGAAAACGAAAGCAAGAGAGGTAGATTAAGTCTACAAAGCACACGTAGCTACAGCTGAAAAACGATCACTACTCCCGTACGTGAAAAACGCATTCAAGTTTAAAAGACCACGTTCTTCCTAGTTTGTTGTCCCGTACACATATAGCATATCCTAGCTCTGTAACGACCACGTACAGGACGCACTCGTCAGTGGGGCATGTCTATCTTTATTAGCATTGCTGTCATTGTCATCACCATGAGAGTTAACAATAATCAACCTAGTACATTTGTATTTTGGGAAATGGCGTAGTATTCTGACTCTGAATTAAAATGGAACAAAAAGAGCAATGATATGCATCATACTCAGCTTTATTGGCTTGGTGAGGTTTCTTGAGGGTACGTTGTATATAGCAGGCAGGCCACATCATGGATATGTAGATAGATAGATCGATGTCGTCCACACGCGCGCCGTATGCTATAGCAGGCAGGCCAGCAGCCAGCATCTAATTTCCATAACACTGACACGGCCTGGTCTTGACTTCCCCGTCACCATCCACTAGTATATATAGCCACCTGTTCTGTTCTTGCTCCAAAAGTTTGGCCCGCAGGCCGGCCGATCGAGCGCGCTTTAATTTGGTGCCATGCTATTAGCTTTTTTTTTCTCTTTTTTATCAATGAAATAGGCATAACTTCGTACCCGTTCGTCCAAAAATGCTATTAGCTTCTTGCAACACGTACGTACGTCCGTCCGTCCAGAGACTCAGCATGCGAGTCAGCTCGATCGCACACATGCAAACGGCCGGAGCCGATCGAGATGGGTGCACGCAATCGATCTCTCGCAAATGTGATCGCGCGATGCGGTACGGTAGCTGCTGCCCGGGCGGCCGGCCGGTCGCCGTGGAACGCGCACCAGCTGCCCACCCGGCCAGGCGCCCATACTGCCGTTTGTTGCTGCTGCTGGCAACCGCGGGCGGCGTCTTGGGATCTGTTAGGTTTGGTTGCCGGGAACACTAGATGGAGTGGAGCTGAGCATCACGAGTCAGTGAGTCAACCCCGCATCACTCGCACCACCCGTACGTGCCCGCAGGAGACACCGGTCAGCGCCCTCCATGCCTTTGATCGTCGGACCCGCTTGTCAGTCAGTCAGGGGGGCAGACCCAGAGAGTGGGGAAACAGAGCATGCACGCTGGCTTACTGTTGCCGTTAACGTGGTTGCCCTTGTCACCATCTGGATCTGGGTAGTTAGCATGCATACTTGCCTTTTTAACCGGTTGCCCGTGGACTGAAGCCGCGTCTCAACGTTATTCTGACTCTGAAAGGCAAATCACACATGTATATATGAATGCAGCAGCAGCAGCAGCAGCGTTTTCAGGTAATAATCCATGTTTTCTTACTCTGATTCTGCAAAAGTGGGCGATCGAGAGGCCGGGAGGGGCGGCGCCGCTCAGGGCCAGGTCAGTATGCTGTCGCGCGCGGCGTCATGGCCACGTCAGGACCTCGCCGCCGGCACCACGCCACCACCACCGGCGGCCGATCTGGTCCATGCACGAACGCACGCGCCTCTGCTCCAATCCAATCCAAGTTGCGCCCCGGTTTATGCGATCCAACCCAGCCGCGCGCGCGCGAAATGTGTAAAGTTACATACATGACCTGACCCCCTAGTGCACTGCACTACGGATTCAGAGTATTTTACGGCACTAATCCTCCCGAAAGCTTGCTTGCGGCTGACCTAGCATTATTGCTTGCATTGAGACTGCTGGCTGCTTAATTGCTGCGACGCCATTGCAAATTGGTCGCAGGCCGCGCGCGCTCCTCATGCCTCCCTCAACCATCCGGTCTGTCTTTTCGCCAGAAAGATGCGGGTGAAAGCAACGCGCCCTTTCTTTTCTTGGCCGGGGAAAAGCGACCGGCCACAATGCGAAACTGAACCCAACCAACACCCCAGCTCATATTCATATGATGATGCAGTAATTGCTGTATATACATATACTTGGATATATTTAATATATGCTACGTATATCCCTAGCTGGCTAGTAGTATGTGCGAACATGCCGCCTGTTCGGTTGGCTGGTAGCTGGTGCTGATTTTTGCTGAGAGGAAAACACTGATGACTAGTTGATGACTGATGGCTGGTGCTGTTTTTTCCTGAAAAAACATTTATGGCTGGTGGCTGATAAGCCAAGCGAACATGGCGATGAACTGCAAGCTCGATCTCCACTAGCTACAAGCATTAAGCAAGCACGCATCCATTTCTTCCTTTCTTTCCCTTTAGTTGCCTTTCTCTCTCTACCTAATATTGTTATCTCCTGGCTGTTGCACCACCACTACAGCATTCTCTCTCTCTCCTCGATCTCGCATTCATTCAGCAGCACGCAGCACCTGCGACGAGCGAGTTCGTTTGCATATATACACGAGCACAGCCGGGCGATTCGAGCACGCCTCCGCCCCCCTCGCTCCATCTATATAAGCACGGTTGCTTCCGCCATCACCCCTGCCCTGTCCCTGTCCCCGGCCTGCTCCTTTGATCTCACCACATGTAAACACCGGCCTCTGTGCTCTTCCGATCCGGCAACACAGGGAAGAAGAAGAAGCAACCTACATATACGGCAGTGCCGGCGAGGATGGTGAAGTTCTCGCGGGAGTACGAGGCCAGCATCATCCCCGAGTGGAAGGCCGCCTTCGTGGACTACAAGTGCCTCAAGAAGCTCATCAAGAGGATCAAGATCGCCCGACGCGACGCCCCGCCGCCGCCGCCGCTGCCTCTGCTCGCCGGCAACATCGGCGACAGCAGCAGCTATGGCTTCTCCGTTCTTGACCCCGTCCGCGCCCTCACCGCACGCTTCGCCGGCAGGCCGGCAGCTTCATCACCAGTACGTCGTGTTCAACCCAAGTTCTGTGACAGATTCACTCATGTGTGTGTATCGTCGACCGCCTCGTCCCCTTCCTCCTATCCCTTGGGCCGTAGATGTGATGTGTACGTCGTCTTAATTGTGGGAAGAGTAGAGATACGGCGTCGCCAGTACATACGGTGTCGAGTGAGTATAACTGACGACGCGTATGCGTACGCCGATACGCTTGGTGGCAGGAGGAGAGCGAGGAGGAGAGCTTGGAATCGGATTCAGGGGAGCTCGTGCGATCCACGAACAAGCATGTAATAAATCATTCATCTCCAGCAATAGCAATGGATTGATCCAAGCATATATGCATGGCCAGATAGTTATCTCTTTTTTATAAATAAAAAACATGCCCAGATAGTTATCAGTTTGTTAATTGCTACTTGGACGCGTGATTCGATCGTTTGCGTGGTGTGTGTGTGCAGGAGCAGGAATTCCTGGAGAAGGCAGACGAGGAGCTGGACAAGGTGAACAAGTTCTACGCCACGCAGGAGACGGAGCTGCTGGCGCGCGGCGAGGCGCTCATCGAGCAGCTCCGCATCCTCGCCGACGTCAAGCGCATCCTCGCCGACCACGCGGCGGCGAACCGCCGGAGCCGAGGGAGGACGCTCGGCCGCGCCGCCTCGATGCCGCCGCCCTCGCACTCGCCGTCCGTGAACGGCTCCAGCGGCCGCCACCTCCTCTCCGGCCTCGCCTCGCCGCAGTCCATGTCAGGTAGGTGCCAGCAATTAAAGCCGCAGCAGCGGCGGCGGCAGCCACACATGAACCCCACCGGCTAGCTTTTGCATGCACGTGACTGACGGCGACGGCGACCGGTGGCCGGCGTTGGGTGCATGCAGATGGGAGCGTGGAGCTGCAGCAGGCGGCGGTGGCGGAGGAGGTGATGGCGGCGCTGGAGCGGAACGGCGTCAGCTTCGTCGGCGGCGGGCTGGCCAAGGCGAAGAAGGACGGCAGCGGGAACAAGCAGCTGATGAGCCGCGGCGCGCTGCTGCAGATGCCGGCGACGGTGCGGATCGACATCCCGCCGACGAGCCCCGGGAGGGCGGCGCTCAAGGTCTGGGAGGAGCTCGTCAACGTGCTCCGCAAGGACGGCGCCGACCCCGCCGCCGCCTTCGTCCACCGCAAGAAGGTCCAGCACGCCGAGAAGAACATCCGCGACGCCTTCCTCGCGCTCTACCGAGGCCTCGAGCTCCTCAAAAAGTTCAGGTATATTTGTAATTGCAAGCTATCTTCCATTGCCGTATATATTGCATCACCAACAACCTGGAACGAGTGCTGTCACGTCAGTTGCATGTTCATCTAATCTTGCCTTGCTCTACGACGACACTACTGGTCTGATGACCAAATCCAACACCTGCTCGATCTGTTCCATGATAAAACCGCATCTGGCCGGCCTATGCAGACTTTCAGAGTGACTGTGAGTGAGTGGTAGAGCTCTGCTTCTGAATATACTCTGTACAAGACGCTCATGCATGTCTGCACGTGGACACTGTTGGTATTACCATTAGACATAAGATTTCAAATTTCAGCCAGTTTAATTTTTTTGCATGGATGGAGGCCAGCATGTGAAGTGCAGCGCATCACGTAGGCGCCATGCACTAACCCTAGATGGCGACACCGATTAGTATTTTTTTTCATTTATAAGACAACAGTAGTTTATTTTATTAGACCTGTCCTTTTCTGCAGTTGTTAATCGTGAGACTTTTGTTGTGCGGTGCTGATGGATTGATGATCGCCTTTTCCTTTGTTTTTTTGTCGCATATCTGCGTGGATGGATGCAGCTCTCTCAATGTAAAGGCTTTCACCAAAATATTGAAGAAATTCGTCAAGGTACTGTATTCAACTATCTAGGCATATATGTGCACTTTTGTTTGAGATGGATGGACTAGGATGGATCGGAATAGAAGCAATAGGCCTGAATAAAGCGAACTGGTGGTACGCTTTGAACATGCACAGGAATATAGGCCCTTGTTTTATGACAAACAAGTATTTCAATTTTTTATAAGCATAAAAAATTCTGCGTAAAAAAACTTATAAATAATCATCTTTTAGTAGCATGTCATGATTTGTACGAAGGATTTATACGCACACACTATATGCGTCTCGCTATCTCCAAGTGACGAGAAAAGTTCTGCTTTCCAGGTGTCCGAGCAGCAGCGAGCCACGGACTTGTTTTCACAGAAGGTGAAGAGGTCGCCATTCAGCAGCTCCGACAAGGTATCCTCATCGTCCACCTCCGATCCGACGATCACGGATACACACACTTGCCTGAAGAAAACTAACCGAAGAATGAATAACCCTGGTCGAGCAGGTGCTTCAGCTTGCAGACGAGGTGGAGTGCATCTTCCTGAGGCATTTCGCCGGCAACGACAGGAAGGTGGCCATGAAGTACCTCAAGCCACAGCAGCCTAGGAACACCCACATGATCACCTTCCTCGTAGGCGAGTAACCTCATATATATTGATATATATATGATCAAAATCACCATCTTAGTTTCAGATCCCAAATATTTTAATCCGCGTGTATTAACTCTAACCTCAATGTTTTTTTTTGTTTTGTATGTTTTCAGGGCTGTTCACAGGCACATTCGTGTCCTTGTTCATCATATATTCAGTTCTAGCCCATGTCGCTGGCATCTTCTCTTCTACCGGAAACACAGCATACATGGACATAGTCTACCATGTTTTCAGGTCATTTCTGAAGATAACTTCACAGGATTCTTCTCATCATGAATGATAACTTTCAAGTTACAAATTTACGGATTTATTTATTTATGATAACCAAGGATGCAATTTTACCTTAAGTAAACATAGTTACGGCCTTTGTTCGTTTCTGCAGCATGTTTGCACTCATCAGCCTGCACGTCTTCCTGTACGGCTGCAACCTCTTCATGTGGAAGAGCACCAGGATCAACCACAACTTCATCTTTGATTTCTCCTCGAGCACTGCCCTGACGCACAGGGATGCCTTCCTCATGTCAGCATCCATCATGTGCACCGTCGTGGCGGCGCTGGTCATCAACCTGTTCCTCAGGAACGCCGGCGTACCCTACGTCAATGCATTGCCTGGGGCACTCGTACTTGTAAGAAACACATGTGATTTGTTTTTTTAAAAAAAACATATGTTGTGCCACAACATGTACACATGTATTGATCTGAGTTGGACACCACCCTCTGTCTCTGTTTCAGCTGTCAACAGGGGTTCTGTTCTGCCCATTCAACATATTCTACCGCTCCACGCGCTACTGCTTCATGCGCGTCATGCGCAACATTATATTTTCACCATTCTACAAGGTACGGGCCTCAGAATTTTTCACTTCGCTGGCCTTTGGAAACATCCATCTGACAAGCAAGTTGCTTTGCAATGCAGGTTCTGATGGCAGATTTCTTCATGGCTGATCAGCTAACGAGTCAGGTAAATAGTAACATTGTGCTAGAACTTCATAGCCTTACCGTTACGGTGCAGGTTCTTATGAGTTCAACTGTTCAATCCCATCTTGCAGATCCCACTATTACGACACATGGAGTTTGCAGCATGCTACTTCATGGCTGCAAGTTTTAGAACTCATGCATATGAGAAATGTACCAGCAGCGCACAATACACACACCTAGCCTATGTGATTTCCTTCCTGCCTTACTACTGGAGAGCAATGCAGGTACAAATCAAATCTACATCCCAACTATGTAAAATTCTTCAATTGCCAAAAAGAATTTCAGACTAATTCAAACTCATGGGATGTTGATATCTGTTATAGTGTTTAAGGAGGTACCTAGAGGAAGGTCATGATATCAACCAACTTGCAAACGCGGGCAAGTACGTATCAGCAATGGTTGCGGCTGCTGTCAGGTTCAAGTATGCTGCAACACCAACACCACTCTGGATGTGGATGGTCGTCATTTCATCCTCAGGCGCCACAATTTACCAGCTTTACTGGGACTTCGTCATGGACTGGGGCTTCTTAAACCCTCAGTCTAAGAACTTATGGCTCCGAGATCAACTCATCCTGAAAAACAAGTCGATCTACTATGTTTCCATGGTACTATACCTTGTTTGCCTAATTTTTTATACTACAACTGATTTGGGAATTCCAAAGTTCAGTAGCATTAACACCCTTACAACACAGATGCTCAACCTTGCGCTCCGTCTAGCCTGGGCCCAGAGTGTAATGAAACTCCATCTTGGTCGGGTGGAATCTCGCTTGCTGGATTTCTCACTCGCTTCACTGGAAATTATACGACGAGGACATTGGAACTTCTACAGGTAATTGAAAAGAAACGAGTAGAGAGGCGCAAGCTTAGTGTCAATTTAGTATGTTTGGTTATAACCAGATGTATGCTTGACTGGATTGCAGGCTGGAGCATGAACACTTAAACAATGCTGGCAAGTTCAGAGCAGTGAAGACTGTCCCATTACCATTCCGTGAACTTGAAACTGATTGATGAAGACAAAGATAAGAACTAGCCAGCATGTTCCCAATATGATGGGAATTTAAGGGAAGACTTTCAGGAACAAATACACTGCCCCCAGCTAATGATTGAGCTACGACTGGTGTCTAAGGGATAATAAAGTAATCAGAGAGCAAAACTGCACAAGGCCATGATGTTGCAGGTTTAAGATGGAATAAGCTTGGTGCATTGTAATTAGGGCGCCAGAGCACAGAAAATGGGACATTGTGGATAGGTAACATGGGATGGATTCCTTATTGGTCAGTTGAAGAGTGTTGCGAGTTAATCGTGGCTAACAAGATCTTAACTTTGTTGATCACTAAGTTATGTATGTATCAAATTGATGCCAGAAAAATATTGCATGGAATTGTAAACTCCAGGGCATCAAACATGTTTGCAATCGAGTGATCAGGAAGAACATATAAACATGCAAAAAAGATAAAACCAAGGCATAATAGAGTGAACAATCACAGGGGTAAAAACTAGATAATATTGCTAGTACAGTGAACTGTGAAAGCAAGATGCTTGACACAGCCGATGACACCAGAAGTGAACCATAAATAAAGTACATATATTACAAGACACACATCACACACAAATAAACAAAATATGGCAGGAAGTATTGCTAGTACATGGCAGGAGATTAAATCAATTTTGTTCTTCACTGTCACCACCATTGGAGCTGCCACCAATGTTAGAAGAGCTTCCATTGCCACCTGATCTCAACCCCCCTTTTATTTGCAGCCGTCCTTCAGTACTACCAATAAATACCGAGTCTCCACGGGAGAAGATTGAATTTGCTGTACCGCCATGTCTTGCTATTTTAAGACCAATGCCAGCAGGTATGCGGAAATCAAATACATTGACACTTTCCTGCGTACTGAAAACACCATCGTTTCCTTCCACTTCAGACGAACTAACCCTGAAAAAACAAAACCACAAGCATGTTTAGATTATTTGACCAAGTCAAATGTCAGAATTTTTCATAGATCTCTTTAAGATGTTTCATCAACAGCAAGAAATAGATATTTGCTGCAATTGATTACTGAAGAAACAGTTCTGGATTCAACAGCATGACATGGTTTAAGGTATTTGTTTTCAATAGCATAAGCTTAGGTAAACATGCCAGGGTTTTAAATACAACTAATACTGGGACATTTGGATGCATGTGACGTGAGATTTACTAGTTTACCTTTGACGCACTCCGCCGCCCACTTCAGCATCAGTGTTATTCACATGAAGGCAGTACACTTTCTTACCGGCAGAAGCAACAGACAACAAGGGTTGTGGGTTAAGTGAATTCACATCCCACAACCCTATTGACTCGCTTCCAGCAATTACTACTTTTCCCCTACTACGCCACTGTAGCGGACTGGAGTATTCCATTCCCATTACCAGACTGCCAACTTCCCATTTCATCACTACATCGCCATCACGGATATCATAAGCTGTGACCATCTTTTGCTTGCTAGCAGTAGAAAGCAGGAGCGGTCCACACGGTTTATACCACCATTGCTGTGTTTCTCCATTTGACAATGCAGAGCTAGACCTTGATGAACCCAAATTAGAGAGAGGGCCAAGAATAGACCTGGATGGTGGAGGTTGAGAAGCCTCCTCAATATGAAATGCTTTTACTTCTCTGGTATAGTAATCCCAGCTGCAAAACCCGGGCTCCAATGCATTGCCAGCTGATGCAGCAACGACATATCTACCAGAACATCCATCTACACCTGGGGCACGAATCAACCAGCAATCGCCCCACATATTATTCGATACCATGCTGGGAGGTTTGTACTCAGATTTGAACTGCACCAATACAGCTAAATGCAGTCAGCACTCAGGTTAACTAATTAACTGTCCATGAAAAATTATTAAAAAAAACAGAACAGACAAATGCAGTAAATAACCAAAATACCTCGTTGTTTGCGATATCATAATAGGAGCATGTGCCATCACCATGAGCAAGAAGAACAGCTTCCCCCTCTGAAACAAACCATCCACCAGTAGAAGACTTGTTTCCTATACCAGATAACTGATTGTTGGGAGACTCCTCTGTTTCCTCCTGAACCATCATGGAGGGCTTGTTTTCTTGCTCATCAAACTCTTCTAGCTTCTCTGTAGCAAGCAATTCAATCTCCTCCTTATGATTGGGACCAACTGGATTCTTTGAGCTACCTTGGCTCGATGTCTTGCTGGTAGCATCTGCCACTTCACATATCATGTTCTTTTCCATTTTCTTAGCGCGGCGTTCCTTGAAGAAGTCATTTTCCTCACCATCTAAAGATGCGAGAAACTCCATAGTTATACTATTCTCAACATCATCGGGGTCAGGGGCAGCAGATCCTGTTTTCTCAGGACAAACCTTCTTCGTGTCCGCTGATGACTCCTGCTGAGTAGAAGTCGAAGATTTACGACCCCTCAACAATTTGTGGTGTGGAAAGAACCTTGCCTCCAGTTCATCAGTATCCAACCCTTTTCCAGCATGCTTCAGGGCACTTGGCTTCACAACAGTACATTTTGCAGAGCTTTCAGCATGAGAACTCTCGCATTCACTGCTATCTGCCGTACCTAGCTGTATCTTATTATCGTCCTTGACATGAGAAATCGCCTTCTCAATGGCAGTTATTTCCTTCTGAATATTTGACAGGATCTGCTTTGGCTCATCTGGGTTGTTCTCATCAAGCATTTCTTTGGTTTTCTTGATATCGGTAGCAATCTTCTGAACCCTCCCTTCCAGTGCAGCTAGTTTCTCATGAAGCTTGCTTGGGTACTTGTTAACAGCAGACGCAGGTTTAGCTGACCTTCCCTCCCCACATGCAGCCGCTTCCTCAAAAACTCTAATCTTGTCTGCCAATTTGCCCTTTTCTTCCTGCTTCTTAAACTCATTACTCTTTTGCTGTTCCCTCGTTGCACAAGAAACATCAATTGAGTCCACTACATGGACAGTGAACACTGGGATGACTGAACCGTTGCCTTCCTTATCATCCTTCTGGGTAGCACAAAAATCTGCAGCATTGGAAGAAGCTTCTCCTGAATCAGCTTTTATTGCATGGATCTCCTTCACCAATTTCATATTGAGCCCCTCCTTCCTACAGATATCTTCACCTGCCTTTGCCTTAGTATCAAAGCCCTCTCTTCTCCCACCAATCTCTTCACTTTGCTTCTTCAAATTAGGACCAGAGATCTCTGGCTTCCCTTTGATCTCATCGCATTGCTTCGACGCATTCACACCAATGCTCTCTCTTTTCGCACTGATCTGATTGGCCTTTGCATCAAAGCTCTCCCTTTTCCTGTCAATCTCACCAGTTTGCTTCGCCTTAGCATCAACGCCATCTCTTTTCCTGCTTATCCCATCCAGCCCCTTGGCCTTCGCATCAAACCCATCCCGTCTCCTGCTGATATCATCACTGCCAGCAGCACCACTCCCTTTCCTAGCCTCCGAGGCCCTGGATCCAATAACACTTACCGACCTCCTCCCTTTCTCTACAGAAGAAGACCTGATCCCACCACTCACGCTCCGCCGCAAGGCCGCGTCCGCCACGGGGTCCTTCCCGATGGAAGCCCTCCCCGGCAGCACGGAAGCCCTGAGGGTGGAGACGGGCTTGGAGGACTCCACCGAGATCTGGATCCTGCTGGCCCGCGGGAGCGACGACGTGGACCACCGCACGGCGGAGGTGGGCTTGGCCGGCTTGGACGCGGAGTTCTCCTTGCCGGCGGCGGCGGCGGTCGTGCGCCGGGCGGATGAAGAGATGGAGAAGGGCTTTGGGGTGAGCGGACGCGAGGCCGCGGCCGCGGCCGTGGCCTTGCCGCCGCCGCCGCGGTCCTTGAGGCGGGAGGACATCGCGGGGTGCCGATCCAGGGCTAGGGTTTGGGGGGATTTGGGGGAGACGAGACAAGAGGAAAGGTCGCTTGGATTTGGATTTGGGAATGGCCGATTGGTTTGAGATTTAGGGGAGGGCCGTTTCAAATTTCGAAATCGTTCGGGCGGGAGCCTTTTTGTGGGCCCGTTGTGCCCAGCAAGCTGTGCAGTTCGCGAGGTAGGTCCACATGGAAGAGGCAGAGTGACCACTTATTTTATTAGTCAGAAGACAAAAGAGAATATCATCAGCTGATTGGACCTAGGTCAATTTCATTTTGCCTTCAAATTGTGGATCTTACAAATTTTTCTGGATATTCAAATAAATAAGATGTCTATTTAACTAAGGAACAAAGAGAAGGAGGGTACAAATGCCCTGAGCTGAGATAGATATGGACGGTGCACGAAGAGAAAAGCTGAAGAATCAATGCAAACACTTATAATGGATAGAATAGAATTATTTTTTAATGAGCAAGCATCTCTGAGTGCTGCTTAATGTTTTTTTAATAAGCATTCGAAAGGACCCTTTTACAAGTACTTGTGTCATCCTTAAATCGCAAAAAGAGAGAAATGTGGAATAGTGCCGTGACAAATCTAGATCCTGGAGTAAGTGCGACAGTGTCCATCATCATCAATCAATTGATAGCTGATCGTTCACTGCCGATGTTAACCTCTTTACCAGCCGGCCTCTAATTCTTGAACGTGTTATACTCTGCACATGATCTGTTTGGAAACATGAAGCAAGGGAAAATTCAGAGACTCTACCAGAAGACTGCAGAGAAGGGAGTGGAAGCAATTGACAGCAGCAAGGTGGTTGAACAAACAAGCATGTGCATTGACCTTCCTCTTTGCGAGAAATTCGCGGCATATCCGTAATCTTCCATACAACAGGGAGGGGGAACGCTACAGTCCGCCTCAAATACATTTTTCAACAACAACAGGGCCATTTCATCATCATCAAACATACATGGCAAGATGAAAAACGGAGGGGGACAAAAATAGCGCCGACTGAATTACAGATTAGCGGGGTATAAGCCATCCTGTACGTTCTCAAGGAGATTCAACTCCGATCCCTCGTGTGGCACGATCGCTCCAGGCACAGCATCAATCTGCCTCGGCCGTGCAGCTGCCATCAACTAACATCTTAAGAATGCAAAGACAACTTACTATGCTGATGAAAACGTGTTTTACTCCTCGAAGCCATCCATCATGGGGTGGTGACCTCCTCCTCCTCCTCCTCCTCCTCCTCCTCCTTCCGAAGTGTTTTTCGATGACTGTTTCCGGGCTGTGCCCCGCCTACTCTTGGCTTTCTTTGCTTTCATCCTTCGCTTCTTCTCGGTGGCATCAACCCAGGTGTAATCAGATGGTATGTGGAATGGATCAACCTCGTCTTTCCAGTTACGGCTGTCACCACTGTCGCCGGACTGCGTACCTCGGCCACCCTTTACCCACGAATACCATGAGCCGGATCCTTCTGGTTCTTTGGCCTTCGCATCCTGGAATTGTGTTGGACTTGAAGGTGGCGTGGCAAACTCATCTAAAGGCTGTAGTTCTTCAAACTTTGTGAAAGTCACAATGACGCGTATCGTTGGAACAATAGGGATTGCAATCTGAAATAAGATGTCACACAAGGTCAGATGTCACTATGCCAAAATAGACATTAAAAGCCTGAAGTGTCTATCATCTGTGGTCATTCTCTTCCGTGGTAATCAGAAGAAAATACCACTCAGAATGCCCTTCAAACTAAAAAAACATGCAAGATGAGCTTTTCATGAGAGCGCCACACAATGTACAGGGTGACGAGTGAGATATTGTGCAGCCCCTCCTTACTTCATACAACCGTGACTCTGTGAGTCATACTACACTATCATTTCACATGCAAAAATAAAATGTGGGTATCCCAGATAAAAAGATAGTGACAATTGATTCCGTAGCCCGTTATCAAAAACTATTAAACAATGGAAAGACACAAAGCAGTTATGATAGGCAAGTGGGAGACATAACTTGGCTAGTTTTCTTCACGCCAAAGTGCTAAAAAATGCAGCAATGAATAAAAATAAATAAGTATGGGACTAGGAACAAAGCAGTGTTCTGAGGTCTGCCTGGATAATAAGATATCACATGCAATACAATTTGTCAGGAAAGAGTGGTTGGGAAATGTCAATGTAGGATGTATCATCAACTATCCTTTGAGCTCTAAGGTCTGTAGGGACAGGGAGCAGTGCGGCATTAGTTTTCTGGTGGTTTGGGGTAGGACCCAGCTAATCAAGACTTAAATGGAAGAAGAGACAAAGTAGATGAGTGATAGGGCAACGCAAGAAGAAAAGTTTTGAAAACACCAACAGGAATTAGATATCTTTTTGGCAGCTTCTGAAATATGCAAGATTATTGAACTGTATGGTGGGAGCAACCAACCCACTAGCCATTTTTAAAGGATTTAAAGTTGATTAACAAAATAGTAAAGATGTGACAAACATATGAATAAGAAAGAAAACATAGTTCAGACCTGGATTCTCTAGCTCAATTTGTACTATACGCTAGACGTGGTAATTTGCATACAATATCGAAAATGGTGGCATGCATCTAATCTCAACAATACTTAGCCCCCTATTATGGTTCTTATGAGGGTAATAAAGATCATAGTGCACAAGTGCCATTGTATTTCTTTCAAGCAGGCAAGAGGTGGACCCATCTTATGATTGTGTCCTTGTTAGTGCAAAATAATTGATTACCAGTAAGGCTCACATAAGATGTACCAGTTCCATAACATGAACAATACTTTCTTACAGTTCCTACCAAAACAATACTTTCTATTTTTCTAAAAAAAACAAAAGGTCTAGGAAAAAAGAACATGAGTAGCGAAATCCCACAAGTAGCAAAGCATCAGTGTAAGAATTGAAGTCGCAACAGTGATACAAACAACATGATGCACAAAATATAGCAGAAGTCAAAATGGATGGTTTAAGGTATTTGTTTTCAATAGCATAAGCTTAGGTAAACATGCCAGAGTTTTAAATACAACTAATACTGGGACATTTGGAATACAGTAGGCAAACAGTTGTTGGCGAGGTACAGAAATACAATTAAGATATGACAGAATATCTTGAGTAGCAAGGAGCCATACTGCCATAGTTGCCCACTCGAGATGCTTGAAAAATAGTTGGCATGCAATGTGATTGAAATAATTGGCAATATGCCATTAGTTGGAGATTTGAAGCAAGATGGTACGTGCTAGTATAATCAAGTCGCGAGATGGTTACCTTGACTGGAAATGTACCGGTAGGAAGCTTGGTTGTCAAGAGTTCCCTAAGCCTCCTGACAGCCTTCACTTTGTTTGCTAGGACATACAACAGGGAGGGGGAACGCTACAGTCCGCCTCAAATACATTTTTCAACAACAACAGGGCCATTTCATCATCATCAAACATACATGGCAAGATGAAAAACGGAGGGGGACAAAAATAGCGCCGACTGAATTACAGATTAGCGGGGTATAAGCCATCCTGTACGTTCTCAAGGAGATTCGACTCCGATCCCTTGTGTGGCAAGGTCGCCCCAGGCACAGCATCAATCTGCCTCGGCCGTAAAGCTGCCATCAACTAACATCTTAAGAATGCAAAGACAACTTACTATGCTGGTGAAAACGTGTTTTACTCCTCGAAGCCATCCATCATGGGGTGGTGACCTCCTCCTCCTCCTCCTCCTCCTCCTCCTCCTTCCGAAGTGTTTTTCGATGACTGTTTCCGGGCTGTGCCCCGCCTACTCTTGGCTTTCTTTGCTTTCATCCTTCGCTTCTTCTCGGTGGATCCCAGGACGGTACATGTTCGTCTTGGACATCAATGCCACCTCGTGCGCCACCTCGGACTCCGTTGGCTGCACACCGGCTCCCTCCAGCGCATCTGTGATCTCCTTGTCCTTGTGAGCCAGGACAATGAGAGAACCCGGGTGCAATTCCTTACCCCCAGCATCCTCGGGCCTCGCGCCATCCCCCAGGAACAGGAAGGTCTGATCCGAGCGCTGGATGCGGAAGCCATCGAAGCCGGCGAGCGTCATGTCGGCCCGCAGGGCGGAGCCACGCTTCCAAATGCGGTAGGTGTCGGAGGGGGCGATGCGGCCGATGAACGGTATGACGGAGGACTCGAAGTGGAAGGAGATCTCCATGTAGAAGTCGCGGATGCGGTTGATGGAGGCGAGGATGCGCGGGAGGCGGCGGCACCACTTGGCCCAGGCGAGCGGCTGGTAGTGGCGCGCGATGATGGTGGCGATGGCCTCCTCGCGGGTGCAGACGGCCTCCTGGAGCGCGGACCAGCCGTCGGCGTTCTGGAGCGACCAGTCGGCGCCGGCGGACATGAGGATGTCGGCGGCGACGGGGTCGCGGAGGCGGACGGCGAGGTGGAGCGGGGTCTCCCTCCGCGGCACGTCGCGGCGGTCGATGACGGCGGAGACGGCGTCGGCGACGGCCTCCCCGGCGATGGACTCCTGCTCGGTGGCGACCTCGCCGGCGCGCGGCAGGCGCGGGAGCCCCGCGACGAGCCTCCTGAGCGCGGCGGGGAAGGGCGGCCGGGATCGCCGCGCTCCGGCGGCGCCGCCGGGTCGAGGGGGCGAGGGGTGGGGAGGGGAGGGGCCGGGGCCGGAGGGGGAAGTGGTCCTCCTATTCTGGGGCCTGGAGCCGCAGTTATTTTTTCTCCTCCTCGCTCTATCTCTCGCTGGCTCGGGTCGCTCGGGTGGGAGGGAGGAGAGGAGGCAGCGAGGCTGGATTGAATGGGTCTCTCTCTCTCTCTCTCTCTCCTGGCGCTGGCGCGGGCGCGGCGCCAGGAACAGGAAGGAAAGGGGGGCTGCCTGCCTGTGCTGTGCCCTGTCCTGTTCCCGTCGTCCCCGGCCGGCCGGCCTCATGTGTTGAAAGATGGACATGATCGGTCGGCAATTGTGGTGAACTTGTAACTGCTACGCAAGGTAAGCTACCACTACCATTGATGGATCATGGATGACGAGTGATCCTCACTCCTGAGTTGGCAATGAAGGTGCTGCCTTTATGATGCGCTCGATTTGCAATTTGCCAATTTTGGTCGGATTGATGACAGAAAGTGTATCCGGATCGAGTGACTTGGACCCGTTCTATCGAGGCTACCGAACTTGGTTGTCTCGACTCGACCCCGATTTAGCATAGGGTGACTAACGCTGAACTTTGGCGTTGATGCTGCGTGGACGTGCATATATGACCGCGGTAAGAGGAGACGTGACGTGAAGTTTACAAGTGTTGTTGCGGTAACAGTGTTAAGTACAGTTTGATAGAGTTTGGCAGCGGTTGAGAACCTGATGCTACCCATGGTCTCCATCGCTGGTGCATCAGATGTTATGGACATCCAATGTCAAAGATCCTCTTCCTTTTACTCCCCTCTCACTTTCTTGGTCGGCTGCCAATCTGCCATGATTTGACAGCAAATGCTCGTAAAGCATACTACTCTTATCCACTACATCCTTGTGATTCTCCATGGCATATCATATGCCCACTTGAACTTGTGCAGTGTAAACAAAAGAAAAGGTGTGTCCTCATCGTGCATTTCTTGTGTCCTCGTCGTTTGCATCCTCATCAGAAGCTGTTCCGATCCTGAACATTTCAGAGACACGGCATCCTCCTATAAGCCGCACGCACAATTCAGGCCCTGTTTAGTTAGGTAAAATTCCCCCAAACTTTCTCTCTCCAAACTTCACTATTCACTATCACATCAAATCTCTCTCCTTATACATGGAACACTAAACGTAGTTAAATAAAAAAACTAATTATATAGTTTTGATGTACACGACGAGACGAATCTTTTGAGTCTAACTACGTCATGGTAGGACAATATTTACCACAAACAAACGAAAAGTGCTACAGTGCGCTACAGTGTCCGATGTGACGTTTTCACCCAACTTCATTTTCACTTTTTGAGGAACTAAACACCGCCTCAGTAGAGATCCCAAGATGAACAAAATATATCCAGAATCTACATGGGGAACGTGGACAGATACCTACCTAACAAAAACAAGAGGCTTTTACCTCTGTGCCATTATAAAAGATGCTAGTTACCTGTGTACCCTTAAAAAGATTCTAGACACCTGTATGCCATGCACCCAACTTTCTTTTACCTACGAGCCATTCCGTTGGCATTCTGTTAGATTGGAGGCTCTTACATGTGGGCCCCCTAGTGAAATGACCATTGTACCCCTGTGAACATTATTGACAGTGACTGACACGTGGAACCCATTTGTCATCTCCTTCTTCCTCCTCCCCTCCATCTCATTTCCTCCTCCTCCATTGCCACCGGCGAAGAAGCAGCCACGCCGCCGGCGAGCTCCGCCGCGGGAGGGCTCCGCCTCGCGCGGGCGCGGCCAGCGAGCTCCGCCGCCGCGGGCGAGCTCTCCCTTCGGGTCGAGCTCTGCCTCCGCCTCGAGCGGCCGAGCGAGCTCCGCCTCGTGGGGCCGCGCCGGGCGAGCTCCGCCTCCGCCTCGATTAGCCGCCGGGCGAGCTCCGTCGCGTGGCCGAGCTCCACATCCGCCTCCGCCTCGAGCGGCGAGCGAGCTCCGCCTCGTGGGGCCGCGCCGGGCGAGCTCCGCCTCCGCCTCGATTAGCCGCCGGGCGAGCTCCGTCGCGCGGCCGAGCTCCACATCCGCCTCCGCCTCGAGCGGCCGAGCGAGCTCCGCCTCGTGGGACCGCCGGGCGAGCTCCGCCGCGCGGCCGAGCTCCGCCTCCGCCTCGAGCAGCCGCCGGGCGAGCTCCGCCGCGCGGCCGAGCTCTGCATCCGCCTCGAGCAGCCGCCGGGCGAGCTCCACATCCGCCTCCGCCTCGAGCGGCCGAGCGAGCTCCGCCTCGTGGGGCCGCGCCGGGCGAGCTCCGCC
>OAMR01000139.1:926031-962243 GCA_900205405.1 Echinochloa crus-galli | reverse complement strand
GGGCTGCTTGGCGCATCCGAAATTGGTGTGGCTCTTCCCGAGCCCGTGGGCCCGTAGACCATGACGGTGCACTTGGCACCGACCCGGACGCCCTCGATCCGCGAGCGCACGAAGCGGCGGTAGAAGCCCTCGAGGTCCTCCT
Source organism: Echinochloa crus-galli (assembly GCA_900205405.1). Taxonomy (NCBI): domain Eukaryota; kingdom Viridiplantae; phylum Streptophyta; class Magnoliopsida; order Poales; family Poaceae; genus Echinochloa; species Echinochloa crus-galli. Next base: position 962,101 of record OAMR01000139.1, on the reverse strand, counting down.
CCTCGGAGACGGAGACGCCGTCGAGGGTGAAGTCGCGGCAGCCGCCCGCGTCCCCGCGCACGCGCACGGCCGTGCCGCCGCCCGCGATCTCCAGCGCCGACGACGCGCCGCCGAGGAGGAGGAGAGGTTCCGGATGCGGCCGATCACCTCGACCGGGTGCTCCGTGGCGGCGCCGCCGACGCCGCCGTGGTGGGCGTTCTTCGGGGTGGTGGCGGGGAAGTGGAGGCGGTGCTTGGCGCCGGGCGTCCTGAGGGGCGTCGTTCACTGACTATTATTTTCACATGCCATGATTTAATCTGCTGATTATGTGGTTGCAATTGCAAATGTGAATTTTCATGTTAGTGTCTAAAAACGATTGGTGATTGCTCCAGAACAAGTAGTTTGTGATTTTGAATGTGAGATTGTGAGTCTAAGCTGAAACAAGTACTGTAGTTCACGCAATTCTGAATCTCTCCACAGGCGAGACTAGAAGTAATGGGGAAGAAAGCCAAGAATGCTACTTACATATCTGGAAATGAAGCTGGGAAGATATCGAGAGAAGTTTCAAAGGTGGAGAAACGTCGAATTGTCAAGAGTACACTTTGTAATGAGAGGAGTTCACGGAGTCATTGCATGGTTGGTTTTATTCAGCCATCAGCACTTTGAACATTCTTTTTTCCCCTCACACCAAACTGTTTACAAGCTACACTTTGGTTTTCTAGATTATTCTGGATGTCCCATCGGTGGGAGGAAGGTTAATGCTAGTGGACATGGCTGGATCTGAGAACATTGAAGCAGCAGGACAGACTGGCTTTGAAGCCAAAATGCAGGTGTGCAATGCTAGTGCTACCAATTCCTCATTCCTATACTCCTGTAGCATCTATATGGTCCAATTGCACTGCGAACAAAGGCTTGCATGCAAGAAATCATTTAATATATGATCACATCCTGAATATTTAACGCATTGTGTTAAAACAAAATCCCTGATAATACACATTTCGATTAGATTGTGATATATACATTGTCTATTTTTTCCACAGACAGCAAAGATTAATCAAGGGAACACTGCTTTGAAGCGAGTGGTCGAATCTATCGCTAATGGTGATTCCCATGTTCCATTTAGAGACAGCAAGCTCACAATGCTCCTACAGGTACACTACTCTAAAAAATACTTTTATTGATACAGCCTCTCCTTTCTACACTACTCTACATGTTCCATTTAATGACCTAAATTTTTCCTTCATGAGACAGGATTCATTTGAGGACGATAAATCAAAAATCCTGATGATTCTGTGTGCTAGTCCTGATCCAAAGGAACTGCACAAGACAGTTTCTACGTTGGAGTATGGTGCTAAGGCAAAGTGTATTATCCGTGCTGCTCATGCTGCAACACCAAGAGATAAAATGAGCTCGGAGGAATCATCTACGATGCTCAACTCAAGAATTGTTGCGATGAACCAGTTCATCTACAAGCTACAAAAGGAGAACAAACTGAGGGAGAAAGAGCGCAATGAGGCTCAGAATGTGCTAAGGCTGAAGGAAGAGGAGCTAGCACAACTGAGAGCAAAGCTCAAGCTGATAGAAGGGCAGGAAAAAGCTGCTAAGGAGGAGGAGATCAACACAAAAGTTATGGACTATTCACTATCACATCAAATCTCTCTCCTTATACATAATGCAACATGAGGTAGCTGAGCCAGATGATCCCGCAACAAGGAAGCATCGGATTGAGAACATATTCAGGCTCTGTGGGAACCATCGTGAATTAGCTAAGAAACCAAAAGTTCAATCACCAAGAAAGGAAGTATTTGGAGATGAGAACAAGTCACCAGCGAAGTATGTGTTTGGAGAGGAGGAGAGTAAGTCGCCAGCAAAGCTAGCTTTTGGAGATGAGAATAAGGAGCCATCAGTTTGGGGAGCAATAGATACCCCCATGTGCGATGTCAAAGTGACAGACAGCCCGATGGCTTCGCAACTTTCACCAATTGTATGCCAAGTTGTGGACGAGTCATTGTTGGACCAGCTAAAATCATGCAGTACTACGGAAGAAAGTGAACAGAACAAGGAGAATAGTGTTGCTGGACAGAAAGAGAAGGACGGCCTATTGGAAGTCTACATAAAATGGGAGTCTGGAAATCTGATCAAAGGGCTGAAGTTACTGCAGAACTCGTGCCTGTCAGATTTGAGGAAGCTCATAGAGGCTCACTTCGAAGAAGCAGGCAGCAAACAGAAGCCTCAATTCACTTTTCTCCTCCTCAGGGTACGTCATTCAGCACTATCCATGCCATGCTTTCATCCTAGTGTTCTGTGCTATCTATTTCTCCACGAATGGCATTCATCTACCACCATATTCTATCTTGGAAAAATAGAAATATGTAATGATTCTTTGTGAAACATGGCATGGAAAAATGAATCCTTGTCAGCGTTTTTAAAATAAAATCTGCCATTAGTCTGAACTTTTGTCTCTTTTTTCTGAATAAAAGTTCATTTCTGTGTCATTGATCAAGAAAACCACTGACAGTAGCAAAAAAATGCACTGGCAATAGCCTATGGTACTTGTATATAAAGAAAAGCACTAACAATGGCACAAATTTGGTGGGATTTCTGATTGGTGCAGGATCCTTCTGGTGCTCCAGTGTCAAGGGAGAAGGAAGCGTCGGTGCAGATAAGTATGTTGCCTCACTGGAACAACCAGGCAGACAGCTACCTGGCCTGCCTGCGAGCGGCCAAGAAGCCGGCGGTGGATCACATGCCATTCAGCCCTCTGGACAGCAAGCTGAACTCGGCCGCAAAGGACACTCACCTGAGCGGCGTGCTGTCGCCCAAGGTCAACCAGATGAGCCCCAACTATATCCGGGAGCTGAGAGCTTGAGCTCCTGTAGTGTAGTAGCAAGCAGGTCACATATGTTGCTCGTCGCTCGCGTCAACATGATTGATGTATCTTCTATGTATGATCCATCTCTTAGATTCAGTAAGATTAGATTACTAGTCTGGTTTCGCAGCCGGAACTACTACTGCCCGTGATGTAATCATATTATTCTTGCACGGCCGACAGGAGAAGCAGCTTGCGGAGCTGTTCCTGAACGCCGGGCTTTGTTGGACCTGTGGCCATGCATCTTGTGTGCCAACGAGATGCGTTTGAATAGAAAAATTTATTCATGCCTGCTTTGCCTTGCTTCTTCTAATAAAACCTACTGCACATTTACTGATATGTATTGAAGACTGTTTAAACCCGGCGTTGTTGGGCTGATGTTTTTTTTTTCCCTTCGTTGTTCAAGTTATCAAGTGACACCCCAAATGTCGTTGGATAAATACTGGCTTTATACAGTCTACTAACAATTGGAACACGGTGTTCTAATACAGAGAACTAAAAAACGGCCAGATCAGGATTTTCTCAGAGAAATACAAAGACGGTAAAAAAGCTACAAAATCAGTTAAAAATGGCAATTTTATGTTTTTGCTAAAACGAGAGGGACGCGGGAATGATCCTCCCTTCCCCCGCTCCCCTCCTCGCCGCCGCCGGAGGGCCTCGCCGGAAGCCCGGCGGACCCTCCCGGTGGTGGCGGGTGGATCTAGTAGGCGTGCGGCCGGCGATCGGCCAGGCGCCGTGGCCGCGGTGAGGCGGCCGGCCGGCTCGACCTGGCCTGCTCCCTGCGGGACCTTGGTGCGGACGGCATGGTTGCCTGGGCGGCGGCGCGGCGCACCAGCGAACAACGCCGAGGCCCTGTGGCTGGCGCTGGCCACTGCCTGCTGCCGGCTCAGTGCTGCGGGGCGACCGGATCTGGGGAATCGAGCCCTAGACTGGCGCCCCGGGCCCCGCCGGTGCTGACTGGAGCGGCGGACTTCGATCACGAGGCGGCGACAGTGGGCACCGTCGTGGTGGCGGTCCGGTGACGTGGCCTCGTGGTCTGTGACTCCGGTCGGGGTTAGGGCGGGTGGCGGCGTTCCCCCGGTGGTGGCGGTGTCTGGGGCGGCTCCGACCCCCATCCTTGCCCCTGCTCGCGACTTCTTCATGGCCGGCGGCACCGCTTTCGTCTTCGCGTCGTCAACAAAGCCATCCCCGTAGCGTCGCTAAGTTTCCGCCACTGGGTTCATGCTCTTTATCTCACTTGCGAAGCACGATGTCGTCTCATCGAGGGACGACAGAAGATTTGGGGACAATCGAGGTCCCCAAACCTTCCCGAGGTGTCGGTGTTGCCAGCGGGTGCATATGGAACCTAGTGGACGAGCTTCGGCGGTTGCGATGGTGGGCGGTGGAGGAAGCGAGTGGAATCGGTCCAGGTAAGGGTGGACAAAAAGCTTGGGCTCGTGAGCTCGGCTCGGGCTCAGCTCGAGCTCGCCTAGCTCGGCTCGGCTCGAATTCTAAATGAGCCGAGCCTGAGCCAATATTTTAGCTCGTTAGCGAACTGAGCCGAACCGAGCCGGCTCGCGAGCAGCTCACGAGCTTAATGAGTCAACTAGTAGCCGGCCTATATTATCTTATTATTATTTTGTAAAATGAATATTTAGATTTTTTTTCTTCTATTATGAGACCTTATTATTTCAAGGCCTTGTTATTATTTAAAGACCATAACGTGGGTTGAACATGTTCATCTAACATACTTTGTTATGTTTTTACATTCACATTTCAATGGTTAAATTCATTGCTACATGATGTATTCATCTAACATACTCAGTTATGTTTTTACATTCACATTTCAATGGTTAAATTCATTGCTACATGATGTATTCATCTAACATACTCAGCTATGTTTTTACATTCACATTTCAATGGTTAAATTCATTGCTACATGATGTATTGGTGATGATTGTGTAGTTCCTTCTAGTCCCTCAGTACTCTTGGAGCTAGAGATTTATTTTGCTAACAGGCTCACAAGCCGGCTCGAGCTAGCTTGAGCTCGTCTACGAGCCGAGCCGAGCCTAAAGATTAGCTCGTTTGTTTAACCAAGCCGAGCCGAGCCGAGCCACCATTGTACCAAGCTTTCACAAGCCGAGCCAAGCCGGGCTCGGCTCGGCTCGATTCCACCCCTAGGTCCAGGTGCTCTCGGCTCGTCGGATGGTGGTCCTCAAGCGTAAGCTTTGACCCGGTGTCGGATCGGGCAACGACGTTCGCTCTTCCCTCTCGAGGGCATTGCCTGCAGAGTCCCGTTCGACGGCAGTTCGTGAAAGCTCCCCGTGGTGAAAACCAAACGTTGGCGCAGTCGCGTCTTTGCCTTCCTAAAGACGTTGTTTGGAGGTTTCCTGTAGCCGTTGGTGGTGGAGTCGTTGGCTCCGCGGAAGGTCGTGTCCGGTTGATTTGTAATGGACTCATGGCCCTTTAGTTTGTTCGTCACGAGTAGTGTCTTGCTGTCTCTGGCGTGCAGTCTAAAGAGCCCCGTTACGGGTTTTTTGGATGCTGCTCTTGAGCGGTTCGCGCTTTATTGTAAACTGGGAATCTTGTTATCTTTACGCTTTACCCATGCTTCGGCCTCGGTGGAGAGGGACGCGGGAATTTCTGTCCCTCGATGTCACTCCTGCCGGAGTTTTTAAAGCATTGGACCTAAAAGCTACGAAAAGGGAAGCCCAATCGCAGCAGTTGTCGTCCTCGTCGTCGGTGGGCTATTATATGTTGAACGCTCCACCATGGCCCATTTGGCCCATGGGGAGGGAGGTGACGCGGCGAGCACAGAACCAGAGAGCCAGCCGTGACCAAACGTTGCGTTGCCACCAACTCCCCCACGGCCTCCCTAAAAATGAAGAGAGCCAGGAGGAGAGATCGATCGAGCGAGCGAGGGAGAAGGAGAGGGTTGTTCTGACTTCTGAGCACCAATCGGCGGCGGAGAGATGGGCGGCGAAGGGAACGGAGACGAAGGGTGGAGGCGGAGCGGCATCGAGGTCAGCGCCCTGCAGTTCGGCTACGACGGGCAGCCGCCGCTCTTCGCGAGATTCAACCTCCGCGTCGCCCCCGGCTCCCGCTGCCTCCTCGTCGGTGCCAATGGATCAGGTATACATGACCCTAACCCTTGCTCCTACCGGCGGCGGCGGCGGCTCTGTGATGATTGATTGGTAGGAGTGCATTTGGATTGACTGGCCATCAAATGTTACCTATTTTGTAGTGTCAATTATGAATGTAGGTTTAGGGTCGAGGTGCGATTATATTTGTGACTTAGGATGTCCTGTCATATAGATTAGTTTCCGGTGCCCCATGTATTTAATGATATTCTGCAAATGTTAATGTGTGATTTGGTGGTGGTTTACGATGGGGATTGCCTGCCCAGCTCTCCACACCCAATGGTTTCTCTAGTGAGTAACATGGTGTTGTTCATACTGTCCTTGGAATTGTGGAATTACACTGGTAGTGCAGCCTTGAAGCAATGTCACAGTTGTGCTATAGAATAGAAGCTGGATGAAGTGGCAATGCAACCAAGCTAAACGAATGCATGTTTGGAACGAAAATCAGTAGGAGAGGGAGAGCTTCCAATTCATATAAAAAGGAGCACCCAATGGACAGATACAAAACCAAGAGCTATATAGAGGATGCAGGAAAGAGAAGAACAAAACAACAGTATAGGAAAGCTTGTGATATAATACACTCATGAACGCGTCAAGAGCTGAGGGCAGCCAGGTGCTTAGAACCCACCATTATCCACACTCCCGCCTTGTCCTTGATCTTTCTGAGCTCCCTAAAAAAAGCTGTTTCTTTTCTACCGAAGATCAAACGTAGCACCAACTACTGTTGTTCTTGTGTGAATCACTTTGTGGTACTTCTCCATTGTTTCTCACCTCTGTGCATTGCATACGCCTTTGCCTTTCTTTCTAATGGAGAGATTGGAAGGTGTGGTCTAACTTTAAATTGGAATTTCCATTACCATCGCTAGAATCTGTCCACTGCCAAGGTCAGTGTCTAACAGGAGGGAATTCCTTATCCATTCCAGATACTTATGCAATGTGTACAGATGATCCGTAGTGCTTCATGTGGCGCTTTGTAGTGAGATTTGGTTCTCAGATTTGCTGATAAATTTTATGTACAGAAGCTTATGCCTGTACTTATGACAACACTCAGGCAAGACTACACTCCTGAAGATTCTTGCGGGAAAGCATATGGTTGGAGGAAGGGACGTGGTCCGTGTTCTCAATGGTTCAGCTTTTCATGATACACAGCTCGTGTGCAATGGTGACCTTTCGTACTTGGGGGGTTCTTGGAGCCGGACTATTGGTTCAGCTGTAAGTTCCGTCACTGTTTACTTGCTTTAGAAATTAGATACTCTGTTCAATCTGGTTCCAGTTCCAGGATGATCAGTGTTTGCGTAAATACACTCTTCCTCAATCCTCACACATCGGGTTTTGCCACATAGAGATCATTTGTCATTTAAAAGATAAATCCTTAGAAGATTCATGCTCACCTACTTCAACGATTAAAAGTTGGCATATACAATTTCTGTTATTTGTGGAGTTAGGTAATTGCGAATGCATGGTAACCCGAGGTCTGCACATTCATAGATCTGTTGTTCAAGTTCATGATTTGTTAGCGCAATTTCTCAGTGTCTCACATGCAAGAAACTTTCTCAGGGTGACGTTCCACTGCAAGGTGACTTCTCAGCAGAGCACATGATTTTTGGAGGTATTCTATCACACGACAGTATCACAACATGCCATCATCATATTCCATACTTGGATTTCCTATTGACAGAAGAGATCATGTGTCTCACATTCTCCTTTGTCCTTGAATTGAAACCCCTGATTGCTTCAATTATCTCTTCTAGATAGCATCCTTCTGGCATGGGTTTCAGTTTATATAAATGCAGCTCCCACATTTATGATTTAGTTTTACCTAGTTTAATAAAGCCTTAAGCTAGAAGATAAGCACTAAAATCAACACTACTGCTAGTAGAAAATCTTTAAGCGTATGATGCTCGTGAGAGTATATGTAAACATTTCTTTCGTTCTCTACCCTGAAATATGAGCAGTTGACGGGGTTGATCCTGTTAGGCGAGAGAAGCTGGTTGATCTGCTGGACATTGATCTGCAGTGGCGCATGCATAAAGTTTCAGATGGACAGCGCCGCAGGGTGCAGATCTGCATGGGTCTTCTTCATCCGTACAAGGTGATATTTTGTCCCTAACTTTTTGTGGATTTTGTTGTTTAGGCAGCATTGCGCTTAAGCTACCTAACCATCTGGGCCCACCTGCCCAATGGGCCCCACCACGAAACTGTGGTTTGCCTGGTATAAAGGCTTGGGAGGAGAAAGAAAAAGAATACCGCCACCACTCCTCTCGCAGTGCAGTGCCTTTCGTTTTCTGAATCCAACCTAGTATGGTCAGATAAGAACTATAATTCAGGAATTATTATTTCAAGGGAATACTCAGGCATAGTTATTTCTTTTTATTTGTACATGAATATTCGCACGGGCTGTGCGCACTGCTGATTGAGCCTGATTAGATAGCTGCACTGTCCATGCCAGAGAAAAAAAAAGGGATAACCGTGTTGCCTTGATTATTCCGATAATATTTCTATGAGTACATATTCTTTTTTTCTTGGAAGATAGACCTTTTCCCACCCTTATATTCTGTATGTGACGTCTTTGGTGAGTGTATGGGGAAGTTCCACAGTCCCCACCCTTATCTACGTTCTGCACAAGAACATGATATGCTTTGTGATAATACGAAGCGCAATTCTCATTCTGGGTGTTCTATATTACTTCTGATTTATGTGATCTTATACTCATTTATTTGGTGAGAGGTACCCTCATGATTACTTTGGGTTACTGATACCCAAGTTTGTCATGGCATTAAGACATCTGAAACCATTGTAGGTTCTTTTACTCGATGAAATCACCGTTGATCTGGACGTTGTGACCAGAATGGATCTCCTTGATTTCTTTAAGGAAGAGTGTGAGCAGGTACATATTTATTCTGTTATAGCCTTTTATTTTTTTTTGAAAGCCTGTTATTATATAGCTTGTTTGTCAACCTTTCCTTGTTGCATTTCATGGCATGTCCATCACAGAGAGAAGCCACCATTGTGTACGCCACCCATATATTCGATGGGCTGGAGACATGGGCTACCGACATTGCATACATCCAGGAAGGCGAATTGAGAAAATCAGCAAAATACTCGGACATTGAAGAGCTGAAGAGTGCCAAAAACTTGCTGTCAGTCGTTGAGACATGGCTCCGATCAGAGACCAAACTCCCAAAGAAGGAACCTCCACGTTCTGAGACCCAGCCCAGGCGCTCTTCACCGTTTGATAGCTCTCCTTTCCGCTCATCTCGCCACATGGCATACTACCGTTGAGGATTTGGCAACGCTGCACTTACTTTTTGTGCCATTTAAATCGAAATAATTGTTATATTTATCATCTTGTCTGCTTCGCACCCTTGTCTTGTTGTATACAGCAATATATCTGTAGAATAAAGTTAGCTTGCTCCTATGGGGTGACGAGGAGCAATAGATGCTCACCACGTTCATCAGTGCCCTGCTTCCCATAATCTTATACCAGAAATTCAGTCCCTGTCAAGGAGTCTTGATATATTCAGAAAAGGTTCTCCCGTTTATCACGAGAAAGTAATGTGTACCTGTATGACTGTTTCCTGATGCAGCCACTTTGCATGTATATATATATGCCATGCAATCCATATATACTGCATAGCTTTTGAGTGCATAAACTTTTCAGCTAATCCTGGCATTGTTACTAGGTCAACTTTGGCTAACAGCTGCTAACCTACCGTCCCTTTGATGCCTTTCTTTACCTGTGCTGCATGTGCTGCCCCAGCATGATGCCGCGTGAGTCCCGGGCTGCTTGCAACTTGGACGCGTTGATTGTCTCTGGTCGTGGCTCCCCCACCGCTTGGCAGCTCGCCTGCGCTTTGTTTATCCCTGCTAATCTTATCTGTGATGCGTTCTCGCATGATTGATTACCCGGAAACACGTCAATGTGCAGCCGTTGTCTTTGTCGATATGGCCGTACTGCCGTCCATGTCGATCAGCTGCCCATCTGATCGAGTAGCGTAGTAATCAAATGCATGGTTTTTTAAATTATCTGTTATTGGCACCAATTTGTCTTTCTATCCACGACTTGTAAATGAGCTTGATCAGCGCGTTTACCGAGGAAACAGTGTTAGTGAGACGACTCGTTCTATGGACGAGTAAGTACTTCTTTGATTAGTGATTATTACTTCTCCGTCGAAGTTGTGCCACGAGGAAAATGCTTTCGATTTGGCTTGTAGACAAACAAATAAATAATTAAATAAATTCTTTGGAGAGCAGCAACGAGAAGAAGGGGTTTTGCGTGGAAGCTACCATTGCCGTGCTCCGTCGTGCGTCGCCGGCCGCGGTTCCCATGCACGCAGACGCCACCGATGCCTTTATTACCCTCCACGCCACGTCCCGGTCAACGGTCAGCTCTCCCGTCCCGTCTCCTCCAGCGCCGCCGTTCCGTTTACAGAGCCAGCCCACGAGCCCATCCGCGGACGGCCCAGGCCTGGCCTGCTGCGCGGGGATGATCCGTACGCGCACTCGACCGCGTCCGTCGGATGGCGCGGCTCGACGGCTGGGATGATCCGGCCGCTCAGATATTCCCGTGCAGGGCAGCAGGGGGAGAGATAGGCCCGGCCGCAGAACGTGTCGGGCGCTACCTAACCATCTGGGCCCACCTGCCCAATGGGCCCACCACGAGACTGCGGTTTGCCAAGGCTTTTTCGAGGAGGAAAAAAAAGGATACCGCCACCACTCCTCTCGCAGTGCAGTGCCTTTCGTTTTCTGAAAAAGAAAACGGCCACGTCATTTCATCTCGTTTCTTTAATCCAGGACTAGTACTGGAGTGATTGCCTAGCTGTAGCTGGGGCCCAAGTTACACGAAATGGAGAAAAATATCCGTGCATAAATGGTACCGGAACGCAGTACCCTTTTTCTCCATGCTGAAAGAGGAAATATGTTAAGCATTTCTAACTCGCTAGTCGCTACAAACAGATTTTGTCACTAAGTTCGTGTATGTAAAAAATTGTCTATTACTCGAAAAATATAGAACAGGTCGTGGGTATTGTAACACGGTCCTAGTACGAGATGATGGTATTGTATTTTCTTTTTGGAAAAGAAAGCGAGTGATAGAATTCTAATGGGACAATGCATTCAAAGGTGGATGCAGGTCTTGCTCAACCAGGCCTGGATTCGTTGGTAAAGGTAGAGAGGATTGGACACGAGTGGTGGGCAACACGTTTTGAAAAGTAGACCAACGCACGAGATGGATAGCATTTTCCTTGTCTTATGAGAAATGGAAATATGTCTATTTAGCTATCTTAATGCTCCTTCGGAATGGCAGGGTCATCATTTCCACTGGGATTCTTTTTGGTGGTATTAGGAAATGGGTTGTTCTTGGAATGGCAAGATCATCATTTCCATGTTTCCAACTGTTAACTTGGTGAGGCGAATATTATTTGATGGATGAATTTGTTTACTTATTTGGAAGCATGGTGCCAACGTGGGAAAAAAGCAAATAGACTAGTATCGTATTGTAGGTTGTTTTATATATTACAAATCATAATTTTGAGATGAGTTAACGATCAATCATAATTTTGAGATGATACGATGTCCTGTCATATAGATTAGTTTCCGGTGCCCCATGTATTTAATGATATTCTGCAAATGTTAATGTGTGATTTGGTGGTGGTTTACGATGGGGATTGCCTGCCCAGCTCTCCACACCCAATGGTTTCTCTAGTGAGTAACATGGTGTTGTTCATACTGTCCTTGGAATTGTGGAATTACACTGGTAGTGCAGCCTTGAAGCAATGTCACAGTTGTGCTATAGAATAGAAGCTGGATGAAGTGGCAATGCAACCAAGCTAAACGAATGCATGTTTGGAACGAAAATCAGTAGGAGAGGGAGAGCTTCCAATTCATATAAAAAGGAGCACCCAATGGACAGATACAAAACCAAGAGCTATATAGAGGATGCAGGAAAGAGAAGAACAAAACAACAGTATAGGAAAGCTTGTGATATAATACACTCATGAACGCGTCAAGAGCTGAGGGCAGCCAGGTGCTTAGAACCCACCATTATCCACACTCCCGCCTTGTCCTTGATCTTTCTGAGCTCCCTAAAAAAAGCTGTTTCTTTTCTACCGAAGATCAAACGTAGCACCAACTACTGTTGTTCTTGTGTGAATCACTTTGTGGTACTTCTCCATTGTTTCTCACCTCTGTGCATTGCATACGCCTTTGCCTTTCTTTCTAATGGAGAGATTGGAAGGTGTGGTCTAACTTTAAATTGGAATTTCCATTACCATCGCTAGAATCTGTCCACTGCCAAGGTCAGTGTCTAACAGGAGGGAATTCCTTATCCATTCCAGTACCGAAATAAAACAGCTGTCTCTTATACACATCTAAGAGCTGAAGAGTGCCAAAAACTTGCTGTCAGTCGTTGAGTCATGGCTCCGATCAGAGACCAAACTCCCAAAGAAGGAACCTCCACGTTCTGAGACCCAGCCCAGGCGCTCTTCACCGTTTGATAGCTCTCCTTTCCGCTCATCTCGCCACATGGCATACTACCGTTGATGATTTGGCAACACTGCACTTACTTTTGTGCCATTTAAGTCGAAATAATTGTTCTATTATCATCTTGTCTGCTTCGCGCCCCTGTCTTGTTGTATACAGCAATATATCTGTAGAATAAAGTTAGCTTGCTCCTAAAAAAGATGCTCACCACATTCATCAGTGCCCTTTGTTTCAAAAAAAAAAAATCATCAGTGCCCTGCATCTCATAATCGTGTACCAGAAATTCAGTCCCTGTCGCTCTCAAAGGAGTCTTGATATATTCAGAAAAGGTTCTCCCGTTTATCACGAGAAAGTAATGTGTACCTGTATGACTGTTTCCTGATGCAGCCACTTTGCATGTATATATATATGCCATGCAATCCATATATACTGCATAGCTTTTGAGTGCATAAACTTTTCAGCTAATCCTGGCATTGTTACTAGGTCAACTTTGGCTAACAGCTGCTAACCTACCGCCCCTTTGATGCCTTTCTTTACCTGTGCTGCATGTGCTGCCCCAGCATGATGCCGCGTGAGTCCCGGGCTGCTTGCAACTTGGACGCGTTGATTGTCTCTGGTCGTGGCTCCCCCACCGCTTGGCAGCTCGCCTGCGCTTTGTTTATCCCTGCTAATCTTATCTGTGATGCGTTCTCGCATGATTGATTACCCGGAAACACGTCAATGTGCAGCCGTTGTCTTTGTCGATATGGCCGTACTGCCGTCCATGTCGATCCGGCCGCTTGCCCATCTTATTAGTAGCGTAGCATCTGCATGCGTCCTGTGCAAGCTATCATTGACTTCATCCACTGGTGATCACCGGCCTGTTCAGTGGTGACCGAAATCAGTGCTGCGCTCTGCAGACTGTTTCTACTTAGGGTGACACTTGGTGAGCATCTGTCGCTCGTAATCTAGTAATCAAATGCGTGTTTTTTTTTAAAAAAAATTATCTGTTATTGATACCAATTTGTCTTTCTATCCACAACTTGTAATGAGCCTGATCAGCGTTTACTGAGGAACAAACAGTGTTACCTCGGCTCAGACCAGATCGAGACGACTTGGTCTATGGACACGAGTAATTCCTTTGATTAGTGATTACTTCTCCGTCGAAGTGACACGAGGAAAATGCTTTCGATTTGGCTTGTAGACAAACAAATAAATAATTAAATAAATTCTTTGGAGAGCAGCAACGAGAAGAAGGGGTTTTGCGTGGAAGCTACCATTGGCGTGCTCCGTCGTGCGTCGCCGGCCGCGGTTCCCATGCACGCAGACGCCACCGATGCCTTTATTACCCTCCACGCCACGTCCCGGTCAACGGTCAGCTCTCCCGTCCCATCTCCTCCAGCGCCGTCCGTTTGTTTATTACAGAGCCCATAATAAGCCCATCGGCGACGACCGCGGGCGGCCCGGCCCAGGCCCTGCTGCGCGGAGGTGCCGGGAGCAGCGCACCAACCGGCTCGGCGTCCGTACGCGCACTCGACCGCGTCCGTCGGATGGCGCAGCTCGACGGCTGGGATGATGCGGCCGCTCAGATATTCCCGTGCAGGGCAGCCGCGCGTGCGGAGCGGCGGCCGCAGAACGTGTCGGGCGCTACCTAACCATCTGGGCCCACCTGCCCAATGGGCCCACCACGAGACTGCGGTTTGCCAAGGCTTTTTCGAGGAGGAAAAAAAAGGATACCGCCACCACTCCTCTCGCAGTGCAGTGCCTTTCGTTTTCTGAAAAAGAAAACGGCCACGTCATTTCATCTCGTTTCTTTAATCCAGGACTAGTACTGGAGTGATTGCCTAGCTGTAGCTGGGGCCCAAGTTACACGAAATGGAGAAAAATATCCGTGCATAAATGGTACTGGAACGTAGTACCCTTTTTCTCCATGCTGAAAGAGGAAATATGTTAAGCATTTCTAACTCGCTAGTCGCTACAAACAGATTTTGTCACTAAGTTCGTGTATGTAAAAAATTGTCTATTACTCGAAAAATATAGAACAGGTCGTGGGTATTGTAACACGGTCCTAGTACGAGATGATGGTATTGTATTTTCTTTTTGGAAAAGAAAGCGAGTGATAGAATTCTAATGGGACAATGCATTCAAAGGTGGATGCAGGTCTTGCTCAACCAGGCCTGGATTCGTTGGTAAAGGTAGAGAGGATTGGACACGAGTGGTGGGCAACACGTTTTGAAAAGTAGACGAGCGCACGAGATGGATAGCATTTTCCTTGTCTTATGAGAAATGGAAATATGTCATTTAGCTATCTTAATGCTCCTGTGAATAGAAATGCGTTGTTTTCGGAATGGCAGGGTCATCATTTCCACTGGGATTCTTTTTGGTGGTATTAGGAAATGGGTTGTTCTTGGAATGGCAAGATCATCATTTCCATGTTTCCAACTGTTAACTTGGTGAGGCGAATATTATTTGATGGATGAATTTGTTTACTTATTTGGAAGCATGGTGCCAACGTGGGAAAAAAGCAAATAGACTAGTATCGTATTGTAGGTTGTTTTATATATTACAAATCATAATTTTGAGATGAGTTAACGATCAATCATAATTTTGAGATGATACCTCAAAGAAGAAGTTTTCCCCACCTTATTCTTGAAGCAAACGAAGTGGAAAAAAATGTGTTTTTTCTTTTGCATAAATGGGGAGCTAGACAGCTAGAGCTAGTGGTACGAAAAAGAAGCCCCGCTCAATAAGTGTTAGCACAACCAAAAAAACAATAAAGCGCTGGAAAAAGAAAAGAGCAACAGAACAAGAGGAGATGGGCGCACCTGTCCAATTGCTCGCGCGAACCTGCTCCCCGTTAATCAGTTTGTTTAACCGGGTGGTGTCTATTTACTAATCATCATCCCCTCCCCCGTCTTTTCCTTCTGCAGGTCTCCTCCTCTTCTTCCTCCGTCTTCGTCTTCTTCTTCTCCTCGCCTCCCCTTTCTTCCCCTATCCGTCCGCCGCTTCCTCCCTCCCTCCTCCTTCCGGCGAATTCGCCGACAGGGGCCAGGAATTTCACTCGGAGAAAGGAGTCCTTTTTTATCCGTTTCTCCGGATCCGCGTCCCGCAGTTGATTCGTTCGCAGTTCGTCTCGATTTAGATTCGTTCATATTCGTTCTTGCTCGCCTCGCTCGATTGGAGCTAGTCGCCGCCCGGATTTCTAGCTGCGCTGTCTGGATCTGGTCTCGCCGAGCCCCGGCTGCCCGGAATCCGGATTCGATTCAGCTGCGCCCGGTGCCGTCCCGCCGCAGCGCGTTCGGATCTCGTCAGACTAGAGGGGAAGAGAGGCTTCCCGATTCGTCTCGGGACGAGATGGATCATGTGGTCGGGGGCAAGTTCAAGCTTGGGAAGAAGATCGGGAGTGGATCGTTCGGGGAGCTCTTCCTCGGTGAGTTCTCTGCCTGTCCCCTCTTTACATATGTATAGGAAAAAAGCCTTATTTTTGTTGTATTTGAAGGGAGAAATATGCTAACTTTGCTGCTGTTCTTGCTTGCAGCTGTGAATGTGCAGACTGGAGAGGAGGTCGCCGTCAAGCTGGTATTGTGTTCTCTCTGATTTTCGATGCAGTTTTTAGTTTTAATGCTGACAGTCTGATGAAAGCTTCTGTGCTGGGCTAGTTCATGATAAGATCACAATATGCAAAATGTAGTGAAATGAAATGTCTGTGTCAAATGCTGGTCCTTTGATTGTCAATACTGTTAGTTGTTTGAGTTGGTGGAAACATTTGCCATTGGTGTTGCTTTTATTTTACAGGAAAATGTGAAGACAAAGCACCCACAGCTTCATTACGAGTCGAAGCTCTACATGCTTCTCCAAGGAGGAAGTAAGTTAATGTCATAGAGCCATACATCCAGTTAGAATTATGGAATGGTACTTTGTGATAAGCTGCTTGCACAGCGATGAGTCGGGTTTGACCTTTTTGTTCTCCTTTGTTACAGCTGGAATTCCGCACTTGAAGTGGTTTGGTGTCGAGGGGGAGTATAATGTGATGGTGATTGATCTTCTTGGACCTAGCCTTGAAGACTTGTTCAATTATTGCAGTAGAAAGTTCTCTCTGAAGACTGTGCTCATGCTTGCTGATCAAATGGTGAGCGCAGAATCCCTTCGTTTTCAAACTGTTTATTGTTCCACTTCATTCTGAGCTTCATCTCAGTTCTTTGTAACGTGATTGTCCTCTCGGTCTTACCCTGCGAATTGCTTGTGTTAACACATTCTTCGTTCCTGTTTCAGATTAATCGGGTTGAGTACATGCACCAGAAGGGGTTTCTTCACCGTGATATAAAGCCTGACAATTTCCTTATGGGGCTTGGTAGGAAAGCCAATCAGGTTCGATCCTTTATCTGCATTTAACACTCTTGCTGTTGAACTCAATATGTGGAGGATATCTGTTTTTTACGTATTTTCCTTTTGGCTCCTTTGCTTGTGCTATACTTGTTGGGGTCTTCCTGATTGTGGTGCTCGAATGCCATTAATTCTTCGTAATAAAGTTATTTGTCCCCGAGAAGGGCCAAAAGATGCTATAAATGGCGAAACATGGATCCGGCAGTTCAACTAGTGCTTTATGTGATTTGCTTGGTTACAATATATGATGGCTTCATTATCCTACCTTTTCTGTTATGGTCTCTTGGCCGTATAGCTGGCAATATCTTCTATTCGAGGAAAACACTTTTTTTTTAAAGCGCACGATTAATCTTGAACTTACTCTTTTTCTTTGGCAGGTGTATATAATAGACTATGGGCTTGCAAAGAAATATAGGGACCTTCAGACTCACAAGCACATCCCCTACAGGTTGGTGAACACTACTCATCTGAGTTGCTAAATGCTGCATATGGGGCATGCCTTAGTTTAGCAAAAAGAATACTTGGTAGTTATGTTCGCAATGATAATGATGCCAATGCACTTCTCGTTGTAGTTTTATGATATGTGATGCTCATTTCAATATGCAGAGAGAACAAGAACCTCACTGGAACTGCACGATATGCAAGTGTCAATACCCACCTTGGTGTTGGTGAGTTTCTGACGTCATTTGGCTGATCACTCGAGTAGGATTTTGCCTAATCTTAGATTTTACTTGGATGCAGAGCAAAGCAGGAGAGATGATTTAGAGTCTCTTGGTTATGTCCTTATGTACTTCCTTAGGGGCAGGTTAGTTTGTGTCAACTTTCCATCTGGCTGTTGTAATGGTCCCATTATGACACATTTCTTCTGTAAATAATTAACATATCATTGATCTTTTACCCTTTGAACAGCCTACCATGGCAGGGTCTGAAAGCAGGAACCAAGAAGCAGAAATATGACAAAATCAGTGAGAAAAAGATGCTGACTCCGGTGGAGGTAGCTCACAGATTGATTCTTGTTAGTTCATTATTAATGTAAACTACAACAGACATTACATTCATATATTGTTTATGGGTTAGGTGCTCTGCAAATCGTATCCATCGGAGTTTATCTCCTACTTTCACTACTGTCGTTCGTTGCGGTTTGAAGACAAGCCTGATTATTCTTACCTGAAAAGACTATTCCGTGATCTCTTTATTCGGGAAGGTACACTTTTTGAGATAATATTTTCCCCTTTTGTCGTGAGCTCTTGTTCTTTCTTTTGTCATTTTATACTAAGGTCCACCTCTTTGCTCGTTTTTCTAATGGTGTTACTAATGCAGGATACCAGTTTGATTATGTGTTTGACTGGACCATTTTGAAGTATCCCCAGATAGGCTCCAACCCGCGGATGAGGGTATAAAATCGTCTCATGTTTCTGTTTGATACACACTCTATATATAGTTTGTTAGACTTAGTTCATCCGCATTGTTCAGGCAAGTGAAAGAACTAGTGGAGCTGCTGGACCTTCTATGGATAAGATTGAGAAGACCCCAGGTTTGTGCTTCTGCTTTGAAAGTTGTGTAACATAGGTACCATAGAAACCACACACACATTTGAACTTATAAGCACCCTTTTGAGCAGGCGAAGCTTCTGGTAGGAGGAATCCAACTGGTTCTGTGAATCAGAGTGACAATTATGCACAGCGACCACGCGAGACTGTTTCTATGTCTTTGAAGGAAATTGTAAGTTAAACTTCCCTTTTCCAAATCCCATGTTCTATGAGGGACTGTTTACTGTTTTTGGTGCTTTCATTTCTCCCCATGAAGTCCTCACATATACCATGAACTCAAACCATACATGGCCTATTTTTTCTCAGATGCATAGCACAGACCGGTCTGGGGAAAGGACTGTGGAGAGACCTCGTACATCCTCTCGTACAGGCAGCGCATCACGGAGAGCTATCGCATCAAGCAGCAGGCCGGGCTCATCTGTGGAACCAAGTGAGCAGCCGTATAACCGGACAAGCAGGTTGTTCTCTAGCAACAGCGGCAGCCGTCCATCTAGCACCCAGAGAGTTAATCCATCACCAGGCGAGTCGAGGGCCACCTCCCTTTCACGGGCAGCAGTTGCGAGAGGTTCCCGTGATGAGCCACTCCACCGTAGCCTGGAACTTCTGTCCCTTGGTGGTGGTAAGAGGAAATAGTGGGAAGAAGAAAGGCAGCATCTGAGAGCGAAAATGGAAGACTGCTGTTTGCGACTCTGTAAATGACAGGATATCACCTCCTATTTGTCAACAGTTCCCTTGGGGTGTCCCATAATTTCGTAGTGCCCCGGCCTGTTGTATCATTGCTTCATAGGTAGCAATAATTTGTTGTTAATGTGTGTGTTGCTGTTGCGTTAGGGCCAAGTCCTAGCCTTGTGATGATTAATTTAGGGGTGGTCAAGATTCACATATTTATGTTTCTTCACCCTTTGCTGGACTTGGCGACTTTTCCTCCGAGACTAGTGCTCGTGCATTTCTTCTTGAACTCTGAATTTTCTTATTCAACAGAAGTTGATAAAAAAGGGACTTCATGTTTGAGCTGATGTCTCTTTGTTTGCGTATTCCTAATGTTTCACTGCATGAGTTTAATTATGGCATATGAAAGAACTAAAATAACAGTTCCGTACTATCGATGACCGCTAACGGAACTTCTGCTATGGTTCCAAAATAGTCTCCATGATAACCAAGTGAATCAGAGGGCCGCTGTAATTCACTTGGTTATGAGTTTATGACGCAGCAATACGTTGATAGGCGTTGCCAGCAAATGATGGGCCGCGGAACCTTCGGCCAGAGGCTTGCAATGATGGGCCGCGGACGAGCGTGTAAGGCCTGCCTACGCCCATGAATCCATCAGGCATCGCTGCTCAGGTTCACAACTGCACAGGAGCGAAGACGGCGGGCAGCCGGCGAGCAGGGAACGGAACGGAGTCTAGCTTAACCCTAGAAGACTAGAGAGAAGTGGTAGGCGGAGGCGGCGATGGAGGTGGTGGCGCTCGTGAGCGGCGGCAAGGATAGCTGCTTCGCCATGATGCGATGCCTCGACTACGGCCACAAGGCAAGGCTAGGGGCAGCTCCATCGCCTCACCAATCCTCCCCCACTTCATCCGTGCCTTATACCCTTATTATCAACGAGATCGCCTTCAACTTTGCTGTTGCTTGCAGGTTGTCGCTTTGGCTAATCTTATCCCGCTCGACGACGCCGTCGATGAGCTTGATAGCTACATGTACCAAACTGTATGCCCCGTCTCCTCACTGCCACTTGGGGCTCTATAATTCGGCCATTTGTTGCTGGTGTTTGGATACTTGCTGATGGCCGTGCTTGTTGTTGTGATTGGGGAGCCTTCAGGTCGGGCACCAGATTGTGGTGAGCTACGCGAAATGCATGGGCTTGCCTCTCTTCCGGAGGCGCATTCGCGGATCCACAAGGCAAGCTATCTCTGCAGACATTGCGGCCTATGATTGGAATATTCTAAAAATGATGCGGTTTCATCAATTCAACTATAATTTTCTCTAGGGATCAGGGACTCAAGTATAATGTTACAGCAGGAGATGAAGTGGAAGATATGTTTGCTCTGTTGAGCGAGGTTAAGCGGCAAATTCCATCCGTAAGTGCCGTGTCGTCAGGTGCAATTGCATCTGATTACCAGAGGCTCCGGGTTGAGAGTGTCTGCTCGAGGCTGGGCCTGGTCTCGCTGGCGTATTTATGGAAGCAGGATCAAACTTTGCTCCTGGAGGAAATGGTAACATGTAAATCCAGTTTCTTTTATAATTGTCTGAACTAGCACAAAACGAATGCTCACTCACATCATAAGTGCTGTTCTGGTTAATGCTTACAGATAAGAAGGGGCATCGTGGCAATAATTGTAAAGGTGCGCAATGTTTTCATATCACAAATTAACTTTTGTCTCAATCAAGTGACTATAATTATTTTTTGAAATTAAAGTGCCTATAATATTGGGACAATACATTTACAATGAGTTGCTGATTCTTGAGCTTTATAGGTTGCTGCACTGGGGCTGAAACCTTCTTCTCACTTAGGTAAAGAACTGGCTTTACTCAAGTGTCATCTGCTCCAAATAAATGAGTATGTTTCTCACCGCCCAACACCTACCTTATGTATCATTCTCTTCCCCATTTAGGAGGATTCATGCTAAAAATAGTTGTTTCTACTTTCTAGTCCCTTTGTCGGAACTTATGGGTGTTTTCTTTAGCTGAGCTGAACTTATGTCTTGGTTGAGATTATGTATCAGCTTCCTGTAGTGATCAGTTATCAATGACCGAGTAGTTTCCAGATATAAAATGACAAAAACATAGATCCTAGCTTTGCATTGTACCCTTATCTGCATGTTCCTTTCTCATGATTCTCTAAGCAAGTACTGGAATCTATTTTCTTTTGTCTATACACAGCTTTTAATCTCTCTGCTTTCTTATGCCATATTAGGAGTTATGGAATCAATGTCTGTGGTGAAGGTGGAGAATATGAAACACTAACTCTTGACTGCCCTCTCTTTCGTGTAAGTTTGAACCTTGGAGGGTTTGAGGAGCTAACTGAAACCCTGATGCCGCTTGTTTTAGAATTCTGAGTATCAACTAACCATCGCGTCTTATGTCATGACTTACCAATTTGCTCATAAAAAATCATGCATTTATATAAGTCTCTATTACTGGAAGTAATGAAGATATGTTCGTTCTCGTCAATCAATGTCAAATTTCTTATTCCTTAACATGCATGTATTTACAGAATGCAAGAATTATTCTCGACGACTATGAAGTGATACTCCACTCTGCTGGCTCCATTGCTTCTGTTGGAATTCTTCATCCACGAGCATTTCATCTTGAGCACAAGCCAGACTTATCTGATAGAATTGGGAATGGTTCTGTCACCCAGGAGAGTTCTAGTTGTCTGTATGAGGTTGATGAAGTTATCACGGTCACTGATGTGGAAGAAAAACAGACGTTGAGTTCACCTGCTGATGCTTACACCAATATAGACATATGTATCTCAAAGACAGGGAAGAATTTGCGTTCCATTGGTTGTTGGATCAAGGATAGTTCTAGAGCGTCAGAAGGTGCATATTCTCATCCTAGGTTATTCCGTTGAAATTAATCAGTTCTTTACTCCACCTGACAGGAATAACTGTTGCAATATATTGTTTTTCTTTGTTAAACATTCACTTAATGTTCTATTGCATCAACAGGCCTGAAGGAAGACCTCATAGCAGTTTTGAGCAGAATTGATAATCAGCTCAAGGAAGAAGAGTTAGGTTGGGTGAATGTTTTATATGTTCACCTGTACATTTCAAACATGAAGGAATTTGTATTGGCCAATGAAGTCTATGTCAGCTTTATTACAGAAAAGAAATGCTACTTGGGTGTTCCTTCCCGCAGTACAATCGAATTGCCATTAGTTCAGGTTGGGTTGGGTAAAGCATACGTGGAAGTTCTAGTTTCAAGTGAGCTGAAAAAGAGAGTCCTACATGTGCAGAGCATCTCTTGCTGGGCTCCTAGTTGCATTGGACCTTATAGCCAGGTATGATACACTTATTGATAATGCCATGAATCCATGCTGTAGGTTCTAAGTGCCTCTGCAATTTTACAAATACACCATCTGAACTACGATATCGGCCCATTCTCTTGGGAATGATCATTTCACAAAATATAGCAGTTGCATGACAACTGAACTTAGATCCTCCAAAGAGTTTTTGTTGTTCTTTTGGTGCAGATGCTAATTTTAGGACATAATATTTGATCTACTTTCTTAGGCAACACTTTATGGAGAGATTCTGTATATGGCTGGTCAGCTGGGGCTTGACCCTCCTACGATGAAGCTCTGTACTGGTGGTCCAACAGCTGAACTAGAATTAGCACTACGAAATAGTGAAGCTGTGGCTAATGCCTTCAGTTGCTCTATGTATTCCTTGGCAATACACTTTCTGGTGTACTGCTCTGCACAGTTGACATCTGTTGAGAAGGAAGAAGTAGAACATACATTGCGGAGTTCTTATATTCATCGTTTGGATTGTTCAAAAACTGGATCATATCCCACTGTTCTATATGTATTTGCACCAGATCTTCCAAAAGGGTATGCATCTCCTTGTTTCTATATATCGGCAAGAAAGTGATATAGTTTGGACTAACATATTTGAAACATGCAATAAAGTGATATAAATTTTTTTGTTCACATTTTCCAGAGCACGTGTGGAGATAAAACCTATTTTGTATGTGCCCACTAATGATGATGAAGTTGCAACCAGAGAGATGGAGACCGGAATGCAGCCAGCACCAAGCCAAGCATGGAGTGTGCAATACTCTGACTTGCATGACTCATGTTGCCAGATCCACACAATTGGTGGGAGAATTTGTTCCGCTGTGGTCTCAGTCACAAGTGATATTGCATCAAAGATTTGTTCTACAGCTGGACAGCTATACCACACCGAGGAAAATTTGAAAGCTATAGCTCGATTTTGTGCTTTCCAGATCGCCAAGATTCTGGCGGATAACATTTTTTCCTGGGACAGCATAACGGTATGTTTGTCGCATATTTACGTTGCATCTACGTTCCTAACCTAACCAGTATTTCTGGATTGAAATATGCAGATGTTGAGGTTCTACTATTCTGTGAATCACTCAGCGGCAGCAGATGCCGTGTCCCGTGCGTTTTCAGAGGCCTTCACTGAGCTTGCAGAAGACAACAGTTCCTTAGGAATTGATGAAGCTCCTTTCTACAACATTGTGCCGGTATCAGGATCTGGTTGCTCTGCATGTACGAGCAATATAATAACATGCGAGTTATTGGCTTCCAAAACCTAGCATGCACAGGCATCCGACTTATTTGCTGTGATGCTTGCTGGAATGCAGCTATTTCTTCGGAGTTGCCGTACATGTTGGAATTTCTGCCAAAAGAGCCGGCGGCCTATCAATTGCCAGTTGGACGACAGTTAAGCAGCTGCTTTAGGGTTGGCAGCGGTAGCTTTCTGTGCTGGTGATCGTTGAAAAATATACTGAGGTCATCATATGATAGTATACTGTAGTATTCTCTTTTTTGTTTTGTAGCCCATACATTGGGCCAGATTAGCCCGTACTGAAGCTTGTAATGACATTGACCGTCTGTCTACAGAGATCCAGTCAGAAACGTGTCTCTCTGTTTCTCCTCTGTTGACGTTTTTGCTATTTGGACGGGACAGATTGCTGTCAGTGACACGAAGCCGCGTAGCTTCCCTAATCATGCACGCACGTCTCTTGATTTCCAGTCAGGGAAAATAGAGCAAATATTCCAGAATCCACAAGTTGTTGCATATATGTAATCCCCCTATAATGATCTGGCCAAATTTTTGTAAATAAATAAACTAACTAGCGAAATCTCTGCATAATGCAGCCGCAATAATTTACTTGCTGATGCCACAGATCGGCACATTCTGTTAACCTGGTAAAACTGAGCAGCTGTGTTTTGTGCTTCGTCTCTGTTTCTCTCCCTCCCTCTCTCTCTCTCTCATCCCCTTCCTCCTCCCCTCTCTCTCTTCCCCCCTACCTGCCCAAATTTAGCCGTTGCAGCTTCCGCCCTCCCTCTCGGCTCCGAGAACACGCACGCACACATCGAGGCAGAGGAAGGAGAGGGATAGCATTTCTCGAATCGCTTCCGCTCTTGGCCGCGATCCTTGAGCTTCACTAGGTTGTTTGATCATCGCATCGCATCTTCCATTTGGTTCCGTTTGGGCGAGCCAAGATGAGGCTCCTGGCGTGCTGCTACAATGATCCGGAGATGCAGATCGATCCGGACACCGTCTACCCCATCCGCCCCGACTGCCGCGACGACGCACCCAAGACGCGCTTCAAGCCCCGGGTATTTCTTCGGATTGTTGTTGTTTTCCCTTTTATTATCTTCTGCTCTGCCGTTCCATGTTTAGGAAGTGAGATCTAATTTCCAATTGGTAAGATCTAGTTATAAGCTGCTAGTCGTACTGAATGAAGTGAAACCTGCCAGATGGTTAGACTCAAATGAGGAATCAATCTAGTTAGGTAATGGGTGAGGGTGACTATTTATTCAGGAGCATAAGGTCAATCTATTGATTTTTTTTATGAATATGATATCTCAAAAAATGACTTCTCTGGATATAGCTTTTCTCTTTTACCTTAATCCCAAGCTGAATTGCCGGGTGGAGGGGTCGAGTAATGCTGACCACAGAGATTAGTGGGTGTCATGTACTGATCAAGTAGTGCATTGACTAGTTATTCGGTTCCTTTTTGTTTCATCGCTGTTGGCAGCCTGGTCTGACACTGAGCCCAAGGAGATGGAAGCTGCTCCACAATGAGGAAGGTATCCTGGACATAGCTGGAACGATCAAAAGAGTGCAACATGGGGTAAGCCATATTTTCTCCAGATTCATGACATTGAGCCTATTTCAGCTATATGTTTAACACGCCGAAAATCTCATGCATTTTGTTTTAGTTGCACACTAAATTATAGAACTCTTATTCACGACACTTCTTCCAAGTTATTAAAATTGCCAAGACTTTTTCGCACATAATGAAGTTTAAGAATTTCTATTGGTTGCTCTTTTACATTTTGACTTCCTTAACCTAAGTCAACAAAAGGTCTGATGGGAAAATTCTAGATCATGGTTGTTTAACATTTATACCAATGTCACTACATGACTACACGCTCTCTTATGGAACAAACTTATATACCCTATCACCTCTCCAACAGGCAACAATATGTATTCTAATTGTTGTTACATGTTACCTTTCCCCAATCTCTTTGCTACATATGTTCTCACCGATCTCAATTTCTCTAACTAATTAGTTTCTTCTTCTAGTTACTTAACGCTTTAAGCAAGTTCACCTACATGGCTGCATCCTATTTATGAAGCAAGCTTGCATATACCCTATGACCTCTCCAAGAGGTTACTCCATGTGCTCCGGCAGTCTTTGTACATTATTTCTTCTTTTTCTTCTCAATGATGATTTTTCAACATAGTGTATCCCTTTTATGGCCTTCACTGCTAATGTGCGGCCTTTTTCTCTGTTCAAGAATTGTTACCATGTCATGTGATTTCGTAGAGTCATTCTGCCATTTTATGATCTTTATTTTTGGTTGTGCAAACAGGGCATCCACCCAAACATCAAAGGAGAAGTTTGGGAATTTTTGCTAGGCTGCTATGACCCTAAAAGCACTCTTGAACAGCGCAACCTATTGCGACAGCAGCGAAGGTTTTTCTTCTATGCATCTTTTGTTTAACCATGTCTGTTCCTTTTCATGTCTCAAAAATGTCATTTGGCTTGCAGTATATCATTTTTGTATGACCACAGAAAGACAAGTTCCTTTTTTTTTTCCAAAAAACCGTGTCTTACTCTGCAGCAGGAAGTTGCGCATTGCTTTATGTAGCTCACTCACTTATTATTAAAGTCTATTTACACATCATTTGCATGGGATAAGGATAATACTGATTTGAATATTTTTTGATAGGTTAGAATACGAGAAACTGAAAACAAAGTGCCGAGAAATGGATACAACAGTTGGCAGTGGAAGGGTAATTACTATGCCTGTAATTACAGAGGACGGCCAACCAATCGAAAACCCTAATTCAGATGGGGGGGCACGGCCTTCTTCGGTGGGCTCTGAACAGCAAACCAGCGGTGCACCACTCCCTAAAGAAGTTATTCAATGGAAGCTAACTCTACATCAGATTGGTAAGCATTGTTGCCCTTGTTTCCGTATCTTCTATATCTATCGTCTTGCTATGGACTGCCCGCGGCCGTGCATCAAGGGGGAGGCGAGAGACAGAGGGGAATACCCTGAACCTGCTCAATCAATAATGACAATAATTAGCCCGGCACCTGGGACAAGGGGAAGCGCCTGCATTTGGGCTGCCCACACGTCCCCCGACCTTAGGCCTGGGCTAATTAGGCCAATGGAAAGATCTATAATTTTTATTTATCTATTTCTTCATTGTTCAATTATAGGTCTTGATGTTAATCGTACCGACCGTGTACTAGTTTATTACGAGAGTCAGGAGAACTTGGCAAGGTTGTGGGACATTCTTGCAGTGTACGCATGGGTTGATCAAGACATCGGATATTGTCAGGGTGAGGTGTTGAAATAGATTTTTTTCCTGCTAATCTAGTTTAGTTAAAGAAACAATGCTTTATCATTTACTTTTATTATTAATGTTAAGTTATTCCGAATTTGCTAAATCCTCCAATGCAGGAATGAGTGATCTTTGCTCACCTATATCAATCATTCTGGAACATGAAGCAGATGCTTTTTGGTGCTTTGAACGTCTAATGCGCAGGGTGGTAAGCAACCTTACACACTTAACCTTTTATTTATCAAACTAATGTACAGATCCTTCCTTGATTTCCTTCTGCTAACATATGTATTTTTTAATAAACTTTCAATTGAAACTTTTGTATATATGATATGACATCATGAAATTGAAAAGTTAGAAGACTGTAGAACTGCACTTAACACAAAAGTTCAAGATGGTCACTGTACATGGCAGTAAATTCTTTTTCCTCCAGCATATGTGCTTGCATAAACTAGCACGGCTACTGTGTAGAGCCTATGGGTGTAATTTGGCTTGTGCTTTGCTTAATTTCAAGCTGTGTGAATTGGTCATAAGGGATTCGTGGCCAAAGAATTGGCAAGAATATGTATTTTATTTAAATAACGACAGAACAATGGGGAAAACCATGTTATAAAGTAGCTATTTGATATATATATCAACGGAGTACAAGAAAATACTATGACCTACTAGGCCATGCATCTATACTTCTGGAACAATAGCAGCCGTTCAGTTGCATGTGGCATCTGCCATCTTTAATGTCTCAAAAAATATGTTTCCAAACATCTATATTTCTTTTGATATCTTCTGGAGTAAAAGCCTGTGTTTCTGCCTTCTAAATATGCAGCGAGGAAATTTCAAAAGTACTTCTACCTCAATTGGAGTTCGAGCTCAGCTCACTACCCTGTCAACCATAATGAAATCTGTCGATCCAAAGCTACACGAACATTTAGGTACAGTCATTTGGAGCTACATGTTTACTGGACGGCTCAAACAAAGCAATACCTACATTTTGGAATAAAGGTGCAAGTACGTATGCTCTAATAAAATTTTGTTTATGCAGAAAATCTTGATGGAGGGGAATACTTGTTTGCTTTCCGAATGCTGATGGTCCTTTTCCGTAGGGAGTTCTCGTTCGTGGACACCATGTACCTTTGGGAGGTAAGTTGTCTGGACAAATTTTGTAGTAATTGACGCTAGTTATGCTGATGCACTTAAGTTAGTTTTCTTAAGAATTCATTTTGAGCACCACTAATATCCAAGCATTACTTCTCATATACTTCTAAATATAGGCCCACTTATACTAGAAATATGTGTTGGTTTATGCATGAGACACTATTGTTACAGCTTCAAAACGTTGCAGCTCATGTGGTCTATGGAGTACAATCCAAATCTCTTTACAATGTTGGAGAGTGACACTGGCGCATCCAAGGCAACGACAAAGGACGAAAGTGTCCTAAGACAGTGTGGAAAGTTTGAGAGGAAAAATTTGCAAGCAGCTAAGAAAGATGAGATCCCTCTATCCGTCTTTGTTGTTGCTAGTGTTCTAGAGGCTAGAAACAAGAAGTTACTGGGCGAGGCAAAAGGTCTAGATGATGTTGTCAAGGTGCTCTCTCTCTCTCTCTCATGAATGAATGAATGAATGAATGGATGATGAATGAATGAATGTTGTGTATGTCTCCCCTGCACAGATTTTAAACGAAATCACTGGTAGTCTGGATGCAAAAAAGGCATGCAGAGAAGCATTGCAGATTCATGAGAAGTACCTAAACACAGTCAGTCCTATTTTCATTCATAAATCTTAGACATTGGTTACACTACACACTCAAAAGTTAAAAATAACAAATATCTGTATTCTCCTGATGGCAGGTAAAAGCTTAGGACATGTACAGCTTCACTCGTCGGTTGGACCCTTTTTTTTTTGGATCGGAGAAGCGGCTGTACTACAGATTTTCTTTTTTCATTCTTTATGTGTGCATTTAGTAATTCTTTGACTCACTTGTAATATTGCACGGCACACAAAAAAGATGAAGATTTCTTTCAAAAAGGGAAGCAAGGAAAGAAAGAATGTCAACCTTGTAAAGATGCGGCATAAAGTATTTATTTCACAATAAAATCATCATGATTCTTTCTGCTTGTCGTCAGTTTGTGCACCTTGTTTGAACAATATTTTGCACTTTCAAGATGAGTGTCTCTGGATGTGGCATATGTTGTGCGGGGATACAAAGGGATCTTACTTTATTTTATTGAGTTTTAATTTCTCAAAATTCTGTTCCTTCCTATGGTTTGGCAAGTAAATAAGAAATCAGCTAGTGAATTTACGAGCAGTTGGGCTAAAGCTGCACTAGGAATTTGAGTCAGACCTTTACGTCCAAATATTAAACGAGAAGACATGAAACCCTCTAAACCTGCAGAGTTACATTGTACTTTCTGTATAAATACCAAAAGAGACTCGTACCAAAATATGCAATAATGGATAACCTACCCATTTGCCTTCTTGAACAAGGGGCAGGGCCTCAATGAGCAGCAGGCCTAGTCGCCTAGATCATCTTGATGCAGTGGATCTCAATTGGTACCATGTAATATGGGTTTAACTAGTAAAGTTTCATAGGGAACTTAGCAATTTCCTGGCTTTAACAGTCCTAACATGCAAATATGATAAAATAAAAGTCTGCGATTGAGAGCCTGCCGGAGTGCCGGACTTTCCAGTTTCCACCTAGGTGATCCCTCCTGATTCTTCTGTCTACCCATTCCTGGCCATTTGCATTACGGAGCAGGTGAACGGAACCATGGCCTCTCAAACTGGACTACATCGTGATGAAATGAAAACAAGGAAGCTTCACCAAAAATAGTGCACTATAATTAGATCGATGCAACAACTTTCTGCCCTTCCATTTCTCCAACTTGGCCTGCCTCTCTTGGACATCTGGAGGGAACTAGAATCCCGCTAATTTGTGACAGATCATGCAGGAATAGGAGGTCAAGAGAATTGTTACAACCGCAATGAAGATGGCACCAAGAAGATGAAATTCCGTCGACGGGATTTTCTCGATCCTTGAATGCTGCTTCCTTAGGTATGTCAGTTTCATTCAATGGGTCTGGTAATCATTTGGCAAATCATTTTGCGGTTTTTCATAATGATTATTTGTTGCTGTGTGATGGATGGATAAATCTCTGAACAAATGTTAGCAATGAACTTGATGCATTGCATCATTGATTGCCATTTGTAAGATTTGTTGCCCCTCATGCTATTTGGCTAGATTGCATCAAGTTTTTTCAAGCAAATTTCTGAGAATGAAAGCCACCTTGGTTATTATTCCTAGCTAGTTCAAACAAACCAGACAGAAAATTGCTCATCCATCCCTAGCTACGACTTGATATATTCCTTCTCTTATTAACATTTGTGAGATGTGCTTGTGAAGGCTAGTTCAAGAGGTGGGGAACGCCAATACTTGAAGTTGTGGATTCCTCTGGGGGCACCGCGGGCGGGCAGCCGCCTGTGGAACCTGCTAAGATGAAGGGCCTTCTCAAGGGCCTCCGTTACATCTCGCAGATCTTCGGTAAGCTCAAGGATTCTAGACTAGAAATCCACAAAATCAAATTCCATCCAAAAGGAACCACTCACCTCCACGGTGTTCATGTCAATACATAGAAATTTGTAATGCAAAACAAAATGCATTGCGCATGGAAATAGAATGGTCTTGTAAGACGCGTACCTTGGCATTGCCTACGGGTGTTGCAGATGCGAAGGAGCCGGAGATGCAGATCGGGAACCCGACGGACGTGAAGCACGTCGCGCACATCGGCTGGGACAACGCCTCCGTCACCGCGCCCAGCTGGGTAGCCGCTTCCACACTCCCCGATCGCGCCATTAGCGTGCTCCTCCTTGTCCGTCCATCTAACGCGATTGGCGGGTTGCATTGCAGATGAACGAATTCAAGGCTTCGCCGGGGGGGACCAGAGGCTGCGATCCGGAGCCCTCCCAGCCCGGAGGCGAGGAGCAGCACGGAGGAGGGGGAGGAGAGGCCGGCGGCAAGGCGGAGCGGCCGCGGCGGACGAGGGGGAAGGGATCCGGGGGCGGCGAGGCGAAGCGGCGCGACGGCGGCGCGGGCGAAGGGTCGCGGCGCGACCGGCGGCAGGAGAAGACGGACTCGGAGGGCGGCGCCGAGGGGGACGCCGCCGCGGCGCCGAAGCAGCGGCGGAGGAAGCCGCGGGCGTCGGGCGGAGGCACCTCGTCGGGGGGCCGGTCCAAGTCGTCGTCGGGAGGCGCCGGCGGCTGCGGCCCCGCCTCCGACTCGGAGGCGGCGCGGCCGGCGGGAGCGCCGGAGGCGGAGGACGATCGCGACGGCTGCTGATGGAGCGGTGGGAGCGCGGCGGCATTGCTAGCTCTGCTTCGCCTTCGCTGCTTGCGTGGCCGCGCCCGCGAATTTGAATTTGAATTTGCGTGCCGCTGGTATACACGGTCACACGGAAGACGCCGTTTCAAATTTGAATTTGGTCTTTATATTTGGCTGGAGATCGGGCATCGGAGAGCTTTTGGGCCTTTTTTTTTCTATTTTTCTGTTCTTCTTTTACGTTTCGTTTTGGGCCGTTCTTTTCCCTTGACGGATTGTCTGTTAGATGGTCGTATGACTAACGTAGTAGAGTGTGTGTGGTGGCACAGGAATGCCGAGGGAACAAATTGGCGTATGTGTTTAGCACTTATATTGTCAAAAATGTATGTACACTTATAATTCCTTCCCATACAAAATGTGGGACTTACGGAGGTACGCTTTCGTGTGATAATAATTTGTAGTTAGGGTGTGCGCGACGAGGCAATGCTAGTAGTACAAGAGTTGTACAAAATTCAATGCCAAGAGAAAAATAAATACATCAAGGCCTTGTTTAGATGTTAGAATTGGGAAGGTGAATTTAAGAGTATGATGTCACTTCGTAATCATTGCGCTACTGTAGCATTTTGTTTGTATTTGTGGAAAATTGTCCAAAAATTGATTAATTAGGCTCAAAATGTTCGTCTCGTAGAGCACAGCAAAACTGTGTAATTAGTTTTTTATTTCATCTATGTTTAGTACTCCATGCATGTTATGACATTTTGATGTGATGGAGAATCTTCTTTTATATAGTAAATTTGGGAGTGGAATTTGAGATCTAAACAAGACCAAGTGAAGTGATATGACCTAACTTAAGCGTGCACGTCTATATTTTTGGACTGATGGGCCAGCTTCCGTGGAAAGCCGGAGAAGGGGCCCAAAGGATGAGTTCCACGCATATTCACACCGCGATCTTCGAACTTTGGGCCCATCATGCGCCTGTGACCCGTCGGTTCCACCACACGCGCGCAGAGCGGATGAGCTCATCGCCCGCCGCCGGTCGCCGCCGATTTGACGTCGAAATGCCGGTGCCTGGCGGTGTCTCGGCGAGCGCTGCTGGAGAAGTGCTGAACCCCTCGACGGCTCGATGCAGCAGCACCATCAAAGTGGGCCCCGTCGCCCATTATTGGCAAGGTATCCAGTTATCCATCTACCATCCGGTTCGTCAACCGTCATCCCGTTCGTGATGCCAACTAATTCAGTGAATTCACTGGTCCATGAATCCAATCTAGCTAGGCCTCCTCGTCCTCCATCAAATTGCATTTGATGGCGTGTTAACCTAGCTGTTGTTTTACTTTCTGCAACCCTGAATGGTGGATATCTGAAATTCTGATGACTCCACCTGTATGAGTCTGCAATCTGAAACTCTGAACCCAAAAGCAGCCCATAAGGTTCGGTTTAGAAACGGTGGCACTGACATTGTTCACTAACCAGCCATCAAGCAAGAAAAGGAGATCTTAATTCAACCCGTAGATGAATTGAATATGAACTACTTTTGCTCGTGTACGATTAGCAAGGATTTTGACAGCTTTACCTTGGTTCTTGAGGTCTGAGGATGAAGCAAGTTTGCTCCATCACTTCTTTTTGTGTGTACCGTACGGTAGGAATCTTTTTAGCTGCTAATTTCCATGCGCTTACAAGAATAGCGCGCTAGTCCCAGTCGTTTGTACATTTGTGTGTTTCAGTAGTACTCCCGGGGATGGGCCTTATTCTTCCGGTCGACAGAGCTTGCATCGAAACCAGCCAGTTCGTCATTTAGGGGGCTTCTTGATCTCGACACAACAAACCAGACAAACACTAGATGATCGGATTTTTATACTACTTGCATTGCATTGTAGGCAACTGCTGCTTGCATGATCAGCTTGGCCGGATGCTGATGACAGGCAACAATTCTGCTGGCACAAGACAGAAACTTTTCCCAGGTAAGTAATCTCAGTCCATTCCCGGTTCTTAGGTGCAGGCCACTGAGGCGTAGGTATCCCCATTCCTCATTCCTCCACATATAGAACAGAATCTTTTGTCCATTCCTAGGCATTTGCTTCCAAGCGCGGCTGATATATTCGCATCACATTTGCACCTCTGAAAGTGGAGTGCCCAAGTGCCATCCACTTCAGGCTGCGAGTTTCAGGATATCTTTCAGAGAACAGTGGGGGCATCGTCCTATCGGATTCATTCCCCGTGGTCTCTTTCGCCCCCAGATCGAGCTAGCTCATCTCTCACCTGCACTGCACACCCCTTTTAGCTCTCCCTCCAGCCTGCAACAGTATATCCTATCTGGAGAAATGGACAGGCTTTTTTTGTGCCCGTCCCTGAAGCTCGCTACTGACCACACTGTAGCACCCCACCCATCAGGAAGTGGACAATTGTGCTTACCGATCAGGAAGTGAAGTGGGTACTCAACTGCTTCTTCCTGAGATGGGGATCTCACTGAGTGTGTGTAAGCATAGCGACTTGTTTCTTTTTGTGGACTGGCCCGCCACATAGAACTCTTTTTGTTTACAAATTTAAAAAGAAAGAGTAGAACATTTGGTTTTGGAGTGAAGTGCCAGAGTTGTAACGGCCGGGGATCGCTACGACATGTAACTGCGAGTTGTTAAGTAGCTTAAGCTTATGCAGAGGTGGTTTACAAGATTCTGCCGACTTCCCAACTTGTTATAAACCGTGAGTTCTCGTGTCGGGAAGAGTGGAGTGGTTTGGCCAGCATGATCGTCGATATATTCTGATTTGCAGAAGGCTGGATCGATCGGGTAGCTGTCGCCGGACCACGGACGGCGTCGTCTCTAGCTTCCAGGTCCCCTCCCTGTCGATCCATCTCGATGCGAGTTGCTGTCAGAATTATTGTAAGGTTAGTTGAACCACCGTTGTTCCTGTGACCCCAATGCAAGACCGGCCGGCCTGGCAGTACGTACGTTCATCCTAACAAGGCTTGATCATATCGATTCCATTCTGAAACTGAGCCCTCAGCTGCCGGCGTGCCGGCGCCACATCTATCTATCCCCGTGCTTGCGATGAACACAGGGAGCCGCGCTGCCGGCGGCTATGTATATATGATGAGCTGCCGTTGCCATCAGCAGTGGCGCATTGCGTTGGCCGCATCTACGTGAAGGTGAGTGAGGGACAGACAGGCAGATAGCTAGACAGAAGACAGAGCGCGTTGGCTGCATCCGGAGTGGGGTGCGCCTCGCAACGCAACTCCGGCCCGTGAACCACCCGGGCGTCGTTGGTAGTACGTCCGTCCCGGTGGCATCTTTTCCTGCAATCTAGCGCGATCTCGCAGGCCGGCCGGATGCTAGCTCTCCCGTCCGGTCCGGGCCTGTGATGGAGCCAGCCGAGTGCTCGTACGTCTCCTCTCGGGTTTGTTGGGTGGGTATTCTAAATTGCAATGCAGCTAGCGGCGGTTGTAGCTGCTGTAGCTGTGAGGCAGGCAAGGCCAAGTTGACGATGGTGATCTGACCCTGATCGCCGTTCGTGTCCCTGTCGCCGCGCGCGGCCGGACCGGCCTGGATCTTGGATCGCCGGCGCCGTCGCCGTCGCGGTCTGGCTGTGGCGGTTGCCGTCCTTGTCTTGGGTTTACCTTTACCTTACCTTACCCCGGCGCTTTCTGGGGCAGATAGCCATCATCAGTTCGCGTCGAGGCTGTGTCGATCGATCAGTTTATAGGAGTTCCTTAAAAGCAAGACCGCATTGAATACAGGGGGGAAAAGCAGCAGGGACAGGGACCTGACCTGCGCTTGCCCTGCCCTGCCCTCGGGACCGATTCGATCGAATCGGATCCAGCAGGCAGGCTCCTAGATCTCCGCTGCTTGGCAGTACGCACGCCCCTGTCCGGCTGTACGTCTTGCTAGCTCCGGTAAGCAAGAGCGTTTATTTACTGCTGCAGCTTAACCGCATTGTCAATCAATAATGGCCTGGCCATGCACGCACGGGCGCCGGTACGTTCCTTGCTTTGCCAGGCACCGCGTCGCCGGGCCGGGCGGTGCGGGCTGGACTGCTGGATCAGCGGAGCCGGCGGCAATGGCGTACGCGCGCGCGCGTCGAGGGGGCCGGATACCCGGATCGGGATGAGAGAGATCGATCGATCGAAGTGATCGAACAGTGGCATACGGCGGCGCGCCTGGCGCCTGATGGCGACGGAGCTAGCTAGTAGGCCGCGGGTAGGCGAGGCCTCTTGTCGCATCCCGTCGCGCGCGACGGGATCCGTGGCCGGCTGGCGTATACGTGGCGGGCATGTACGTGTGACCCGGCCGAGAGGTAGGGAGAGGACGGCCGAGCCGAGGCCACATCGGCTCACGCGAGGCTGGCGACGACCCGGCCGAGAGGTAGGGAGGCCGGCCGGGTCCGGGAAGCAAGCAAGCAAGCAGGAGTCCAACGCGCCGCACAGGTGGAGGGTGGCCACGCGCACGCACGTCTGGGGGACAGGTACAAGTGATCGATGAGGTCGTCGATCGATCCGGCCGGCCGGGGTCGGGGTCAGTGTCCAGGCCGCCAAGCCACAGCCACAGCCACAGCCACAGCCACCGGAGAGAGATTACTTGCAGACAAGCGTTTTCCCACCCGGCCAAGCTACCTCCATCTCCACGCGCACGCACCCCACCCCACACCCCAACCCATGGAGGGAGAGCGCGGCGCGATGCCACGCCGGCCGGGCGCGGGGCGCGGGCGCGGCGAGCGGGGGTCGCTGTCGGCGAGGGAATATATGCTGACGCCGCGCGCCGCCGGGGCCGGGGCCTATCGATCAATTAATCATTACCGCGCCGCTGCGGCTGCTGCCACGGCGGCGTCGCGCGCGTCACTGCCCCCGGGGGCC
>OAMR01000139.1:886885-922614 GCA_900205405.1 Echinochloa crus-galli | reverse complement strand
GTATATCCTATCTGGAGAAATGGACAGGCTTTTTTTGTGCCCGTCCCTGAAGCTCGCTACTGACCACACTGTAGCACCCCACCCATCAGGAAGTGGACAATTGTGCTTACCGATCAGGAAGTGAAGTGGGTACTCAACTGCTTCTTCCTGAGATGGGGATCTCACTGAGTGTGTGTAAGCATAGCGACTTGTTTCTTTTTGTGGACTGGCCCGCCACATAGAACTCTTTTTGTTTACAAATTTAAAAAGAAAGAGTAGAACATTTGGTTTTGGAGTGAAGTGCCAGAGTTGTAACGGCCGGGGATCGCTACGACATGTAACTGCGAGTTGTTAAGTAGCTTAAGCTTATGCAGAGGTGGTTTACAAGATTCTGCCGACTTCCCAACTTGTTATAAACCGTGAGTTCTCGTGTCGGGAAGAGTGGAGTGGTTTGGCCAGCATGATCGTCGATATATTCTGATTTGCAGAAGGCTGGATCGATCGGGTAGCTGTCGCCGGACCACGGACGGCGTCGTCTCTAGCTTCCAGGTCCCCTCCCTGTCGATCCATCTCGATGCGAGTTGCTGTCAGAATTATTGTAAGGTTAGTTGAACCACCGTTGTTCCTGTGACCCCAATGCAAGACCGGCCGGCCTGGCAGTACGTACGTTCATCCTAACAAGGCTTGATCATATCGATTCCATTCTGAAACTGAGCCCTCAGCTGCCGGCGTGCCGGCGCCACATCTATCTATCCCCGTGCTTGCGATGAACACAGGGAGCCGCGCTGCCGGCGGCTATGTATATATGATGAGCTGCCGTTGCCATCAGCAGTGGCGCATTGCGTTGGCCGCATCTACGTGAAGGTGAGTGAGGGACAGACAGGCAGATAGCTAGACAGAAGACAGAGCGCGTTGGCTGCATCCGGAGTGGGGTGCGCCTCGCAACGCAACTCCGGCCCGTGAACCACCCGGGCGTCGTTGGTAGTACGTCCGTCCCGGTGGCATCTTTTCCTGCAATCTAGCGCGATCTCGCAGGCCGGCCGGATGCTAGCTCTCCCGTCCGGTCCGGGCCTGTGATGGAGCCAGCCGAGTGCTCGTACGTCTCCTCTCGGGTTTGTTGGGTGGGTATTCTAAATTGCAATGCAGCTAGCGGCGGTTGTAGCTGCTGTAGCTGTGAGGCAGGCAAGGCCAAGTTGACGATGGTGATCTGACCCTGATCGCCGTTCGTGTCCCTGTCGCCGCGCGCGGCCGGACCGGCCTGGATCTTGGATCGCCGGCGCCGTCGCCGTCGCGGTCTGGCTGTGGCGGTTGCCGTCCTTGTCTTGGGTTTACCTTTACCTTACCTTACCCCGGCGCTTTCTGGGGCAGATAGCCATCATCAGTTCGCGTCGAGGCTGTGTCGATCGATCAGTTTATAGGAGTTCCTTAAAAGCAAGACCGCATTGAATACAGGGGGGAAAAGCAGCAGGGACAGGGACCTGACCTGCGCTTGCCCTGCCCTGCCCTCGGGACCGATTCGATCGAATCGGATCCAGCAGGCAGGCTCCTAGATCTCCGCTGCTTGGCAGTACGCACGCCCCTGTCCGGCTGTACGTCTTGCTAGCTCCGGTAAGCAAGAGCGTTTATTTACTGCTGCAGCTTAACCGCATTGTCAATCAATAATGGCCTGGCCATGCACGCACGGGCGCCGGTACGTTCCTTGCTTTGCCAGGCACCGCGTCGCCGGGCCGGGCGGTGCGGGCTGGACTGCTGGATCAGCGGAGCCGGCGGCAATGGCGTACGCGCGCGCGCGTCGAGGGGGCCGGATACCCGGATCGGGATGAGAGAGATCGATCGATCGAAGTGATCGAACAGTGGCATACGGCGGCGCGCCTGGCGCCTGATGGCGACGGAGCTAGCTAGTAGGCCGCGGGTAGGCGAGGCCTCTTGTCGCATCCCGTCGCGCGCGACGGGATCCGTGGCCGGCTGGCGTATACGTGGCGGGCATGTACGTGTGACCCGGCCGAGAGGTAGGGAGAGGACGGCCGAGCCGAGGCCACATCGGCTCACGCGAGGCTGGCGACGACCCGGCCGAGAGGTAGGGAGGCCGGCCGGGTCCGGGAAGCAAGCAAGCAAGCAGGAGTCCAACGCGCCGCACAGGTGGAGGGTGGCCACGCGCACGCACGTCTGGGGGACAGGTACAAGTGATCGATGAGGTCGTCGATCGATCCGGCCGGCCGGGGTCGGGGTCAGTGTCCAGGCCGCCAAGCCACAGCCACAGCCACAGCCACAGCCACCGGAGAGAGATTACTTGCAGACAAGCGTTTTCCCACCCGGCCAAGCTACCTCCATCTCCACGCGCACGCACCCCACCCCACACCCCAACCCATGGAGGGAGAGCGCGGCGCGATGCCACGCCGGCCGGGCGCGGGGCGCGGGCGCGGCGAGCGGGGGTCGCTGTCGGCGAGGGAATATATGCTGACGCCGCCGCCGGACGCGGGGCCAGGCCTATGAATTAATCATTGCCGCGCCGCTGCCACGGCGGCGTCGCGCGCGTCACTGCCCCCGGGGGCCTCGCCGCGCGCCAGCGGCACGCCGCCACGACCACCTCCAACTCCATCTCCATCTCCATCTATGCGTGCAGCTCCGGCTAGCTTAGCTACCTCATCAGCTCGCTTATTTGGTCCGTTCCCCCGGACCTAGCTCGATGTAGCAGCAAAGCTAAACTATATACTCCGTAGTCCGACCCCATCCCATTCCATCCTTTTCACCGGCCGGCACGCCATGACAGGATTTTTGCTTGTTTTCCATATGATAATCTACTGCTGGAAACTTGTGACGCCAAGCATAATAAACAGTGGGCGTGAATGGTGTCGCTGATGTGGCCATATCGTTGAATTGCGCATGGCTCTGATTATGATCTGCAGAAAATGACCATATATACAGGGGGGTAGTGCTGTGTGTGTCGTCCATGCAAGACGAGCCATTTCTGTCACAGATTGATGGCCCCCGATCGATGCTACTATACTCGAACGTGGATCACTCGATCACTCGGAGAAAACGCCATTAGATCCAAGCTTTCAAAAGGAAAAATGACATTATGCTTAGCTACTAGCTACAGGCCTACTATATAGAAATAAATGCATTGCAGTGTGCCGCATCGCTTTTATTTTGTACAGAGAAGATCGAGCTTTTGATTAAGTACCTAGTCTTGTAGGATGTTAGTACTCGTTCAGATGCTCTCGAGATACTGTCGCTGTCTCTGTATGATGACACGCTATTGGATTGGATCTATGGACATACTAGTAGCTTGCTCTGCAAAAATGCAATCTCAAATCATAATAATCATAATGGTGATAACATATCAAGGTTGTAGAAGATAGATATAATCTTAGTGATAAGCAAAGGCACAAAATTAAGGACCCAGGACCATGCACACATATATAAACAGATCGAGCTCATGCAGGCACTTCCTTTGTTACTTACATATGATCTCTGCTGTTTTATATTTCTAAGAGCTAGTGTCATCCTCTTATTATCAGTCAATGATCTGACGGATTACTTAATGTTACTAGTTCATACGGATCAGTTCACATACTCTAGCGAAAAGGCCGGGTAGGATACAGGCGAGAGCGAGAAAGTTTGGGTGCGCTTTGGGTTTCTGTCGCTTTCTTAGGATTGAAAAAGGCACTGTATAGGGTCTGCGCAGCAGGAACGCATTGGTGGAAGAAATGGAGTGTGGAGCCGTCACTCTCCCTATAAACAACAGGAGGGGAAAAAAATCTCTCTGGAATTAGGAGCGCAAAACGCCATCTTCCCATGATTTGTGTCCCCAGCTGCATCCTTTTGCTTGAAAGAGATAAGAGCCACCAGTCCCATTTAAGAAGCCCGATTAACTATCGATCGTATTTATGACACTCATCGTCAGCTCATCCGCTCCTGATCCGCTAATGCACGTTCAATCTCTTATCACTAGTGATACCCGCCCGTTGCTGCGGGATCTTTTAGTGAAATTTGAAAATAAAATAATAAAGTAAAATTTGAAAGCAGAAACACTAAGATGATTTCTTCGTATTCTTGTATGTTGAGAGAAATAGAGATCAATATTTTGTAGTGGGTGCTCGTATATAATTTAATATAGATATATATAATTTTTTTACCTCTTAATGAAATACATGCCAAGGCACGGTCGCTAAAAAAATATAGAATTTTTTTAGATTGGACAGTGTAAACAATTAAGATGATGTGGCTGCACCGCATGCGAGAAGTATATAGTTTAATATAGATATAGAATTAGACGGTGCAAACAATTAAAATGATGTGGCTGCACCGCATGCGAGAAGTATATAGTTTAATATAGATATAGAATTAGTAATCAACGCATCTTGGTGCGGTGCTTAGTGGAGGATGACGTGGCGCGCTGCAAGAATCAACAATCAATGCATCTCGGTGAGGTGCTTAGTGAAGGATGACGTGGCGTGCTGGTAGGGTGCTTAGTGAAGAATGACGTGGCACATTGAGGATTGAGAGAATTTCTTAGTGAGGAGTGTTAATATAGTTTTGTATGATGTCATCACTCTTGAAATAAATCACAACCATGGCTGCATCGATGATGCTGGATGGCAATAGGTTTTGGTATCGGGCATACATGGCAACAAATCTGCCAACTTTTGGACAGAGGAGGCATTCAAGCCTGCCTAGCCTGATCCATGCTGAGTGTGAGGTGACCATGCATGCAGGAACAAGCATGCAGCATATTCTTCTGGCGATCTGACACCTTGGATCATGGGCAACGGGCACAATTATGTACTCCCTCCGTCCCATAATATAAGAATCTGGAGGGTTCAAATTTTGTACCAAAATATAAGGTCCTGAAGGGATAAGACAAAACTATTTGGGTTTGGTGGGTAGGTGGAGAGTTGGTGGGCAGTGTAAAATAAAGGGTATAAAGGTCATTTATCATCCCTGTTATTTTTTGAGTTTGAATGCTTCAGGACCTTATATTTTGGGACGGAGGGAGTATGCATTTGATGCAAGTACTACCTGCAAGTGTATTTATACTGTTCATAGAGAGAGGCATGCGCCTTTCATTCTCCACTTGAAGTATAGCCGGGTCATCAGATCAGATAATTTTTTCTCTGGTGCACTTGATGGAGCCCATGAATCTGATGACTATTCTTTGGTGATGGAACACACACATGCAGCTGCAGTATGGGCATGGAGACTCTGCGTGGATCAGATTCTCCTTTCTCAGAGCCACATCTTTCTTTATTGAGGATTTTTGTTTTTGGCGACCCCTGCTGCTAGCTAGGACTTGTTTGTTTATGCGATGCGTGCATGCTGAACATTTCATTCTTGTTTGCATCATCATCAGAATCCTGGAGTTTTCAGCAGAACTCAGATATATGGAGGATTTATCTGCTTGTACGTATGATTTATAATTAACTTTGTTATTTCTTTTCCTCTTTCTCTCCTACCTTTTTGGACAAGGAGAGATCGATGTCAAAAGATTTATTCAGATCAGACCCATCAAGGGGGAAGCGTCGTTAATGGCTGAAGACGTCGGAATCCGTGTTCCCCGGCCGGTTCATCTTTTCTGAGCCATCGAATCGTAAGATTGATGCAATGCGTTATGGACCTGACAGCTCCCGTTAATTAGAGCTTGCGATTGCTTGCGATCCTCTCCCATCAGATCAGGCAGAGGCATCGCTGTCTGGGGTGATTGGGATTGGACACCTTAGCTTCCAGAGTTGCCGGCAGAATCAGGATTCAGCAATACACTAAATTTATGATATATGTATGTGTCAGTCCATCAATCATTTAATGCTTCCTAGCTTATGCGTTCGTTATTAATCAGTTTGTATATTCCTCAGCATGATTAATTCCGACGTTGTTTCTTCTGATCCAATGATCAGCCCTTTTTAATTCCTTTCCGCCTTGTCCCGGCGTTGCATGACGCCACTCGTCTATCTGAGTTAGTTATCCCAACTGCCATGAAATTGCACTCTCACCATTCCTTGATCCGGAACCAAATGTAACTGCTATCTAGTAGCGATCATCATCAACTGTAACTTGAACATGATATAGATGTTTATTTCAGATCGTTAATATCATACTGCAGTACCCTACCAACTTGCATCACCGACCCTTGCCTACTTAATTCCGATGCTCCGGCTTGATTTGTACTTGGAAGGTCAGTACATGCATATGCGTATATGTGCATATATGTATATCAACTTGCAGCAGGTAGCTTCAACTGAATTCTTCTCCCGGCCTGAAATGGATATTTATCTGCACACATCAACAGATGGCCGGAACTGAGTACTGCAAGTCTGCAACTACACGAGCTAGGGACGACGTTAAGCTCGCCAACAACCATACCATACCATAATCATCATCTATATGTACTCATGCTATGCTCGTACTATGATATACACTGATCACTAATACACGTACTGTACCTGATCGCCCTTCCTTTTATTCTGACGGATATGTCGGGCGCTACTGTTCTCGGATAGCTACCTGCAACTGCCACAAGTGCCCTAATGAAGGTACTATACACTGTTGCCTTTAATTGAAATCTCCCCTCTCCTTTAATCTGTACTGCACCCGCTGCATTGATTGCACTTTCGCATGCAATTAATCCAACTGGGTGATGAACACACATATACTAACACGGACGGCGATCGAGAATTATGCCCGTCGTCAGTTCATCGTGTGTGGAGCAAAGAGCCAGCCAGAGAGAGAGAGGATATCTCGAAGGGTACATACACCTAGTAGTACGACGAGATAGCTGAATTATTGTTGCTGCTTACAGCATACATATCATGCTTAGCTTCTTGGTTCCTTTGGACATGCGGCGGCCCTCTTAATCCCATCCATTTCTCCATACTCTCTGATCAGTACTAGCTCCTCGAATGATCCTTTTTCTTTTCTTTCCTTTTCCTATCGTTTTCATCGTCCGTTTGAACATGTGTCCAAAATTGCAGTATAATTGGTATACGCCAAGTCCGCAGATCTTTAATCCCCGCATATGCATATTCAGTCAGACGTTGAAAAGAACAAGAGTACATATATGTTTTTTTTGAAAAAGAACAAGAGTATGCATACGTGGAGATCGAGGATCAGAGGTGACGATGAATATCCAAATTAGCGAGTAGCAGAAAGACAGTGACCAGCAGCTGGACCTCACCTTTGATTAGTTAGCTATAATCTACAGAAGATGCCTTGCT
The DNA here is from genome assembly GCA_900205405.1 of Echinochloa crus-galli. Lineage (NCBI taxonomy): Eukaryota > Viridiplantae > Streptophyta > Magnoliopsida > Poales > Poaceae > Echinochloa > Echinochloa crus-galli. The sequence continues at coordinate 915,424 of OAMR01000139.1, read as the reverse complement.
TAAGTTGCACTTCTAGCTATTAGTAATTACCATGTACTACTAATAACTGATCCTCAGCTCCCCAAATAAGTACTAATAGCTCCAATCAAATCTTGATATTTCTGTTGGCTTGCGTAATTACCATAACTGGTGCCATTTAGCACCATAAATGTGTACAGGCACATATATGCACTTACTTGTAAGCAAATTTAACCCCTAGCTTAGCAGCACATCACCCTCCAGCTCCAGCTCCCCTGGCCTCTCCCAGCAGAGATCGATAGACACATGCATGATGAGAGATTGAGAGGGGGATATGATCAGTAACCCTGCTGTTTGCCAAATGTGTCTCTATTGACAGCGCCATATACGTTGCTGTTGCATAGATCATGTGCGCATCAAGTGGGCCGCGCCGCCGTGCTGCTGGCTGGTTTTCTCCTCTCCAGCCACCCAACAAAGCAAGTTCCTTGTGAGCCTGGGTCTCCCCTCTTCTTCTCCTCCTCCTCCTCCTCTCACTAGCGCGCTATAGCTCCACCTCTTCCTTCCCCTCCCCACCCATCGCTCGAATCGAGTTCGTGCGGCGCAAGCATCGGGATAGGAAAAGGCCGCGGCGAATGCGACAGGCGCGCACGCGTCGCGTCCCTCCCCGTCGTCCCCGGCGCTCGCTCGCTCGCTCGCTCGGCCTCGGCGGCGACAGGGCAATCAAGCTCCAACAGTGCGAGCGCCTCCTCTCTTCTGGTAGCTTTAGATCTCGAGCCATAGCAGCAGCAGCAGCAGCTAGCTGATGCATCGATCGATCGATCACACCGACGCGTACGCCGATAGGGATTGGCCTGCCCGGCCTGGGAGAGCTCGCTAGCTACCAAAGCTATTGGTGACGCGGCCGGCTTGGCTCGTTCATTCATCACGTACTCTACCACCCCGGGCGGGCGGGCCGGGCCGGCCCTGTAGTACTAGACCAGTACTACCAGTAGCACCACCCTTGTTGCTTGCTCCCCTACACTTCTTCTTCCTTCCTTCCTCGCTCTACATATGTAATTAAATAAGCCCAGCACCAAGCTATATATACTCCCTTCCTACCAGCCAGAGGTCACACAAGGTCCAGCTACAGCAACAACATATAGCTCTAGCATACATGCGTGTGTGCTGTTGTTGCAGCTAATTCTTACCACTCCTCATCTCTCTCTCCTCTTTTGATTTCAATTCTCCTCTTTTGTTGTTGTTGATCGATCAGCTTCTGTCCCAACACCCAAACCATATACTTCCAAGTTCATATATACAGATCACAGTGCAGATATATATAGCTAGAGGAGAGATCTCTCGATCTCTCTCTCTCTATATATAGATATATATATAGCTAGGCATCAGAATTGAAGCCGCAGGTAGCGCGCTGCGCAAAGCCATCAGCCATGGGCCTGAGGGACATCGAGCTGACGCTCCCGCCGGGGTTCCGGTTCTACCCCAGCGACGAGGAGCTGGTGTGCCACTACCTGCACAGCAAGGTGGCCAACGAGCGGCTCGCCGGCGCCGGCGGGGCCATGGTGGAGGTCGATCTCCACACCCACGAGCCATGGGAGCTCCCTGGTACGTACCGCCGATCCATAGATTGCCCTACCCCCACCATCAGTTAGTTAATTCATTTAGTTAGTCCCTCTCTAGCAAGCTACCTTAATTCTCTATTGAGTATGTAGTAATATATCTGCGGATGGGCTGGCTAAATTTAGCTTGCCTCATTGATTGGCTCAATTCCGTGTCAAGGAATGGGCAATTAAGCACGCAACCACGTTTAATTGGTCTGATTATGTTTCTTAATTTTGTTCTTGCTAACTACTAATTGATCTGAGAAGCTGCATGCCTTGGATCATATCAATTCACAAATATGATCCGTGGCTGATATGTGAGCACCTTAATTTGATCCCAACAGAGTTACTTCTAATACAAGTTTCCCAATTTTGACATCAATTATGATCCAGCAAACTAATACTACTAGCTGGTACTAGATTTTGATGTGTGCAATTTGAGGATAAATTGGTATTCAAAATCAGAATAACCATGTGATAATTTGTTTGAGGAAAAGATAAGAAAGAAAACGCTGCATCTGCTTCATACCAGCATTTTCGATTGAGAATGGGTTTCCCCATTCAATTCCTCACCTCCTAGCATGATTTGCATATCAAAATTACAGAATTTTCACATGTCGTTCCTGGTTAAAATTTCCAATCCCCACAGTTAGTACTACATGTTGAAGAAGTATAAGTGAATTGTTGTTCAAATTAATTCTACTGATTGATTGCATGATCTGAGGTCCTTATAGTTACTGATCGATATGATGATGTTTAGACGTTGCGAAGCTGAGCACGAACGAGTGGTACTTCTTCAGCTTCCGCGACCGCAAGTACGCGACGGGGCTTCGCACGAACCGCGCCACCAAGTCCGGCTACTGGAAGGCCACCGGCAAGGACCGCGTCATCCACAACCCCAAGGCCGCCGGCCGCGCCGTCGTCGTCGGCATGCGCAAGACCCTCGTCTTCTACCGCGGCCGCGCCCCCAACGGCATCAAGACCAGCTGGGTTATGCACGAATTCCGCATGGAGAATCCCCACACCCCACCCAAGGTATGAAGATACTGTACTGTGTGCATACATACATGCATGATCATCCATATATAATGCTACTGTTCGAATTAAGCCACTTTGATCTGCAGTTCACTAATCAGTTGATTATATATATGCATGTATAGGAGGACTGGGTTCTGTGCAGAGTTTTCTACAAGAAGAAAGCCGACGCGATGGATTACGCCATGGACAACGAGCACGACGTGGCCATGCCTCACGGCGGCGCTGATCACCCGAGCTACTCGCCTCCGTTCCCCGCCCTCGGCAGCAGCCACTACCACCACCATCTGCCACCGCCGTCGTCTTCTTCAGATAATCATCATGGCGGAGCAGCCGGCGCCCTCAGCGAATTCCCCGCCATGGCGGCGCTGCTGCATCATCAGCACAGCAGCATATTCGACAGCTTCCACGGCCAGCCACACGACGGCGGCAACGTCCTTGCGGCGGCGGCGGCGGGGTCGAGGGACGGCACCGGCGCCGGCGATCAGTGCGGCAGCGGGGTGCTCATGGACCTAGGACTGGACGAACACTACAATAACTACAACTACAACAGCCTGATGCAGATGTGATATCATATCGGTGCTGCTGCTGCCTGCAGCCTGATGCAGATGTGCTCCCTTCAGTGTGTGTGCTAATGACCTGCTTCATCTGATTTTATTCGTTCCTGTTAGATCTTTGTGCAGATTCGGTTGTGCATGTACGTAATACATTTGTGCCTCTAGTTAATATATGGATTATAGTAGTGCTAGCTGTTTGTTGAGTTTGGGTTGATCAGCATTAGGCTGCATGTGGTTGAAGTGCTGTGATTCATGTACATATTTGTGACTGGTTTATGTTGTTGACCAGGGAGCTGATGTTTGGAACCTTTTTGTTGCATTATCTGTAATCATATATATACCATTCTTAGCATCTTAATTACTTGGATCAGAGTTGTTTCAAATTCCTGTCAATCAGACGTGTCCAACTCTCATCTTAAAAATTAGATAGATGTGGATTTGAGTTGGTAGATTTATTGTTACGAAAAGTACTTTAGTATACATCATAAAAAGTGCTGGCCAGCATGGCCCTATATGTATCTATAACTCTTTGTTTTTGTTGTTGTCCTAAACGATGTAAATTCGTGATCGGAGGAAGTGTATGCGGTAGCGATATATACGAACAAATAAACGATCAGCTAGCTATCTTGCATCTATATATCTGTGGACAGTTCGAGACACTGATGGTGATGATGTCTGATCTACAGAAGTAACCGTCGTGTAAACACCAGCCAGTACTTTTCTGTTTTACACGCATGCACACAAGCGTGAATGAAGGACTTGATGTCAACATATATGCGTAAAAATCTAACTAACAGAAGAAGCAGGATAGTTACGTCAAATATTTTGAGATGCTATCTGATGGTCTGCCAAAGGAAAGTAATAACAAATTAAAAGGGGACGACAGCCCCACATCACAGTTGTTGCTGTCATTTTAATTCTATTCTCCACTGCTGCTTACCCTAGCTAATTACTATTACGGCCTAGAGAAGACGCGGTATATATCCCGAGCACACAACAATGACATTCCTTCCACAAGTACGCATGCTGACATGTGACATGCATGCATGCACTTTTGTAAGCACGAGATCGAGTGCATGATTGACTAGGTCAAATCCATCATCCATGGCGCGCAGAATTCTGGTTGCAATTAATGCCGGGCCTCCACCCACACATGATAGTAGTACTAGCTATAGTTCTATGCATTGGACTGACAAAACCTGCTGTCTGCACACATTTGCAGTGATGATCCAATTATCTCCCAATTTCGCACTAATTTGGGTTGAGCAACAGCGGGTGGAAAATGGCCTTTGCATCTCCATTCTCGAAACATTCCATTGCTCGTGCTTAACGGTGATCGATGATCCGATGCTGGCATGCTGCAGCAATGCCCATTGATAGTATCATCACTATTCACAACCTGCAGGTAGAGACCAAGAGAGGACACAAGCCACAGGTAGGTTTTTGGCCGGTTCACCCAGGAGGGGAAAGAGAGACAGACCAGACCAAGACCCAGCCAGCAGGCAGCAGCCCTGCGTATATGCATGTGCCTGGCCTGTGTGTCTGCTAGCACCTCCTGCTCCTGCATGGCCGTATCAGCCGTGTCGTTGCCCCTTACGCTGAACATGCCCACCAGGCGCCGTCCAGCCCCCACAACCCTGCTTCCGTCCGATATGAATATATGATCGATGATCCACTCCTCCTTGTTCCGTTGCATGCTCGTCCTGTTGGTGTCGTCATCTAGCTCCTCCGGCAGGACTGCAGGAGTGGCCCTACAGGCGCAAGATCCATGACCAAACTTTCTGAAACCCTGACCGGTCGATCCATGCAGAGAGCTAGCACAATTAGACCATTAATTCGTCGGGTACTGCTGCCCTTCTCAAGACCAGAAATTGTTAACTGGCGTGCAGGCAAAAGTTGCATCCCCGTGAACTGCCTTTACTTTACTCCAGGGAAAGCGGTCAAATTTTGGCCCAGCGTGCAGTGTTCATTGGTCGTAGCATTATATTGCTTGTTTAACCATTTCTCTGAATCCTTACGTAGCGTGCAATTGAACCGTGAGAACTGACGATATAGTGCGTGAGTTTTGAAATAACTAGAATCGTGGCTGTATCGGTTACCATGCATGTATGTGTCACACATATATAATCACATTTGGCCACTGGATTATTGTACGTTATGATCGAGCTCATTGTAACTTGACTGGAAGGAAGTCATGAAGATGCTATATATGTAGCTAGGGCCTGGAAGAGTGCAACATGGTCATAGGACCATGCATGGTGCTAGCTAGATTGCCTTTTCTGATCATGCGTTGCCCTCCTCGCTCGCTCTCCTATCGAATGTAGATCAATCAGAACACCTATGATTTGCTCCACACTACTTCTCCGTTCAGTCGTATTATAGGACCACACTGTCATGCACATGTTACGCATCAAAAGATTACTTGTTTCTCTTTTGCTTCATATGTTCACTTGACACTCAATCTCTATGGAATCTTCGGGCATATCATGCAGCTTTACGTTTGTTCACGATCAGAGACTGGTCCTGACGTTGACTACTACACCGTTGTTCACTGATTGATTGTATCGATTTGGGATGCTGATTGATCACACAGCACATTTAGCAAATTGGAACAATCAAATGTCACCCATCTCTCTGCCCATCAGAGAGAACAACTTACTGTAGTAATTATTTTTCTGTGTGACAGGCGCATATATATACATGCACCAAGTTCCTTTCTTCCTGTGATGTTGTAATCTCTGAATTTTTCGGAGATTGTGATTGTGGGAGGATTATAGTTTTATGATTGACCAATAATGAAATAGCTAGATGTTCGTTTTCTGGGGTTTTTTTTTACTGTCATGACGTGGAGAAGTCATTCTATTATGCGCCCATTCGGATTGTTGTAGCATGCGTTTTGCTTGCAGAATCTCTTATAAACGGTTTTTTTTATAACCCACCCTTGCCTGCAATAATGTTTTTTTGTATAAAATATGTTCCATTTGTGTTCTAACCTGACTAAACCTGAAAATAAGATATTTCTATACATATTATTTATAGTATAGCGTAGCCATTATTCCAAGAACAATATATGCAATATGTGAGCTTATTATATGTAATATGTTGATTGGTTGATATACCTTCATGATCATTAATTTGGCGATGTCACTCAGTAGGTCTCGAAGCAAAAGCGTCTTTATTACAGTATACATGTGAGTCAAAGAAAATTTACGACGAGAGAAGAAAATACAAAGAGAGTAACATATGAAAAGCTATATAAAGAAGCCCATATATGAGGCCCCTTAATTAAAGAATTTCTCAATTGAATCTCATATCTTATTTTTGTTTAGTCAATTGCCAGGTGGATATATAATATGTTGCCACATAAGTCAAAACTCTTCCACGAGAAACAATGTAAAATCAGTACATAAATAACGAGAATGTACTTACGTATAGACCCAATATTAAATTGCATCATTACCCACCTAACTTAATCCATCAGATATACGTTTAAGTAATGTTTGCAATGGACCGATTAATTAATCATATATATGCCGACAATATTCCAAGGCTTTCCTAGCTTGCTAGCTGATTCTAGCTCTTTTTCTTTGAAATCACTAGCTCATTCTAGCTGGATGGTTAGCTATAACTAAATGAGTGCTAATCCAACGACAATAACGTGTTCTGGTTAACTTAAACTATATATATTTGTATACGGAGCAAGTGTGTCTTTTTCTAATAGCTTGGAGATAATTAGGTAATATAACCGTGAGGGTTGTCCCGAAGCAACTAACCTGGATATGATTGGATATGCATTATTGCAATATAATCCTGTGACGAACCTAGTTGCCAATGCAACATTCCCTTGGTTGGTGTCATCTTGCATACATACAAAAACGCCGACAGAATGTCAGATGAGAATGTCATGCATGCATGCATGCGTCCGGTCGTTGCTTATTTGCCTGGCACTGCAGAGGTCCATTTGGTCTCTAGGCCTCTATGGGCGTTTTCTACCTTGCACATTTAGTATTGTACATCTTTCGCAAAAAAAAAACATTTAGTATTGTACATGAGCGCATCCTGTCGTAGTAGTATCATATGCTAGTTGTTGCAGAGGATTATGTTTTTTAGCAGTATTAATAATTTTCTAAAGGTTTTACTTGTCGTGCCTAACCACCTCGAACTTATTTTCTAATGAGTTCCATTTGATGACATATTACCCTCTGTTACCAGTTGGCCTTTCACTAGAGATATCTGCTGTTTCCCTAATATACCAGGGTTCATTCCATTGGCAGCTCGTTTATTTAATCATGAAGCTGATTGGGTATATACGTATATCCATAAGGTAGGTGAGCTTACCTGGGATGGACTGATGCACAGTACTTGAGCTGGTGGTAGTTCATATAGTATAGAACAAAAGGGTGAGGTGTTGGTCACCCTGATGGCCACAAAAGAGTTTTGTGGTGGCAGATATATGCGTATATACCCCGTGCAAGATCCTATGCGTGTATATGTCTGTTTCTCTGAGAGGCAGGCATAATGCATATGCATGCACGGCCATCAGGCGAGATTATGAGTGGCACACCTGTCTTGCGTGTATACCTGGCATATATGTACTCGTACATGCGTCGCCGGTAGCCTACCTTTTCCTTCCACGTAAAGTTTACTTTTTTGGAAAAAAAATCTTGGCCAAGCCGCCCGTATCTACGAATTTACCACGCGCGCTGGCCCAATGAATTAGCAGAGCACGACAAGTACAAAATCCATCTCGCGGCTTTAGCTTGACTGCTTGGATTGAGTAGCGCCGGCCAATCAGGATGCAAGCGGGGCGGGCTCTGCGGCCAACCCGCTGGGCAGAACCGCGCCGCACGCCCGCATAAATCGCGCCGCATGACCGCGTAATTATTACGGCTTTACCGGACAGCCCGTGCGGCCCAGCGGCGCCGCGAAGCCCGCAACAACCGCATCGCAGCACCGGACGCGACGCCCCGTTTGCAGGGACGGCCTCCGGCAATGGCGGTGGCGGTGGTGAAGACACCGACGCCTACTGCTGATTCTGCTGCTTTTCACGCGACTTCTCCGATAGCTCCTCCATCTTCCGCATCGCCGGCGTAGCGAACGCCGCCGAGAAACCCGTGCACCCCGCGCCCGCCATGGAACGCGAGAGCCGCACCGCCATGGAACGCGAGAGCCGCACCGACGAGCTCCGCTGCTGCGCGTGCGAGCTCATGCCGGCGAGCAATCACGTGCGCCCCGTCTGCTGGTACTCCCGTTCGTCCGTCACGCGCAGGCTCGGTTCGTGCAGCTCCGCCACCAGTGCCCTGCACATGGCGTCGCCGGCCACCGGCCAGCGCCGGCATCGACCGGCTCAGCACCTCCCGCCGGGCATCCAGGATCCGCGCCACCTCGCCGTAATCGCCGCGCTCGGCGGCAGCCTGTGCCAGCGCGATGTCCAGTGCGAGCTCTGTGGGGCGCGGCGGCCGTACACTGTGCCGCGGACTTGGTGTTCCTCTTCCTGCGCTGCGACGCCAAGGTAAACGGCGCCAACTTCCGGACGTCAAGGCACCTCGCGCGCCGCCTGGGAGCCGGCCGCGGGCGCGGCGGCGGCGGCCGAGCCCGAGCCCGAGCCCTTGGTGTCGTCCGCGTCCCTCCAACAGCTCCTGCATGTCCACGGGCGGACTCCACGTACGAGTCGACCGCCGCGGCGCCGACGATGACAACGGTGAGGGCACGCGGTTGTCAGGGGTGGTGTCCGCGGCTGCCTTGCACAGGGACTCGCCGGCGTCGTTGACGAGGATGTGGCGTTGGCCTTGGAAGGGGTCGTGCACCATTGCGATGAGGCCCTTCCTATCACGCTCCGAGGACACGGGCGCTAGCATGCGTTCGAATTGCTGGCGGTACGGAAGCAAGTGTGCACGCTGCTGCGGTGGGCAAGTGCGGGCTGCCGCAAGACCGCGAGTGTTTCGCGGCTTCATGCGGGCCGTCGCATGTGCCCGCATAGGAGCATGCGGCTCATGCGGACGCGGGGCGGACAGCCGCAACCCGCCCCGCTTGCATCCTGACCGGCCAAGGAGATATTCCGAAAGAATTGATGCAGCCATATGCAGATGCAGTAGTATTGGTGAATTCTGCCTTTGACTGGTCAGCCACTCGTAAAGTGCGTCGCCTTTTCGTTTGGGACCTGCCCGCTGCCTCCTCCGATTACTGCTAACCTTCTATTGCCATGACCATCACTCTCAAAAAAAGCTGCAGCAGCAGTGTAGCATCAGTGGAGTACGCGTTTTCTTTTCTGGCTTGACCACCGGCCAGTTTGACCGGCACGCACGCCGCCATTCTTGCGTCATCGAAAAGCTGTGGCGAATCTCGCAATCAAAAGATGATGGCATGGTAGCTGTCGATTTCTCCGGAAACAAAAACAAGCTTAGAGAGAGTCTAAAAAAAAGAAGAAGAATGCGCTAGAGAATATGAAGCAGCCGACTGGGGAAGAGCCCACGCCGGCCTAGAAACCTTATGGGCCGACCGCTGATGTTGGTTTCCTTCCATGGAAAGAAACGTGGGCATGTCGGGCCAACATTACAAAGAGGAAATAGTCTATTTTACATCCCTCACATTTAGCCGTCGTTCGCTTTTCGTCCTCTAAGTGCAAAACCAGAAATCTTTGGTCTTCCAAATTTCAAAACCCCACGTTTTACATCCCTCGACGGTTTCGACGGCGGTTTCGCTGACTTGGCGCGCTGATGTGGCGTGTTTAAAATGGCTGAAACTTTGAAAAAATCATATAAAATCGTAAAAAAATGGTAAAAATATAGGTCCAATTTTTTTAGCTTCCTCATGAGCATCTTTACACAGTGGAGTCAATTATTTACATGTTTGATATTATTTTGTTGTCGAAATAAAATAGACAAGAAAAGATGTCGTAAAACTTGTAAAATGCATAGTAAATATTTGAAATATTATAAAATAGTAAATCCAACTCATGTATGCCTCTGATGAGTGTGTCCATCTAGTAGAGTAGTAAAATGCCGTCGAAACCGCCAAGGGATGTAAAACGCACGGTTTTAGAACTTGAAGGACCAAAGATTTCTGGTTTTGCGCTTAGAGGACGAAAAGCGTGTGTGCGCTTGTGATTTGTGTGGGCTTCTTAGCCCGACAAATGAGTGAGTGGGCTTCTGATGCGCGTGTCGGTGCGTGCGCACGCTTCCTTGATGGGACCAACTTCTTTCAGCCCTAATAACCAAGTGGGCTGCGATCCTTCGTACCAACCTCGTTTTCCTGGCCCAAAGCCCCAAACCCATCAACGCACCACAGCAGCACTGGTCGGTGTTTCAAGCGGTCAAAAAAAAAAGTGAGGGCCCATTTCCATATAGGCCGGTGCCCATACTGCACTGCCGCCATCGCCCACACCCACACCCGTCTTGCGAGCGAATCATCCTCATCCTAATCTTGCGATGTGAACTAATCCAATACTATCGTGCAAGCAACGTCACAGGCAGGCGCACGAGGCCGAAAACGCCGTGATAATGACGAGGCCCGGGGCCCACACCACTTGCGAGCGCAACCCAACCGCGTCATCCGCCGAGGACCAACACGTCGTAACCGCGTACGGTGCTTTGCGCGTAAACGGTTCGTGCTGATATCTTCCTCTTCTCCTTTGCCGTTCTTCCTGCAGATGGTTTTCTTTTGTTAAAAAAAGTGCAAATGAAAGTTTCATTCTCAAATTATTCATAAGTTTGCCACGTATAATAGGCGGAAATTTACTAGTCCTCGTATAGGAGTATTAAATTCTAATAGCTCAGAGGAAGTAATGTGTTTTTACACCACATGAACCATAATAAGTATTCAATATATCCTATTTCTTTCCGCGAAAAAAAAATCACTATTAAGTAACTTGTCATTTGAGGTTCTCATACGACATTAAAAAAAATCACATGCTGCACATCTCTTTTTCGGTAGTTTTCCTCCTCTCCCACGTCTCCTTTCTTAAAAGTGATGAGAAAACAGCCAAGAAAGTTGAGGTAGGCTCCTCCTTTCATGCGTCTGCCTTTCATATACTCGTATCCTCCGTGGTCCCACCTGCCAACCTCCCCCAAATTTATTTTCCTGTATTTTCTTTACTTACAAAACATTGGTAATTAATTAATGTACCTACCAAGTACAGTACTACCACAACCAGTACTAGCCCTAACTAATGTAGAATACAGCAAACAAGGACAAAGGTGCCCATGGTTTAAGGCAAAAGGAAGCATAGCTGCATAGCACAAACCTTGCTTGCTTGCTGTTCTTGCACAATTTCAGCAATCCCCTTTGCTTTTCACCTTTTACAACCCTAGCACCCTGTAGTGTTTCCGTTGCTGGATTTGTTTAGGTTACCAGCAGGTAGAATAAATTGTAGAATACCAGCTACTAGCATATTTCTTCTCTCCTACAAAGCTCAAACCCAGCAGGCCACCAAACCACTGTTTTGCCCTACCTGCCCCTTGTATTCGGTCTTGCAGTATTCCCCTCTCTTCCCCTTTGCTGTGTGCCGCCCTCTGTTGGTGGATTGGATTGGATTGGATCTGTGTGTCTGTGTTCATAGGAATAAAAATAACTCCTGTGTATGTGTTGCTGCCCTGACCTGGCTTAGGCTGCGTGCCTAGGAATTCCTTTAGGGCCCGGAGCTCAGGTCTGGGCAGCAAACAGATCCCTGCAAAGAAAGAAAGAAAAAACTGAACGGGTAGTCTTACGATTTCTGGTGCCGCTGCTTCAAGATCCTGGATCTGAGCAAGTTTGTGGCAAATAATAACGATGGCCTCACGAGCACGGCCGAGATGATGTCGGTGGGGCTATGATTCTGAGTTGAACGATTGAACCGGACCTCGTCACGGATCTGTGAAAGAGCTGGTAAATCCCCCTCTTATTGCTCTTCTTTCCCCATCGGCTGGATTGGGGGATCTTCTAGGTCTTGATTCTCGCTGTCGCAATTCTTCCCTCTCTTTCTTTTCCTGTGTGCTTTCCGTGTATATGCATGCCTGTTACTATCGTCTATTTTTCTCTTGGTCTAATGATTATTTATTTTCTGAAGTTGGATTTTCAGATGAAGATCTGAAGTTAGATTAATGTATATCTGCATGGTATGGTGTGTTGTTAAATTAAATCGCCTGGTATAGTGCATAAAGATTTCTTGCGGCTGCTAGTGCTAGATTGGGTCTGGGAATGAAGCAAGTAGTTTCATGGTTGGGATTATGCCCTTTACGTCCTCCAATCGCATGCCCAATGCTCTGATTTCAGATCCCGAATGCTTTGACCTGGTGTGTTCGCCGTATCTTGGTAGGTTTTGATTCGATTTTCTTCAGGGTTTGGCCTCGTCAGGTCCGGATTGTTCTTAGTTTTCGTTTGTTTCGTTTGCGATGCAGCCGTAGTCGATTGCTGCCTCATCGGGTGTGCGGATAGGCCTCCTGAATAATCTGTTTCTTTCTGATTTCCGCATAGTTTCGTAGCTTTTCAGAGTGTTTGCGTGCTCGTTCCTTCTTCTCATGTTCGTGATTTGATTCGGGCAAAGTTTGCGTGATTTCCTCACTAATTTGTTACGTCAGAGTTTGAACTACAAGAGTTTTTTGATTTGCGTCGAGAGAGAGATTCATGCGAAGCTGCACGGCCACTTCTTGCATTCCTACGAAGAGTGCCGCCGCCTCTTGTTCGCATCCGCTGCATTTTCCTCCCATTCCCATGAGAGCACTTGCGCAGCACGCCACGCCACTCCACTCCACTCCTCCGTTCACCTTGCATCAGGCTCCATTTCCAATCGATCTCCAACCAACTCGATGGAGGGCGAGGAAGAAAGGGGACGCGGTGCGGCGAGTGGGCTAGCTGTACACGCCTCTCTGGTCTGTATCCACCCAGCAGCGCTCCAATGAGCTGGCGCCACGTTTCCCTCCCTTTGGGCCGTTTGCATTGTGGGCCGGATGGGCCGTTGCTCTGAAAAGGAGGGGTTTTTTATGTGGGCTGGCCTCTCTCTCTCCCCCCCCCCCACGGCCATGGGCCTCGTCCCTTTTTTCATGCTGCCTTCCCCGGCTGCCGGCGGCCGCAGGGCCTTTTGTTTGTATGCAGTTCTTACGATCACACTAGCCGGCGAGCGCCATGTGATCGGGTTGGTGTCATATCTGTCGCGACCCCCTCCCCCTCATCCAATCGGTTTGTATGCACCTGGCTGCCCCGGGCGATGACTACTCGCTTCATGTTTCAGTGGTGGCCTTGCTCTGTGCCTCTGTTGTTCATCGGGATGCTTTGTTTTCAGCAACTCCTTGCACCTTTCAGAGCTATTAGCCAGCAGCAGGCTGTAAGAATTTTTACAGCCCATCTCTCAGCCTATTAGTATAGTGGTTTAGCCTTTCATCATTAATATATGGCCCACTTGTCTATCTCACAAGGCTTATTGGTTCTTGTGTCCAAGCTGGCTGCAAACTTACAGCCCACCTTCTCCCTCTCTCCTCTTCTCTCTCCTCCACCTCATCATTTAGTCTTCTTGCAGCCAGCCATAATACTTGCTCTTATAACGGCATCCTGGGTGTTGAAATGGTGGCGTTGCTTAGGGGATTCTGTTGGGGTTTGGGCCTACCGCTGGGGAAACAGGGGTAATCCATGTCAATTTGACTGTGGTGCTATGGTAATTATATTTGTCCTCTACCCTGTCTGCATTTTGACGGAAACAAATGCATCGTTTTGATGATTTAGGTCGAGAGAATATGGGTGTGATAATGCGCACCTACTCTAATTAGCTTAAAGGTAGATAAGGTTCTCTGGTTGCCTTGTTTGGTTACGAGCATTTCTTTATGTCCAGCTCTAGTGTTTGCGTCCCATCTTAGATTTAATGTATTTCTTGATGTTCTGAGAAAAATATCTTTGTTCCATGCAGTACTAATTCTTATTTGAATGCTTCATGCAGTAATAATGGGAACAGAGTGCATTATGGCCACACTGAACGGGGATCCTGAACCTGCCTTTCCGCCTGGATTTGGACCTTTTCTTGGCCTTGCACCACGGGGTATCCAAGGCCATGTCAAACCAGGTGATTCTCATTCCAGTTCGGTTCAAGTAGTACAGAGCACCGAGAAAGATGGTGAAATTTGGGAACCAAATTCGGCGCATTGTCGAAGTGGCACACCTGCCAGTACTTCTGGGACCCAAAGTTGCAGGAAATCACTTCGTAACAGACCTCCCATAGACTATAGCCGTTTCGAACTTACCTCAGATGAAGAATCTGAAATTGAATCAGCAGAAAAGGTTTCATTTGTTTACTGATCTTTTTTTCTTCTGCAATCACCTGGAATTTTTTTATTACAATTTTAACGTGTCATGCAGCATTCTCCTATTTTGTGGACAGGGGGTAAGATCAGTGAAACATAGGCGACAATTACCAAAAGGAGTACTTCGGGGCTGTGCAAAATGTGCTGATTGTCAAAAGGTTCGAGTAATTATGCTTAATTGATGGAGTTACTTCCACGACGATGTTTTTTTGTTGGCTTATGCACATCACATCGTGCAGGTTGTTGCAAGATGGAATCCATCTGGTGCACGCAGGCCTGTTCTTGAGGAGGCTCCTGTTTATTATCCATCCGAGGAGGTACCTTGTTAATTGCCTCATCATATTGCACAGTAGTACGATTGTACTAAGTTCATTTTTGCATGAACTAATCTCGTGGTTCCATCTTGTGCATCAGGAATTCAAGGACACCTTAAAATACATCGAGAGTATACGGCCTATGGCAGAACCTTATGGAATTTGCCGCATAGTTCCACCACCTTCATGGAAGCCTCCATGCCTTCTTAAAGAGAAGAACATATGGGAAGGCTCAAAATTTTCTACTCGAGTACAGAAGGTTGACAAGCTCCAAAACCGTAAATCATCCAAGAAGAGCAGAAAAGGTGGGATTATAAAGAAGCGGAGAAAGCTTTTAGAGTCGGAATATATTGGTAACATTAATCACAATCAAACTGAGATGCAACAAACCCAGGAAAGGTTTGGATTTGAACCAGGACCAGACTTTACACTACAAACATTTAAGAAGTATGCAGATGACTTCAGCAATCAGTACTTTAACAAAGATGCATGTGGGAACTCACCACCATCAGTGGGAGATATTGAAGGCGAGTATTGGCGCATAGTTGAAAGCCCCACTGAAGAGATAGAGGTACCAAACTTCTACTAGCATAGACTTGAGTACCTATGCCCTTTGCAATTTATAGCTCTGTTTAAGCTCTAGAAAATTCAATCCCTGTCCATCCTGAGTTTGGAATGTCTTTAGATCATGGCTTCTGATCAGCATTTTAGCGTTATGTCTGTGGACCCTGAGTCCCTGATTCACCTGTAGTGCTACATATTCTTGATCCAACAGTAGCATCTTCCAAGTTATATCTGATAGGAATGTTTTTTTAACATATGCTCGTGCTATCTTCTAACTTATTATCTGAAAACCCATTCTCATATAGGTAATATATGGTGCTGATTTGGAGACTGGAACTTTTGGTAGTGGTTTTCCGAAGTTCTCTCCTGAAGTAAAATCTGATGTTGAGCATAAGTACGCAGAATCTGGTTGGAATCTAAACAATTTGCCTAGACTACAAGGTTCAGTTCTATCTTTTGAGGGTGCCGACATATCTGGTGTTTTGATACCTTGGCTATATGTTGGCATGTGCTTTTCATCATTCTGCTGGGTAAGATGCTTGTCAACACAAATACTTTTCTTACGATTATGATTGGTAATTAGTATTATGTATTATCCAAATTTAATATTATTATGTTCTGTCTGTGTGTCGGCTGGCAGCATGTTGAAGACCATCATTTGTACTCACTGAACTACATGCATTGGGGTGCTCCAAAGATGTGGTATGGAGTTCCAGGAAAGGATGCTGTGAATTTGGAGGTAGCGATGAGGAAACATCTACCGGACTTGTTTGAGGAGCAGCCTAATTTGCTTCACAACCTGGTAAGTATTTCTCTCTTGATTAC
Organism: Echinochloa crus-galli; assembly: GCA_900205405.1. NCBI lineage: Eukaryota > Viridiplantae > Streptophyta > Magnoliopsida > Poales > Poaceae > Echinochloa > Echinochloa crus-galli. The sequence continues at coordinate 899,309 of OAMR01000139.1, read as the reverse complement.
TGGTGATTGTCAACTAGGGCTTAGGGTATGAGCCACATCATTAGGAGCTATATTTTTTATTGTGTCTTCCCACTCCTTTTGAATCTAAGACCTACAACTCTCTCTTAGATTATGTTTGTGAGAGTTGCCTTCCTTTTGGTACATATGAAATGTATAGGGGTGCATTTACAAGATCGCAACACCTTCTGCAGGTTACTCAATTTTCTCCATCATTGCTTAAATCTGAAGGATTACCAGTCTACCGATGTGTTCAGCATGAAGGAGAGTTTGTCATGACATTCCCACGGGCATACCATGCTGGTTTTAATTGTGGTTTCAATTGTGCGGAAGCTGTTAATGTGGCACCAATAGATTGGTTACCAATTGGACAGGATGCTGTTGAGCTTTATCGTGAACAAGCTCGGAAAATATCTATTTCACATGATAAGCTGTTACTTGGGGCTGCAAGAGAAGCAATACGAGCTCAGTGGGACATCCTATTCCTTAAGAGAAATACTGCTGACAACTTGAGGTGGAAAAGAATGTGTGGACCTAACAGCACCATATGCAAGTCACTTAAGGTACATTTCCAATTAAACTATTTATAAGTAATGTTTTTTTTTCATTTAAAACTCAGTGAAATCTGATACATTTTCCTTCTTAGGCAAGAATCGAGATGGAATTGACGCAAAGAAAAGATATATGTTCTACATCTCAATGTAGGAAAATGGATGCTGAATTTGATTCTGCAGATAGGGAGTGTGCATTTTGCTACTATGATCTGCATCTTTCTGCTTGTGGCTGTCCATGTTCTCCAGAGAAATATACTTGCCTTGTACATGCAAAGCAGCTTTGCTCCTGTGACTGGAGCAAAAGGGTTTTCCTAGTCCGTTATGATGTCAATGAACTTAATATCTTGGCTGATGCTCTGGGTGGTAAGTTAAGTGCAATTCACAGGTGGGGTGTCTCTCATCTTGGATTAAGTTTGAGCTCATGTGTTAAACGAGAAAAAGACCAAGATTTGAAGACTCTTCGCAGAGCAACTGATGGCCCCAGAAGGTCCTACATGTCGCAGGCGCCAACAGTATCATTGTCACCTTCACTGGTTTGCAATGAACAGAAAAGCTGTGGAAATAAGATGTCGAACTTAGCTTGGTTGGAAATGAATCCTGCTTGTCCTTCTGCAGAGCCAATGAAATCGGGAAATGTTTCACCACAAAAGGAGCCGTGGGTGAAGAATGATTTAGCATGTACACTAAATAATGGTGGCAGCCAATTACAATATAATGGAGGGCCTGGAACCCACAAAAACTCGGCACTAAGCTTGCCAATTTCTTCTGGTCAACCATTTGCTTCCAATGTTGTGACAAGACCCTTATGTACTTCAGGTGAATACATGAAAAACACACATGGTTTTCTACCAGTAATGGTTGATCATGGAAGCAACATGAAGCCTACTTTGGAAAGCTCAAACAATTCCCATAGGTTGATGTCATCTAACACTACATCTCTGTGTTACTCTTACAAGGATAAAATACACATAATACCAGAGGCTAATGCCTCAGTGCTGACGGAGAAAGATAGCAGTCAGGCTCGTGCTGTATCAAGTCAGCCCTATGTAGGAACTGTTTCAGTAGGACAACGTATCTCTCAGGAAGCATCAACTGGTGTCTTTACTCCAAAGCCACTCGTAGGTCCTTCACTTGTGCAGAATACATATGGAAGTTTTAACTCAGGCAGTGCCCATCTTGGGCATCCAAATTTTAGAAATCAGCAGCCAAATAATGATTGCTTTCAAAGAAAATCTGAATATCTATCTGGTCTGGAAGGTAGGGAGCATTCAGCTGTGCTAGTGCAACCTGCTCCGGAAAACGGAAGTGCGCAGAAGGGTCCTCGCATAGCCAACATTGTGCATCGATTTAAGAGCTCAGTTGAACTGTTGGAAATCGGCGCTGTTCTATCTGGGAGGTTGTGGTCCTCAAGACAAGCAATCTTCCCTAAAGGTTTGTTTTCCCGGGCAAATTGACACCCGTCCATACTTTGTCAATTTGGAAGCAATTTTATTATGAGCTACTTTTTGCTGCTTTGCATCCTTGGATGTTTCCTGCATGGTATATATGATAGCATTCATGCTAGAGGAATGTCTCTCTTTGTTAATTACTACTTACACGGATGTTTTTACTCAAAGATTTGATTCTTGTCAGCAGTTTGATCTTTTTTTTTTTCTATTTTCCTTAGCATTCTTTATCTTTGTAAGTACAGGGTTCAGAAGCAGGGTAAAGTACTACAGCATTGTGGATCCAACGCAAATGGTATGCTACATATCTGAAATATTAGACGCTGGACTGCAGGGACCTCTGTTTATGGTAAGTTTCAGTTTTTTTGTTTCACCTGTGCACCTATTCTTCAGTATCTTTATATCTTTGCTTGATGCATTTACAGGTGACTCTAGAAAACTGTCCAGGTGAAGTTTTTATTAATGTCTCTCCTACCAAGTGCTGGAGCATGGTCCGCGAGAGGCTGAACATGGAAATACGGAGGCAACTCAGCGTGGGAAGAGCTAACCTTCCCACACTACAGCCTCCAGGATCAGTTGATGGCCTCGAAATGTTTGGATTGTTGTCACCGGCAATAGTTCAGGTGAGGAGCGTTCACTTGACCACTCTCTGAAACACACTTGTATCGAGAAATGAAAAAAGAAACACACAAACACACCAACTTCATGAACAGTGAAAGCTTGTTTCAGGATTGCATAATTTCATGATGGTCGACGACTCGACGTTCTGCTGGCTTGTTAACTACTACCTCCATCCTTTAATATATGACGTCCACCAGCTCAAAAATGAGCTAAGCAACGTCATATAATAGAAAATGGAGGTAGTATGTAGTTGTGCAGCATGGCCTATTCAGTTAATTTGTTGGAGCCCGACTGAAATCTCTGCAAACTGAATTATTCTTTGAATTCCTTTCAGGCAATCGAGGCACAGGATAGAGATTGCAGCTGCACTGAGTACTGGAGACCGAGGACCCATGTTGTCGCTGAAGATAGTGACGGTCGGCATATGCCGCCACCTCGGGATCCGCACATTGTGCTGAGGGGGCTATTCCAGCGAGCCAGACGTGATGAGCTGCGAGCCCTGCAGAGTCTACTGACGAGCAATAGCAGCCTGGACGAGAGTTCCAAGCAACAGGCTGCCCGAATCCTTGACGAGGAGATAGCCAAGCAGTGGTGCTGACAAGCGTAAATTCAACTTCTAATCTCTCGACGGCAAGGAATTTTCTTTTGACGGGGCCGGGCAGATTTCAACCCTGAGTCTTGCTCCTTCCGTTGCCCTCGTGCCCATTCTTTACATTCTTGTGTCCATGCTCCCTGACGTAAGATTCTGCCACAATCTGATTGTCCTTTTGCGGATTGGATGACTGACAGCTCACCCACTGACTAGCTTACATACCGTTCTGTTCCTAAATGTTCAGATAAATTTATCTGTATCGAAACTCTTGTGGTGTCCTGCTTTTTTGCTGAGTAGTAGGTTACTTCTAGTTCTGCTGCTCAGCTGCTGCTGCTTCTGAAGCGCCAAATATTTTAACCTTCTCTTTACCCGGGCTGCGGAAATTCAGGCACATGAGAACCGAGTTTTTACTGGTTCGTTGTACATCAGAAATGTGCAGGGTCAGTTAACGTGAGCAGCTGCCTTTATAGTTTATATGATGAGTTTGTCAGAGAGAGGCAGTCCATGTTATGTACTTCATGTTCACCGCTTCAGAGTGTACATGTGTGCATGCTGTGTAAGCCTGGTTGGTACTAGCAAGGCACCAATATTCCAGTGAACCCCAGCTGACTGGTCCCTGCCATGTGGACCAACCATTTTACTCTGGTCTGTAGGACTGTCCTTGGCCTCTTGCTACATTGTACTATGTATATAAATACAACGCTACAACCCACATAGAAAATCGTTGGACCGCCCCCACTTGAAATGTTTTGGTCCACACAACTGACTGCTTTGCCTTTTGTTATTTGGCTCTGAGTTTCTGTTGTGGAAATGTTCCTTGTGTTTTGCAAGATTAAATTCATCAAACGTTGGAATGATTGAATGCAAATGTTTGTATGTCGGCATACTTGTCATATTCATCAAGATAGAGCATGCTGTACTGCCACTGATTTGTCTGTGGAGCAGTAGTAACTTTGCCCTTCGAGCGCGTTCCAGATGTTGAGTCGGTTGATAGCTATTACCCTGACAAGTGACAACTAGGTCTGATGATCTTAAAAAAAGAAAAAAAAAGACAACTACGTCTGATCAATGAATGCATCCACTAGCAGAGTGGGATGTTATTCTTTTTATAAGCAACAGAGTGGAATGATCTTTAAAAAAAACAGAGTGGAATGGTTGACGCTGCTTGCCATTTTAATATGTGGGTACACTATAGGCTAACAGTTAATCCTACCATTTAACCTCGAACCTTTCTTTTTCTAAAAATATGATTTTTTTTGTTGTGGACTTAAAACTCATTTAAAATATTAAAAGTAAAGGTAGGAATATTTTAATGTGCCCACATTGTTTAGAAAAAGTCGAGTGTCTAATCATTTTTAAGACAAATCCTATACGCCTAACGTAACGAAAGAGAGATGCATGGTCAAAATGTAAAACACAATTGATTCCATGAATCCTAAAACTAGTTACCATGGATATACGTGAGTTAAGATCATGAGTTCGAAAGTGAATACCGCACGCACACACGTATTTGGCGTGAAAAATGCATGGCTTGTGACTCTAGGGTCTAGGGTGATGAAAGGTCGGGGGTGGCCTCGAGGCATATAGTTTTTTTTTTCTATATGTGAATTTAAATAGTTACATTACATTATTTTTGTAGTGATAGATGGGCTTTGTTAAAAAATGACATGGTAATTTATATAAAGATTTGGGATTATTTTAAACTGTTTTTATAATCATGTATGTGAGAGGGGTACTTTAAACTATTTTCATAATTGTAGAGGTCGATAATGTTAAAAATACATTAGATCTAATAGATGTTATTGTCGATAATGGTTGGAGTCTACTGAATAATAGAATCAGATGTTTTTTTTATTTTTGCAAAATTTTTAGGATTTATTTATTTTTATGAGAATCGAGGAAAAGCGAGCAATATTGATTAGGATTAGGCAAGAGGAGTTTAAACTAACTACGCAATCAACAATTAAACTAAGTAATGTGGCAGTTCAAAAAAAAATACTAACCGCGCCATGGCATCGATCGTAATTTGTAACAAGAGTATGTATGCGCTGGAGAGAGGGAGATCGAGGGAGACCAGCAGGCAGCGTCGAATACCAATAGAAATGTTACTGGTGGTGTAGGTCTACCTTTTTTTTCGACAAGGGGTGTAGGTCTACCTGCACTGGACAATTTTGAGGGAAAGCATGCGCTCTAGGTACAACATTCCTGAATCTTCAGGCGTCATCTCGATCGAGCTTTCGATTCAATTGTAGGACACTAGTAGTTATTTTTGTAGGGCAGTAGCACACTAGTTTGTTGCGAAGAGCAGATATATTTACTGATCGAAACATGCTGGTAAGGATAGTTATGTGTACATGGAAATTGTACGTGTTTGAATCTGTGTATATGCCCCCGAGTGACAAACAAAAATCACTTCCACGCATGCATGGTTAAGGATTGAATGGTAGCTAACGATATACATGCATGCTTGTCAAGATGCATAGCCAAAAGTGCATTATTTGTTGGGATAGAGGGAGTACGCACACATCAGATGATGAACTAATTAACAAGAAAAATTAATGATCCATGGTTGCTTATAACTAGTCTTTTGACCTTAACAATCAACACAATTTGCTATGCATAATTTATTTTGAGTCGGGATACTTCAAACAATAATTAACATATGCAAACATTTTGTAAATTAGGAGTTTGATATATACATGCAAAAATTGTTTAACAGCTAACACACAATCGATAGGCTAAAAGACCCTTGGGCATTTGAAAAAAATATAGAGTGAATTTCACTGTGGGTCCTTTAACTATTGCCGAGGTCCCATCTAGGTCCGTAAACTTTTAAAACGTCCATCTAGGTCCATGATCTAGTAAACAGCAGCTGTGGAGGTCCAAACGCCTCCATAGAGGCTGATTTCGCCTACGTGGCGCTGCCAGCGTGGACTTGTAGTCAGCACGCTCGCCAGCATCATCGCCACCATCGCCGTCGGAGCATGCGCCCCGACCGCCCGCTCAGCCCAGCCACTTGCGCGGCCCACGACGCTGCGCCGGCCTCCCGCGCGCGCCGCCGCCGCCGCCGCCGCAATCTCCGCCACTCGGCGCCCCTGTTGCCTCTCCACCGCGATCCCTGTCGTCGCCCCGTCGCCTTCACCCTGCGACGCAGCACCGCCGCCATGATCCAAGCGCCGCCGTCGGCCATTGGCACCCAATTCGCCGCCGTCCGTCGAGCTCCCTCGGGCCAGCAGAGACCACACGAGCTTCCCCTCATCGAGCCGAAGCTTCGTCGCCGGTTATCGTCGCCATCCGACTGCCGAAGCGCCTTCCCCGCGTGAAGCCGAGCGCCGCCGGCCGTCTTCTCCACCACCGGCCAAAATTCCGGCCGTCTCGGTGGCTAGCGGGCCAAGCCGCCACAACCACGAGCTTCCCCTCATCGACCTGAAGCTTCGTCGCCGGTTATCATCGTCGTTCGACTGCCGGAGCGCCTTCCCCCGCGTTGAACCGAGCGCTGCCGGCCGTCTTCTCCCCACCGGCCAAAGTTTCGGCCATGGCCGGCCAAGCCGCCACAACCACGAGATTCCCCTCTCGATACGAAGCTTCGTGGCTGATTATTGTCGTCGTTCGACTGCCGGAGTCACTGGCGTTGTCCAACACGGCCGCGCCGCACACCGAGCCGGCGGTCCGCCATTGATCGGGGGGAAGGGGGAAGAAGGGAAAAGAAAGGAGAAGGACTGGTCGGCCTCATGTTCCAGCACGAGGCGAAGCTCTTGAGGTAGAGCCAAGTTGAGGGGGAGGTCTGACATAGCGGCGCAGCGCCGCCGTCGCGTCGCGTCGCGGCTGGTGCTCCTACAACGCGAGGAAGAAGAAGGACGGACGCGGGCGAGCACCTTGGGCCAGTCGGTGCCGTTCCAGGCGCGGTACGTCACCGCCCCCTCGGTGCACACCCCAAGCTTCGCCATGTCCGGCGTGCAGCAGAGCGCGCGCTCGCCGGAGACGTCGGTGCCCCGACGGCGTCGTGGTCGCCGGACTTGAAGACGACTGCCGTGACCGTGGCCGTGCGATTGCCGTCCTCCTCGGCGCCGCGGACTCCGAGCGGCGGGCGAGTTGGGGGAGGCCCATCAGTGGCGGCAAGCCCAGGGCGGACGAGGGCGGCGGCCAGGGCGGGATGCGGCGGCGAGCCCAGCGCGGAGCGCAGGCTGGGGCCCCAGCGCGGATCGCAGGCGGGGGCTAGGGCTACGCGCGAGCGGCAGGCGGGCGGCTGGACGTCCAGCGGGGAGGAGGGTGGCCGAGCGAGCTGCTCCAGCGGGCGAGCGGCTCCGGCGGCCGGCCGCACGAGCTCCTCTAGAAGGCAGGTGCGCGAGCGGCCAGGCACCGAGACGGCCGGAATTTTGGCCGGTGGTGGAGAAGACGGCCGGCGGCGCTCGGCTTCACGCGGGGGAAGCGCTCCGGCGGCGGTGGTGGCGACGATGCTGGCGAGCGTGCTGACTACAAGTCCATGCAGCAGCCCAGCATGGCCAAAACTGTCAACGCCCCACGCTGGCAGCGCCACGTCGGTCAAATATGCTTCCGTGGATGCCTGTGAACCTCCACTGCTACGTTTAATTAGATCATGGACCTAGATGGACGTTTTGAAAGTTTACGGACCTAAATGGGACCTCGGTAATAGTTAAAGGACCCACAGTGAAATTCACTCAAAAATATAAATAAGCTCAATACCTTCAGTCATTTGTTAAAAGCACTCAAGGAATCATGCCACTCGTAGAACTAGTGCTTTGAATTAATTAACTACTGGAACCAGAGTTAAATAAAGCTAAATGATTTATTATCAATATAATGAAAATGTAGAACTATATGACCTTATATATATATCCCCAATCATATCACTGGACGATCTTGACCCCTCTTATTTTTGGTGGCCGTATCTGTTATGAAGAGTTTGCCTAAGTATATATGGTAGCGCTTGTGTAGCCCACACCAAACAATGATTTACCACTTTAAATATTTTCAATTTATAGACTTGAAGTACCATGTCACACTCACAGATGCAAATAGTCAACAAAAGTAAATGTCTACAGTAACGCATATAGCTTGATGAAACAACAGCAACGTAGCATAAACTCACGCAACAAATACATGTGAAAACAGACACATAGCAATCAAGTCTTGCAACGGTCCTTGCCATGAGTTGGATATAGCATGGTTTTCTGCAACTAAAAGCAGTAGCTCTACATATATATACTGGCTTTTGGGTTGTTTGTGTGGGGTTAAAAGGGCATATGATACACAAATATCTTATCAAAGTAAGGGGAGGAATGGGATCAGTTTTGTCTATACACTATCCACATATTCTCAAGTACGCTATGAAGGGACAAACAAAATCTAAGAAAGGCTCAAGACTCATGAACTGTTTAAACAGGAATTGAATTGTGCTCCTGGTGGCAATGCAACTACTTGGTATATGCATATGTATATGTGGCAACAACGGTGACAACAGGCTCTTAAAATGTATAGGCATATAGTATCTGACGAAAAGAATAAAATTGCACATAACAAAGATATTAGTTTGGTGGGCCAAGATTTTATTTGAGTTACTACTTGTGGATAAAAAATTATGGTGTTCTTAATGTGTCCCCAGCATCTGAACTTTATTTACACCAACATTATTTCAAAATTCCTGCATAAAGTGGTCGTAATATAATTCTAATATAAACTACCCAATGTAAATTCAAATAATGTTAGGAAGCTTAAACGCTATAATTTTTTTTACCTTATGTATGTATCGGCCATCCATATAGACTATCAAGCCCAAATTAGTGGCACCAAAAATCTCAGGCGCTGGAACCACTACGGGAAACCGGATATATGCCGAATGTCCAGCCGTTTGCCGAGTACATTATATCGGGCACTCGGCAAAGAAACCGTTTGCCGAGTGTCCAGGGCAAGACACTCGGTATAAATGGGACACTCGGCAAATATAAGTTTTGCCGAGTGTCCGACCATGGACACTCGGCAAACAAGAGTTTGCCTAAGTATATATGGTAGCGCTTGTGTAGCCCACACCAAACAATGATTTACCACTTTAAATATTTTCAATTTATAGACTTGAAGTACCATGTCACACTCACAGATGCAAATAGTCAACAAAAGTAAATGTCTACAGTAACGCATATAGCTTGATGAAACAACAGCAACGTAGCATAAACTCACGCAACAAATACATGTGAAAACAGACACATAGCAATCAAGTCTTGCAACGGTCCTTGCCATGAGTTGGATATAGCATGGTTTTCTGCAACTAAAAGCAGTAGCTCTACATATATATACTGGCTTTTGGGTTGTTTGTGTGGGGTTAAAAGGGCATATGATACACAAATATCTTATCAAAGTAAGGGGAGGAATGGGATCAGTTTTGTCTATACACTATCCACATATTCTCAAGTACGCTATGAAGGGACAAACAAAATCTAAGAAAGGCTCAAGACTCATGAACTGTTTAAACAGGAATTGAATTGTGCTCCTGGTGGCAATGCAACTACTTGGTATATGCATATGTATATGTGGCAACAACGGTGACAACAGGCTCTTAAAATGTATAGGCATATAGTATCTGACGAAAAGAATAAAATTGCACATAACAAAGATATTAGTTTGGTGGGCCAAGATTTTATTTGAGTTACTACTTGTGGATAAAAAATTATGGTGTTCTTAATGTGTCCCCAGCATCTGAACTTTATTTACACCAACATTATTTCAAAATTCCTGCATAAAGTGGTCGTAATATAATTCTAATATAAACTACCCAATGTAAATTCAAATAATGTTAGGAAGCTTAAACGCTATAATTTTTTTTACCTTATGTATGTATCGGCCATCCATATAGACTATCAAGCCCAAATTAGTGGCACCAAAAATCTCAGGCGCTGGAACCACTACGGGAAACCGGATATATGCCGAATGTCCAGCCGTTTGCCGAGTACATTATATCGGGCACTCGGCAAAGAAACCGTTTGCCGAGTGTCCAGGGCAAGACACTCGGTATAAATGGGACACTCGGCAAATATAAGTTTTGCCGAGTGTCCGACCATGGACACTCGGCAAACACTAGCTTTGCCGAGTGTATACAAGCCTTTGCCGAGTGCTTGCGGCACTCGGCAAATGTGGGGTTTCCCGTAGTGAACCCTCTAAAACGCTCATTTTAGCAATTCCCAACTCATTTTGACCACATAGAACATGCATCTGTGATGTGTAGTTTTGGCCCAAATGAGTGCCTGATTTTCATCTGGATGAAAAAGATTGTCGCCAAGTCTGTCTGTTCTATAAATACCTTTTATACTCCCAGCAGCGGAAGAGACAAGAAGTGAAGGCAAATCAAGCCAGATCCAGTAATTCTAACTTGAATAAGGAAAGGCAGGCAGAAGCATCAAAGCATGGGCTAAAACGGGTGCTGCATGGCTGATTATTGTACACACCCAACTGAACCCCAATACGATTTCAGTTCCTGCGTGTCTTCTATCTCCTCTTTTTCAAAAGACTCCTCCTTTCTTGCTTCTTTTGCTTGCCTTCTTTTGTTTCTTATGCCTGCTCTTTTGGCCGTTGTAATTTTTAAGGGTGAACTAGTAGTCAGCATCTATGCACTACGGTTCAAAGCAATATCACCACAATGCACATGCAAAGCAAATAATAACAACAAGAAGGATTTTTTTAGATCAACAAGCAAATATATATTATCTGCAGCAATAATAATGGCAATCATCAGGAACCGGACTAAACATGTAATTGCAAAAGCTCAACTGTAGAATAAATATATAGATTGAAGTTACAAGATATGGATTCTTGTCCAAGAATTGACACTTGGATTTTGTTCCAGATCTAGAGACACAGATTAAGCTAGACAAGGGTTTAGCAACTATATGTTTCAAATCAGGTAGCAGTACGTGTAGCACATATGCATTGCCCTTTTGCTCTCCTAAGAAAGAAAATATGAATGGACAATGGAGCATTGTATTTCTGTTCTACCAAAATATGCTGGCGCTTCTGCACCAGAACCAAACTACTCACTTGCAAGCTACATACAAGAACAAATTCAGCAAAGATGCTACTATCAGCAGCTAGCGTTACAGCTACAGCTTGGGCCACTGTTGTTGCTGCAAATTAAACTTTTCCCACACCATGCCATGCATGCACAACATCGATCTGCTATACTAGCTACTCGCTAGCTAGCTTGCTAGGGAATCTCAAACTGTTGTCGCAAGTTTAAATTGCATCCCTCCGCGGAGGAGAGCAGATTAATTAGAATAAACCAAAGAAAACATAAACAGCTCAGCTACCAATTGTTTGAAAGCTAAATCATTAAGACAGCGACGATTAATAAACCAGTACTCACGCGGTGATTCAAGTGAAATGGCGAAAGCAAAAGGGGAGAACGAAATCTTTTGCAAAATGCAAGAAGCTGCTGCTAGCCAATGAAGAACAATAATGGCGAAGAAAGCAAAGAAGAACAATGGCCCGCCTAGCCTTGTTGTTCTGCCAGCATCGGCATTCCAAGCAAGAACTCCAAGCAAGTCGCGCTAGCTTGCTGATGGCCTGGCTAGCTCTCAGATGGATCAATGGATGTAGATGACGACGGATCACCTAGCCGCTAGCTAGGGAAAAAAAACTCACGGCATGATGAACTGCGGCGACGCCGACGTATCGGGGCCTCCGCCGCCGGAAGACCCCGGCGGCGGCGGGCTCCCCTCGGACGACGGCCCCGCCGCCGCCGCCGACGCCGACGAGGGCTTCTTGCGCTTCTTCTTCTCGTAGCTGATCCCTCTTGCCCGGGCCTGCGTCTCGCGCACCTCGCGCAGGTAGAGCCGCACGGCGCGCGCGCCGAAGGGGTTCATCTCCGGCGTGCCGCCGTTCTCCTCGTAGGCGGCGCGGAGGCGGCCGATGAGCGCGTCGAGGGAGCCCCAGGCCTGGCGCAGCGGGCACGGGCACGGCGCCGGCGGGTTCGGGTGGCCGTAGAAGGGGCACACCGGCGTGTGCACCTTGGTCTTGCCGAACTGGTCCATGTACTTGAGGAACTCCAGCACGTGTGCGCCGCTGCACCGCGACAGCGACAGCGGCGGCCGGTGGTTGCGCAGGTACTGCCCGAACGTGTTCCAGTCCCGGCGCTTCTGGGACTCGTACCGGCTCAGCGACGGCGACGAGCTAGACGGCGACGAGCCGCCGCCGCCGCCGCCAGCGGA
>OAMR01000139.1:856629-869484 GCA_900205405.1 Echinochloa crus-galli | reverse complement strand
GTTGGATCTGATCTGGACGGCTGAGATTTAAAACGTGAAGGGGTATCGGCTTGATCTAATCTCGGCCATCGATCTGAGATCGGACGGCCCTGATTTAAAACGCGAAGGGGTATCCTTGGGTTCTAATCTGGGCCGTTGCGCTCTGATCGAACGGCCCAGGGCGTGGGGCTCGCCGGAGACGAAGCCAGCGCGGCGGCGCCGCGCGACCGAGGCGAGAGTTCGCCGGAGTTGGCCATAACTCGGGCTAGGAAGCTCGGTTCTCGACGGGATTTGGTCCTACAGCTTCAGGAAGACATGGAGATTCGATCTAGGGGGTTCAAGTCGACCAGTGGCCGGCGAGAGGGTCGGACGGCGGTGCGCGGCGGAGCGGAGCTCCGGTGTACCGCGGAGAAGGTGTTTCGGGTGGTTTCTGGGTCGGGTTTTTGGCTCTGGAGCTTCCTGGTGAGGTGGTGAGTGTGTCTGGGTAGTTCTAGGTGAGCTTCGGGCAGAGGACAGGGGTGGACGACGGCGACCGGCGGATGGCCATCGTCGGCGATCGAGGGAGTGGCTCTACGGTGCGGCTACGGCAAAATTTAAGGGAGAGGGAGCTGCTTTACCTCCCGAGGAAGCTTCTGGCGAACGGAATTGGTCGGAGATGGCTCTGGAGGCGGGAGCGGCGGCGATCCCTCCGCGGCGGCGCTGTGGACGACGGGGAGTAATTAGCTGCGGCCGAGGCAGGAAAAAGGACAGTGAGTGCATGGAGAGCTTCAGTACCTTCTGGCGATCAGCTGGGTGGTGAAAGCCGGCCGGGAGACGCACCGGAGCAGCCTGGCGGCGTGCGGCGGCGCTGCGCGAGGAAGGAGGCGTGGGGGCCCGAGAGCTCGGAGGCGAGGGATGGGTGATGGTCGTGGGGCTCTGTTTACATAGGGGCTAGGGGGTTCTAGGGCGCCGGAGTGGGGGTCGCCGTGGATGGAAAGTCCGGCGGCGGCGGGATCCTCCTTCCATAACCGAGCGGCGTGGTTTCCAAACTGGGATCGAGCGGAAAAAGGAAAGGAGCAGGCGCGAAGCTTCGTGGAAGCTCCGGCGGGCCCACAGGCAGCGCGGAGGGCGGCTCAGGCCTTGGGCCGAGGTGGCGGGGCGGCCCGAGCTCGACTCGAGCTCGGTCGGCCGAAGGTAGGAGACGGCCCTGCCATGCGGGGCCCATCCGACAGTGAAAGGAGAGGGGGGAGAGGTGCGGGAGTGGGCCGGCTGCGGCTGTTGGGCCGGCTCGGGGAGAAGGTGGGCCGGGAAAGAGAAAGGAAGAGGAGGGGCTGGGCCGGACCAGAAAAGAAGAAGAGGGGGAGAAAGTGGACCAGGGAAAGAGTCCAGGGAGCAGAAGCGAACTATGGGCCTAACAACTTTTCTAGAGCTCCAAACAAAGTGATTCAAATTTGAATTTAAATAAATTTAAATTCTTGTTTGAATCACAAGCAATACAAAAATAAATGCAGCAGCATGAATGCAACACACTCGAAATTTAAACCTATATTGATTTAATTTAATTTAGAAAAACAATTTTTCCTTACTAAATTCCCTGTAAATTTTATAAAGCTTGAAAAATTTTAGAGAATTGAGAAAATTATTGTATTGTTTACGTTGAAAATTCACATCCCAAAATTCGAAAATTTTGGGGTGTGACAACCTGGCACTGCACCTATAGCCAAGAGGCCGTATAGGATGGGAGCGAAGGAGCTGGAGCAGCTCAAGAAGGAGTTGGACGAATTGTTGGCCAAGGGGTACATTCGTCCGAGTGCTTCGCCATGGGGAGCACCGGTATTGTTCGTCGACAAGAAGTTCTCCCAGTCAGAGTCCCTGTGGGATTGCGGCTACGCTTAGAGAGATGTATTAGTCTTCCGCTGTCCATGTATTTCATTTATGCAAAACTCTGATGTAAACGCTACTATTGATGAATAATGAAGCATTGTACTCTGATTTTTACCATATTTGTTCGCTATATGTGTCTGTGGACTTCCTGGGCACACATATGGCCACATTCGGGTTTTGTGTAAATCCGGGTGTGACAAAAAGTCCAAGTACTTCCAGTGAATACTCCCTCCATTCTAAATTATAAGTTCTTTTAGCTTTGTCCTAATAAAGCCAACTATCTAGCTTTGACCAAATTTACAGAAGGACATATTAATATTTATTTGTAATATCAAATAAATGCAGTTTTATGTTGTATGTATTTATGTTTTTCCCTATAAACTTAGTCCAAATAACTAAAGAAATTTGAGTTAGGATAAAGTTAAAAGGACTTGTAATTTGAAATGGAAGCAGTAGTTAGGAGATCAAATAGTGGTCCCTAAGAGCTATACATATAGCACATGATGATCCACGTTTATATATATATATATATATATATATATATATATATATATATATATATATATATATATATATATATATATATATATATATATATATATATATATATATATATATATATATATATATATATATATATATATATATATATATATATATATATATATATATATATATATATATATATATATATATATATATATATATATATATATATATATATATATATATATATATATATATATATATATATATATATATATATATATATATATATATATATATATATATATATATATATATATATATATATATATATATATATATATATATATATATATATATATATATATATATATATATATATATATATATATATATATATATATATATATATATATATATATATATATATATATATATATATATATATATATATATATATATATATATATATATATATATATATATATATATATATATATATATATATATATATATATATATATATATATATATATATATATATATATATATATATATATATATATATATATATATATATATATATATATATATATATATATATATATATATATATATATATATATATATATATATATATATATATATATATATATATATATATATATATATATATATATATATATATATATATATATATATATATATATATATATATATATATATATATATATATATATATATATATATATATATATATATATATATATATATATATATATATATATATATATATATATATATATATATATATATATATATATATATATATATATATATATATATATATATATATATATATATATATATATATATATATATATATATATATATATATATATATATATATATATATATATATATATATATATATATATATATATATATATATATATATATATATATATATATATATATATATATATATATATATATATATATATATATATATATATATATATATATATATATATATATATATATATATATATATATATATATATATATATATATATATATATATATATATATATATATATATATATATATATATATATATATATATATATATATATATATATATATATATATATATATATATATATATATATATATATATATATATATATATATATATATATATATATATATATATATATATATATATATATATATATATATATATATATATATATATATATATATATATATATATATATATATATATATATATATATATATATATATATATATATATATATATATATATATATATATATATATATATATATATATATATATATATATATATATATATATATATATATATATATATATATATATATATATATATATATATATATATATATATATATATATATATATATATATATATATATATATATATATATATATATATATATATATATATATATATATATATATATATATATATATATATATATATATATATATATATATATATATATATATATATATATATATATATATATATATATATATATATATATATATATATATATATATATATATATATATATATATATATATATATATATATATATATATATATATATATATATATATATATATATATATATATATATATATATATATATATATATATATATATATATATATATATATATATATATATATATATATATATATATATATATATATATATATATATATATATATATATATATATATATATATATATATATATATATATATATATATATATATATATATATATATATATATATATATATATATATATATATATATATATATATATATATATATATATATATATATATATATATATATATATATATATATATATATATATATATATATATATATATATATATATATATATATATATATATATATATATATATATATATATATATATATATATATATATATATATATATATATATATATATATATATATATATATATATATATATATATATATATATATATATATATATATATATATATATATATATATATATATATATATATATATATATATATATATATATATATATATATATATATATATATATATATATATATATATATATATATATATATATATATATATATATATATATATATATATATATATATATATATATATATATATATATATATATATATATATATATATATATATATATATATATATATATATATATATATATATATATATATATATATATATATATATATATATATATATATATATATATATATATATATATATATATATATATATATATATATATATATATATATATATATATATATATATATATATATATATATATATATATATATATATATATATATATATATATATATATATATATATATATATATATATATATATATATATATATATATATATATATATATATATATATATATATATATATATATATATATATATATATATATATATATATATATATATATATATATATATATATATATATATATATATATATATATATATATATATATATATATATATATATATATATATATATATATATATATATATATATATATATATATATATATATATATATATATATATATATATATATATATATATATATATATATATATATATATATATATATATATATATATATATATATATATATATATATATATATATATATATATATATATATATATATATATATATATATATATATATATATATATATATATATATATATATATATATATATATATATATATATATATATATATATATATATATATATATATATATATATATATATATATATATATATATATATATATATATATATATATATATATATATATATATATATATATATATATATATATATATATATATATATATATATATATATATATATATATATATATATATATATATATATATATATATATATATATATATATATATATATATATATATATATATATATATATATATATATATATATATATATATATATATATATATATATATATATATATATATATATATATATATATATATATATATATATATATATATATATATATATATATATATATATATATATATATATATATATATATATATATATATATATATATATATATATATATATATATATATATATATATATATATATATATATATATATATATATATATATATATATATATATATATATATATATATATATATATATATATATATATATATATATATATATATATATATATATATATATATATATATATATATATATATATATATATATATATATATATATATATATATATATATATATATATATATATATATATATATATATATATATATATATATATATATATATATATATATATATATATATATATATATATATATATATATATATATATATATATATATATATATATATATATATATATATATATATATATATATATATATATATATATATATATATATATATATATATATATATATATATATATATATATATATATATATATATATATATATATATATATATATATATATATATATATATATATATATATATATATATATATATATATATATATATATATATATATATATATATATATATATATATATATATATATATATATATATATATATATATATATATATATATATATATATATATATATATATATATATATATATATATATATATATATATATATATATATATATATATATATATATATATATATATATATATATATATATATATATATATATATATATATATATATATATATATATATATATATATATATATATATATATATATATATATATATATATATATATATATATATATATATATATATATATATATATATATATATATATATATATATATATATATATATATATATATATATATATATATATATATATATATATATATATATATATATATATATATATATATATATATATATATATATATATATATATATATATATATATATATATATATATATATATATATATATATATATATATATATATATATATATATATATATATATATATATATATATATATATATATATATATATATATATATATATATATATATATATATATATATATATATATATATATATATATATATATATATATATATATATATATATATATATATATATATATATATATATATATATATATATATATATATATATATATATATATATATATATATATATATATATATATATATATATATATATATATATATATATATATATATATATATATATATATATATATATATATATATATATATATATATATATATATATATATATATATATATATATATATATATATATATATATATATATATATATATATATATATATATATATATATATATATATATATATATATATATATATATATATATATATATATATATATATATATATATATATATATATATATATATATATATATATATATATATATATATATATATATATATATATATATATATATATATATATATATATATATATATATATATATATATATATATATATATATATATATATATATATATATATATATATATATATATATATATATATATATATATATATATATATATATATATATATATATATATATATATATATATATATATATATATATATATATATATATATATATATATATATATATATATATATATATATATATATATATATATATATATATATATATATATATATATATATATATATATATATATATATATATATATATATATATATATATATATATATATATATATATATATATATATATATATATATATATATATATATATATATATATATATATATATATATATATATATATATATATATATATATATATATATATATATATATATATATATATATATATATATATATATATATATATATATATATATATATATATATATATATATATATATATATATATATATATATATATATATATATATATATATATATATATATATATATATATATATATATATATATATATATATATATATATATATATATATATATATATATATATATATATATATATATATATATATATATATATATATATATATATATATATATATATATATATATATATATATATATATATATATATATATATATATATATATATATATATATATATATATATATATATATATATATATATATATATATATATATATATATATATATATATATATATATATATATATATATATATATATATATATATATATATATATATATATATATATATATATATATATATATATATATATATATATATATATATATATATATATATATATATATATATATATATATATATATATATATATATATATATATATATATATATATATATATATATATATATATATATATATATATATATATATATATATATATATATATATATATATATATATATATATATATATATATATATATATATATATATATATATATATATATATATATATATATATATATATATATATATATATATATATATATATATATATATATATATATATATATATATATATATATATATATATATATATATATATATATATATATATATATATATATATATATATATATATATATATATATATATATATATATATATATATATATATATATATATATATATATATATATATATATATATATATATATATATATATATATATATATATATATATATATATATATATATATATATATATATATATATATATATATATATATATATATATATATATATATATATATATATATATATATATATATATATATATATATATATATATATATATATATATATATATATATATATATATATATATATATATATATATATATATATATATATATATATATATATATATATATATATATATATATATATATATATATATATATATATATATATATATATATATATATATATATATATATATATATATATATATATATATATATATATATATATATATATATATATATATATATATATATATATATATATATATATATATATATATATATATATATATATATATATATATATATATATATATATATATATATATATATATATATATATATATATATATATATATATATATATATATATATATATATATATATATATATATATATATATATATATATATATATATATATATATATATATATATATATATATATATATATATATATATATATATATATATATATATATATATATATATATATATATATATATATATATATATATATATATATATATATATATATATATATATATATATATATATATATATATATATATATATATATATATATATATATATATATATATATATATATATATATATATATATATATATATATATATATATATATATATATATATATATATATATATATATATATATATATATATATATATATATATATATATATATATATATATATATATATATATATATATATATATATATATATATATATATATATATATATATATATATATATATATATATATATATATATATATATATATATATATATATATATATATATATATATATATATATATATATATATATATATATATATATATATATATATATATATATATATATATATATATATATATATATATATATATATATATATATATATATATATATATATATATATATATATATATATATATATATATATATATATATATATATATATATATATATATATATATATATATATATATATATATATATATATATATATATATATATATATATATATATATATATATATATATATATATATATATATATATATATATATATATATATATATATATATATATATATATATATATATATATATATATATATATATATATATATATATATATATATATATATATATATATATATATATATATATATATATATATATATATATATATATATATATATATATATATATATATATATATATATATATATATATATATATATATATATATATATATATATATATATATATATATATATATATATATATATATATATATATATATATATATATATATATATATATATATATATATATATATATATATATATATATATATATATATATATATATATATATATATATATATATATATATATATATATATATATATATATATATATATATATATATATATATATATATATATATATATATATATATATATATATATATATATATATATATATATATATATATATATATATATATATATATATATATATATATATATATATATATATATATATATATATATATATATATATATATATATATATATATATATATATATATATATATATATATATATATATATATATATATATATATATATATATATATATATATATATATATATATATATATATATATATATATATATATATATATATATATATATATATATATATATATATATATATATATATATATATATATATATATATATATATATATATATATATATATATATATATATATATATATATATATATATATATATATATATATATATATATATATATATATATATATATATATATATATATATATATATATATATATATATATATATATATATATATATATATATATATATATATATATATATATATATATATATATATATATATATATATATATATATATATATATATATATATATATATATATATATATATATATATATATATATATATATATATATATATATATATATATATATATATATATATATATATATATATATATATATATATATATATATATATATATATATATATATATATATATATATATATATATATATATATATATATATATATATATATATATATATATATATATATATATATATATATATATATATATATATATATATATATATATATATATATATATATATATATATATATATATATATATATATATATATATATATATATATATATATATATATATATATATATATATATATATATATATATATATATATATATATATATATATATATATATATATATATATATATATATATATATATATATATATATATATATATATATATATATATATATATATATATATATATATATATATATATATATATATATATATATATATATATATATATATATATATATATATATATATATATATATATATATATATATATATATATATATATATATATATATATATATATATATATATATATATATATATATATATATATATATATATATATATATATATATATATATATATATATATATATATATATATATATATATATATATATATATATATATATATATATATATATATATATATATATATATATATATATATATATATATATATATATATATATATATATATATATATATATATATATATATATATATATATATATATATATATATATATATATATATATATATATATATATATATATATATATATATATATATATATATATATATATATATATATATATATATATATATATATATATATATATATATATATATATATATATATATATATATATATATATATATATATATATATATATATATATATATATATATATATATATATATATATATATATATATATATATATATATATATATATATATATATATATATATATATATATATATATATATATATATATATATATATATATATATATATATATATATATATATATATATATATATATATATATATATATATATATATATATATATATATATATATATATATATATATATATATATATATATATATATATATATATATATATATATATATATATATATATATATATATATATATATATATATATATATATATATATATATATATATATATATATATATATATATATATATATATATATATATATATATATATATATATATATATATATATATATATATATATATATATATATATATATATATATATATATATATATATATATATATATATATATATATATATATATATATATATATATATATATATATATATATATATATATATATATATATATATATATATATATATATATATATATATATATATATATATATATATATATATATATATATATATATATATATATATATATATATATATATATATATATATATATATATATATATATATATATATATATATATATATATATATATATATATATATATATATATATATATATATATATATATATATATATATATATATATATATATATATATATATATATATATATATATATATATATATATATATATATATATATATATATATATATATATATATATATATATATATATATATATATATATATATATATATATATATATATATATATATATATATATATATATATATATATATATATATATATATATATATATATATATATATATATATATATATATATATATATATATATATATATATATATATATATATATATATATATATATATATATATATATATATATATATATATATATATATATATATATATATATATATATATATATATATATATATATATATATATATATATATATATATATATATATATATATATATATATATATATATATATATATATATATATATATATATATATATATATATATATATATATATATATATATATATATATATATATATATATATATATATATATATATATATATATATATATATATATATATATATATATATATATATATATATATATATATATATATATATATATATATATATATATATATATATATATATATATATATATATATATATATATATATATATATATATATATATATATATATATATATATATATATATATATATATATATATATATATATATATATATATATATATATATATATATATATATATATATATATATATATATATATATATATATATATATATATATATATATATATATATATATATATATATATATATATATATATATATATATATATATATATATATATATATATATATATATATATATATATATATATATATATATATATATATATATATATATATATATATATATATATATATATATATATATATATATATATATATATATATATATATATATATATATATATATATATATATATATATATATATATATATATATATATATA
>OAMR01000139.1:826629-851629 GCA_900205405.1 Echinochloa crus-galli | reverse complement strand
GAGAGAGAGAGAGAGAGAGAGAGAGAGAGAGAGAGAGAGAGAGAGAGAGAGAGAGAGAGAGAGAGAGAGAGAGAGAGAGAGAGAGAGAGAGAGAGAGAGAGAGAGAGAGAGAGAGAGAGAGAGAGAGAGAGAGAGAGAGAGAGAGAGAGAGAGAGAGAGAGAGAGAGAGAGAGAGAGAGAGAGAGAGAGAGAGAGAGAGAGAGAGAGAGAGAGAGAGAGAGAGAGAGAGAGAGAGAGAGAGAGAGAGAGAGAGAGAGAGAGAGAGAGAGAGAGAGAGAGAGAGAGAGAGAGAGAGAGAGAGAGAGAGAGAGAGAGAGAGAGAGAGAGAGAGAGAGAGAGAGAGAGAGAGAGAGAGAGAGAGAGAGAGAGAGAGAGAGAGAGAGAGAGAGAGAGAGAGAGAGAGAGAGAGAGAGAGAGAGAGAGAGAGAGAGAGAGAGAGAGAGAGAGAGAGAGAGAGAGAGAGAGAGAGAGAGAGAGAGAGAGAGAGAGAGAGAGAGAGAGAGAGAGAGAGAGAGAGAGAGAGAGGTGCAATGCAATGGGCAACCAACACAGACCAGTACACAGACCATGGATCGATGGAATCGCCGCTCTGGCCGGTTGGCCGGCCATGCTGGTCACTTGCATTGGCGAGCCAGACGGGTGTGTGGTGTGGCCCTCGTGCATACGGCCGGCGTCTGCATCTGCATGCATGCATATGAATGCTGGCTGGTAGCAGTACTGGAGTTAGCTGCTGATGCGTACATGGCCGGCCGGCCGGCCGCTAGCTGCCACATGCATTGCTTGCATTGGGATCACCACGCTGTACTATTCTTACCGCCCAGCGCCGTACCAAACCAACATCACACACCCATAGCTATCCTAGCTCAGATCAGTCAGCTCCTCGATCTAATCCAACATCGATCGAGCACCACCCACCGTGTGCACACCAACACCATGCATAGATCATGCAGTAGACATGCACATGAGACTTGTGCTTCGACGGTCGTCTCGTGAGCTGTGGCCATTCACCTCCTAAATTTACTATAAAAAAGAAGATTTCCTATCACATTAAAATGTCATAACATGCATGGAGTACTAAATGCAGATAAAATAAAAAACTAATTGCACAGTTTTGTTGTACTCTGCGAGACCAACATTTTAAGCCTAATTAATAAATTTTGAACAATTTTTTACAAATACAAACGAAATGCTATAGCACATTGCACACATTTACTGACCAGCAGCAGCTCACGCAACAGTTTATGCCCTGACTGCATGCTTTGACCGTCTGCATGGCTGCCTCCTCGTCATCTACATGCTCCTACATACTACTCAGTCCTACATGGCAAGCAAGACCTGCTATGCAAATGCAATCGCAGAACGAAACTTAACGCTAGCTGCACATCATCTCTAGATAGCTATTCGCTGCATGCAAAGCTTTAATTTTGCCGGTCGGTCTGTAGGATGCAAATGCATGCACTGCACAGTCGTCGCGACCTACCCTAGCTAGCCAACCCTAGGCGGCCGAAAGATAGATAGATATAGGCGTAGGCTCGTACGCTGCTACACGCATACGTACTGTGTGCACACAGGAACAGGATGCATATCGATGGATCATCAGCTCAGCTGCATGGTCTCTCTCTCTCTGTTGATGCGCATTGCAACAGCGCCATCTCTGATTCAGATTCTGATTCCCACGCGACGACTATGACCATGCAGGCAGAGGCGAGAGTGAGGTAGACGGATCGAACAGGATGCGTGCAGTGCGTGTACATATATGGGCCGGTCAAAAGGTCGCGCTTTGGTCGCGACCATGATCGATCTTGATCATATATATAGATGCACACGCACCGCTACACATAATAATTATTAAATGTATATATCGTGGCATGCACGCGGCCAGCTGCGAGTACATACCCTAGTCCCTACTAGCGTGTAGCATCCCGGCCTTCTTAGGCTGTGTTCAGTTCTAATATGGGAAAATTTGAGAAAAAAGTCACATCGGACACTGTAGCGTACTGTAGCATTTTTCGTTTGTTTGTGGTAAACATTGTCCTACCGTGACCTAACTAGGCTCAAAAAATTCATCTTATCGTGTACATCAAAACCGTGTAATTAGTTTTTTTATTTACCTATATTTGATGCTTCATGCATGAGGAGAGAGATTTGATGTGATTTGATGTGATAGGTGAATAGTGAAGTTTGGAGAGAGAATTTTTGGGAAGTTTGGGGAACTAAACACAGCCTGATGCATGGCCGGCCGGCGGCCTGGCCTAGCTACTTCATTGATATATATGTATATATACATATATCTAGCAGGCGGTCAATATGATTTTATGATCCAAATGCATGAGGCAGGCCGGTACGATCCATATATGAGAACCGGTCGACCGGGGGCCAGGCATAACAGTGGGCCGGGCGCTAATCATGCCTGGCAAATTGGCAATAATGAAGAAGCCATGCCGCGCTGCGGCATCGGCATGCAGGGAGGCCAGGAGCGAGCGAGCTGAGCGAGATGCCGGCCGGCCGGCATGCCGCGCGCGCGCGCCCCATGTCGCGGCCGCGCGCTGGGCGATCCTGTGCCGGCCGTGGATCATGATCAGCGCGAGCCGGCCAGCTTGCTGCCATGCGCGCCCCCTGGCCTGCTGCAATGCATATTTATGCGCTACATACCTTTCCTGCATACAGTTACCATGGGGGGCGTGCAGGGTGCGTGAGTTATTATTATATTTATATGCGTATGCCATCGGTCGATATGTGGTAATGTCGTAGATGACACACGACGTCCTCCATAGTGGCGCGCGGGAATCTTGACGGTGACCCTGCTATGAGCTAGCTAGCTTGCCTAACCTACAGTGACTGCGATTATTAAAGGCAGCCTTGCATATGGTACAGCACAGTAAGACACGTATATGGCCCCATTTGGAAGAGCTCTCAACCTGAGATCTCTGTCAAACGATTTTCTGGAGAGAAGTAATTCTCGACTGTTTCTGTAGAGTGATTGTTTTATATGAGATAAGAGGCTGGGAGCGGAAAAAAGTAGTTTTTCATGATTTTATGAAGTGATTCTCCATCCTGATTTTAAGAGTTTATGTTAGAGAATTAAACAAAATCAATTTCAGCTAAAGAATTATTTCTCTCGAAGAACCAGCTCCCGTCGAGAATGAGAATCAGATTGAGCTCTACCAAATGCACCCATAGTTGTGTGCCAGTCGCTACTCACTACATGGGTTACCACTCGCAGTACATGCCAACTAATACATACGGCCGGCCTGCAGCTAGTCCTCCATGCGTGCGTGCATCTTTTCTTTTTTAAAAGGAAAAAGTCCAAATTACTCCCCTCAAGTATAGCGAAAGTCCGGATAACCCCCTAAACTATGTTTTGGTTTAATTTAACCACTAAACTATGTTATTTAGTCCAACTTACCCCTTAACATAATTTGACTTTTTTGTTTCTCCTTGTAGAAGATGAATTTTAATTCGAGACTTTGCAAGGAGGTAGTGAACATCATAACTATATTAGAAAATATTTTACGAATTTTTCATCACTACTTTCTATATAATATTGTATTTTAAGGATAACTTTATTATTAAATATATTACCCTATCAAAACAGTGACAAAAAATTTATGATATATTTTTTTAACATGTCTTATATTGTCTGCTATAATTTTAAAAAAGTTAAACTTTAAATTCTATTTGTGCATGGAGAAATAAAAAAAACAAATTGTGTTAAGGGGTAAATTGAACCAAATGACATAGTTGAGGGGGTAAACTAAACCAAGAATAGGGGGTTATCCAAACTTTAGCTATACTTTGGGGAGTAATTTAGACTTTTTCCTTTTTATTTAAAAAAGAGAGAGCAACACGTGACCATATAGCAACACCAAGCATATGGTCCATGCAGGTATCGCGCGCCAGGGCGTGTGATGTGGACTAGTCGATATCTCGCCTTCAGTTCCCGGCTTCCCGGCTGGCTGGCTGCCTGCCTGCAGTTGCAGTATGCGACGCCGGCGGCGACGCCGGCCGCTGGTGGCCGCTGCCTCTCATCAGATACAAAGCAAGAGGGCGATAGGGAGCCTCGTGCACGCACTAGCGGTAGCGGCGCATGCATGCATGCACGGCGCAGGCCTAGGTTGCCCTACTCCGACGCGGCAACAGTATCGGCGCGGCCGGCCCGCGCCCAGCCTACACCCTGCCTCGCTCGATCGCCTGGCCGGCCGCGACCTCGACTTGAAGAAGAGTTTCAACAGTGCTACAGCCAGGACAAGTTCAACACACACACCGCCATGGATCCCGGCCTTCTCTCTCTAGCTCGCAGCCATGGACCGGCCTAACTATACTATATGCATTGGCGCATTGCCGTACGGTCCCTGCACTGCGTGCTGTGCTCATCATCGTTTGCTACCTGCATGCATGCATGGATGGCAACCATTGATTTATCCAGCCTCGAGGGTTTGGTTTAGCTAGCTTTGTGTTGAAACCCAGTAGGATGGGATCAGGAAAAGCAAAAGGAGAAACCCATGCATAAAGGCTCCTGTGTGCAAGTATGTGGGCCTGCTGCGTGCCAACAGGACAAGATTGCTTGCGGCTGGCCGGCCGTAACTTTTCTCCTATTCCTGCCTGTGATTTTCCTTACGGCACTGCCGTCTGCCATGCAAGTGTTTTGCATGGGTATGGCTGGCTGGAACTCGCTTGCGGTACAACAATAACTGCGGCCGTATCGGAATGGGTCAGCTTTAATCAGGGGGTTCCCTTCCCTTCGCGCGCAATATATGCAGGCCCAGGCCCAGGCCCAGAGACAAGGAGCAGAGAGCCGGCACGTGAGGCGCCCAACTAACCGTCCAATCACTCCGGATCTGACGGCTACCAGAAATCAAAGCATATGCAGCAGCGAGCAGCAGTCCAGCAGTGTACGTGTGCGCCCGCGTGGATCACGAAAGCACATGCTGGCATGCTGCCTGTGATTACCACAAGCAAGAACAGAAGCAAAGCAATGATGCAGCCGCCTTAACACAGTCGCGTCTCTGAACAAACCCATGCGTCATTCCCCCTCTTTCATGGGCAAACCTGCAGGCCTGCAGCTGCCACGGAGTCACGGAGACGATAACAGAAAACTCCAATAATTGATCACCTTTACCTGAAAAAAAGAGAGGAGAAATCAATAGTACCCGTTTATAGGTAACAATGATATTGCAGCAGCAACTTGCATCAATAATACCAAAAAAGGGGTGCAAGGAACATGTCTACACCTCCTTCAGAGAGTTGCCAGTCCAGTCTTACCCGCTTGATGTGTGGATGGACCATCACATTCACAGGTGAACTCTGTGGCGAGACAAAAAAAAGGGTGAAAAACACCTACTAGAACAGAATAGTGCATTGCCATTACTACAGAAACAAACGTCTCAGCTACCTTACTCCACTCAGCACAGAATTCGGCTAATTAACTAACAAACTAGGTGTACAAAAGGAGCCAGCATAAGCTTAGCACAGAACAGAACAAAGTTAGCACTGCTCGATCATTTACAATTTTCTATGGGACTGAAAGATAGTGCATATGCCCAAGGTAGGTTCAAGCAAAACAGGCGCAGACAGAAGGCGCCACCTACTTATCAGGCCGTGCCGCTCAGGATTTCAATCAACTCGTTTTTCTTCATCTTTGAGTATCCTTTCATTCCTCGAGATTTTGCAAGTTCACGCAGTTCTGCAACCTTCAAAGAGCTTAGATCCGAACTTTCCGCAGCAATATTGTCATGCGATTCATCAGGATCTGTAGCATCAACCATTTCCAAAGAAGGTTCGGGATACTCCTCATTTAATTCCTCATTGTCAGATTCATTATCTGAAAGAGCATCGAAGTCATCCAAAGAAATATTTTCTGGTGCTATTACCGAATCAGATTCATATGGAGAGAACGAGTCAGGCTCATCTGTAGCAGTCCTCTCATCGAGAGCTGTCTTAGCTTTTTGTACAGTATCGGCGACATTATTGGCCATAGAACTTGAGAAGGGAATCAACACTGCCCCTCTCACCCTGCACTTTTGCAGGTTCAGGCTTCTTGTCTTCCCTGCCTTTTCCCCTAGCTCGCAGTTGTGCCTGAACCCTTTTAAAGAGCTCCACAATCTCCTTCTCTCTTTCCCCTGGAGCTGATGTGGCTTGAGGACGAGAATTGCTTGCCAAGGAGATTGGTGGTCCATTTTTGGAGAACATGATATCACTATCGAATTCATCAATGTTCTCGGAATCATCTTTCTCCTGGTATAGCTTGCCTTTCCCCCTGGAAGACCCTCCTCTCTGTTGTCGTGATATATCCGAATTCCTAGGCCTATGGTTGTTGGGGCTCGCATTGCATAGCAAAGACACCCTCATTGGCCCCAACATAGGTGATGTGCCCATGAAACAAGCTCCTGGAGGGACTCTGCAATCTCCATGATGTACAGGTAAGATTCCTCTGCCTGAGACCCCTGGCCAGTAAAAACACTGTACATTAGCTATTGCTTTAGAAGAAACTTGTGAATTAGGAAGGAACAGGCAGCTTAAAATGGAACTGTCTGCATTAATTTCTGTGGTTAATGAGGTGGATATAAATAACAAAATAAGCAACACGCATGACTAACGAGAACGCTTTTTTTATCTAACCATCCTAGTAAAAACATTATATCAATGTCAGTATGCAAAAAGACCACTTGAACTATTTAGAATGTCCATACGAAAAACGGAGTGTTAAACAGGCCCACATTCACCTTTAGGCTTTAGCCTAGAATGAAAGTCAGGTCTATGTGCATAGCTTGATATGAAAACATGATAAGATGCTTAAAGAGTATGAGCTATAAATGCGGCTTCTCTGTACATCTGCAAGGTACGTACAGTGCTACATCATAAGTGGAGGCAGACAGCATACAGTAATAGTAGAACTGTGCATTTTTATGAATCAGCTAACAAACTGTCCTAATTAAAGCCAAACAACGCAAAAGAGGGAGGTGTTTACACCATGTACAAAAAAGATGAAATGCCTGCACTGGACGACAATACCAAGAAATAGCAACCAACAGTAAGTCCGATATAAAGTAAACTTGGGATATAAATGCAATCCATTTTGCACATTACGGTATCAATCTGGCTGGCGGTGACCTAACAGACTAACAAAAATTGATAATCTAGTTAACATGTGTATCAAATATTCACTGATAAAGTAGATAGGTGTTCCATATAAAACTACGGATGAAGCATGAAGCGTACGCGCCATCTATATGTGTATACATAATCCTGCTCATGGCGTCCATAAATCCCTGATAAATTTAACATCTAGTTGGCTCTTGCACTTACAGGATGCGATATAGACTTTGAGTTCACCACTGTGAAATTTGCATACACATCAAACTGCTAATTTGAATAAGGCAGCTCATCAAGACCTATTACAGTTGGGGGACAAAATCTCTACCCAGTTTCTTAATTGATGAGGCTGGCAGTATACACTGCATTAGAGCAGGCTTCATATCTGTAGTTTGTCCATTGAACATCCATCAGGAACGAAACCAATTCGACCCCATTTGCTACACAAGAATCTAAATCCCCAGAACAGAGTCTGGTGGAATTCACTCGTTCCAACAGTTCCATTCTCCATATAGCCCCCAATTCCCCTTGTCACTAACTGGGACAGGATTAGGTTTCCGTTCCCTTTCACGATTTCACCATTCCCACACGGTGCGAGCGATCTGGAGAGCCCCAGCATGTAGGAACCCACCACATAGCAAACAGTCTCGACTATTCGGCTGCCCCCGTATGGCTCGCATTGCGCCCCTTGGTCGCGACAGGGGCGCGCCCGCCGCGGCGGGGGCATTTACTACGGCCGCACAGGGCAGCAGGACGAACCCGCCCAACAACCGGACGAGGCGGGATTGCGCTTGCGCCGCGGGGGGGCTGTGGGACGAACGAAACCCTAGCCGTTAGAATTGCACGGCTCCGCGCCGCGCGGCGCGCGTACGCATGACGGCATGAGACCGTGGGTAGCGGGATGAGAATCGGGGCGGAGGGGGGCGGGTAGCGTACCGCGGTGGTGGAGGAGGGCGGGGGCCGCCGCGTACATTCCTTCGTGGGGTGGGGGTGGCCGCCCGGAGCGTCCCGGCCGGCGGCGGCGGCGGCGGCGGCGGTGAAGCGGCTCCCTGACTGGCTTGGGGGCAGAGCGATTTGGTGGTGGCGGCAGCTGATAAGCGGAAGAGAGAAAGCGGAGTAGAGTTGGGGCCTTGGGGGATTTTGGCGAGGGTTTTTGTTTTGGCCTGGGCTCGGTCTGCGGAGGAGTCGTCGCTCCATACGCCGAGCCGGGCGGGGACGTGGGCCGGCTCGTGTCACTCGTTCGTGGACCTCATCGTCCGTCGGAAAAAGTCTATTCTACATCCCTCACGTCTAGCCGTCGTTCGCTTTTCGTCCTCTAAGTGTAAAACCAGAAATCATTGGTCCTCTAAGTTCCAAAACTGTGCGTTTTAAATCACTCGATGATTTCAACGGCGGTTTCGCTGACGTGGCGCGCTGACATAGCGTGTTTAAAATAGCTGATATTTTAAAAAATTATATAAAATTGTAAAAGAATGATAAAAATATAAGTCTATTTTTTTAGCTTCTTCATGAGCATCTTTACATAGTGGAGTTATTTATTTAAATGTTTGATATTATTTTCTTATCGAAATAAAATAGGCAAGAAAAGATGCCATAGAACTTGTCAAATGCATAGTAAATGTTTGAAATATTATAAAAACTAGGTGATATCCCGCGCGTTGCTGCGGGATATTTTACATAAATTTATAGATTGCAACAAAAATTACCCATTACCTGGTACATACACTATATATGTTGGATTACCTAAATCAAGTATGGATTGTTTTTTCGCTTCTTGCAGCTCTGCTCCTTCACTGTCTTGTCCAGATACTCAATACACTCCAAAACAGTTGCTTTCTTTCCTTCTTTGTATCTTTGTAGTTCCAAAGCTCAGGAACGACACTTCTCCGACTCCAATTGTATGCCATATGAGTAGGTGACATAAGAAAATAACATAGAATTGTTATATCCAAAATAATAAATATTATACTACTCTCCATGGCAAAAGCTAGATGGCACGTAGGAAAGGCAACAAATGAGGCGGCCCGCAGAGAAACACGAAACGTGCGAGACATCATTACTGTGAAAGGTCACCGGCTCACCTCGTGTCTTTCACGAATCCCATGGCAAACAGCAGCCGCTCCACCGCCCACCGCCCAACTTTATCGCCTCCCCGCTCCACCGGTCCACCGCTCCACGAAGCCCCAACATTATCCCCTCCCCGGTCAACCCCTCTCTCTCCCACCTTCTCTCTTCCCGCGGGCAGCCCAGGGACGGCGGGGCGGCGGCCAAGACAGGCAGATGCAGTGGCCGAGACGTGCGGCGCGCGAAGCGGGAGAGCCGGCTCCTTTCAGCGGCGGCAGCGACCAAGAGGGGCAGCAGATGCTCGCTTGGGGTGGAGGCAGAGCTCGGGTTGCTGCTGCTGCCGGCGCGGCCCACGGAGCTCCCCCGCGCGTCGACCGGGGTGGTGCTCCGCGGCCCGCGGAGTTCCCCCGCGCGGCGGCCGACGGAGGTCGCCCGCGCGGTGGCCGGGGTGAGGGAGTGAGGCGCCGCAAAGATGACGTGGCAAGCTGTGGGTTGAGAGAAATCAGGTAGTGGGTACCAAAAACATAGTTTGTATAGACTACTCTACTAGATGGACACACGCACCAGAGGCACACATGAGCTGGATTTACTATTTTATAATATTTCAAATATTTACTATGTATTTTACAAGTTTTATGGCATCTTTTCTTGCCTATTTTATTTCGATATAAGAAAATAATATCAAACATGTAAATAAATGACTCTACTGTGTAAAGATGCTCATGAGAAAGCTAAAAAAATTAGACTTATATTTTTATCATTTTTTACGATTTTATATGATTTTTTCAAAGTTTCAGCCAAAAGCACACCGTGTCAGCGCGCCACATCAGCGAAACCATCGTCGAAACCGCCGATGGATGTAAAACGCACGGTTTTAGAACTTGGAGGATCAAAGATTTCTGGTTTTGCACTTAGAGGACGAAAAACGAACGACGGCTAAACGTGAGGGACGTAAAATAGACTTTTTCCTCGTCCGTCCGCTCGGCTGCCCGAAGAGCGAAGACGGCTGAGAAGTGTGAACTGTACGCGGAGATTGGGCTGGTTGGGACGGGCCGAAGTAGGAAGGAAACGACATGCAGAAAAGCCCAAAACTGATTTAGTTTGGACCGCCGTTTGGGATTGTTCATCGCAGAGCTTATATAAACTTTAACCCTTTCCAGAGTATATTGTGACCGCTGCCCTAAAAAAAAGAGAGTATATTCTGACCGCTTCATTTTTCTTCTCCATACTTTGCAACATCGAAGAGGTTTCGTGCACTGCTTATACTAAAGAAGGCATAGCCATATTTCAGTTACAGCAACGAGAACTGAATTCTCCATAACTGCAAACCAATGACCTACAATATACTCAGAGGGACAACAACACAGCCACATAGTGGCAAACATTACGCACTATGGTTGCTATTCTGCCAACTATAGTTGCACTTGGTCATAGAGGACATTACTGTTAAGGGTTTGCGAGGGAACGAGGATGCCCATGGATAGCTTGGATATGACAATTATGCCTACATGAGATGAGACAATCAACGAGAGAGAACAAACGCACGGGTACGCTGGTTGTTCATATTGACATGTGCATTGGCACGCAACCAAAAAGTAATAATGGCGTACTCCGTAATTCATTTCTCTGCCTCTCTTTAGCCGCAATCCCTGACAGCACGAGAAAGGCAGGTCAAGGAAGCTCCAAATCCAAAGTCTTCCATGGCACACATTGAACCGAAGCCACTTTGGGGGTGTTTAGATGTTAGAATTGGGACGTTGAATTTGGGAGTAAGATGTCACTTCGTAATCATTATGCTACTGTAGCATTTTCGTTTGTATGTGTATAAAATTATCCAAAAATTGATTAATTAGGATCAAAATGTTCGTCTCGTAGAGTACAACAAAACTGTGCAATTAGTTTTTGATTTCATCTAAATTTAGTGCTCCATGCATGTTATGACATTTTTGATGTGACGGAGAATCTTTCTTTTTTATAGTGAACTTGGGAGTTGCTTTTTGGAAACTTTTGGTATCTAGGGTGTGAATTTGGGAGTATGATGTCACTTCGTAATCATTGCGTCACTGTAGCATTTCGTTTGTATTTGCGAAAAATTGTCCAAAAATTGATTAATTAGGCTCAAAATGTTCGTCTCGCAGAGTACAACAAAACTATGCAATTAGTTTTTAATTTCATCTACATTTAGTACTCCATGCATGTTATGACATTTTTGATGTGACGGAGAATCTTCTTTTTGCATAGTGAATTTGGGAGTTCCTTTTTGCATCTAAACAAGGCCTTTATCAACTTCCTGTCAGAAGAAAAAACAAGTTGATCCGCTTGTTAGTTATTTTTTTTTGAAGCCTATTTTATTTATTTGTTTGTTGCGAACGAGCCAACTTGACCATGACCCGGACCAAATCCGGCAAGTCGGCCACGCAAGCGGGACGCAGATGCAGCTCCCCGTTCCCCAATTCGCGCCGAGCCGTACCTGAAAAGAAAAACGGTGCGCTGCGTCTGCGTTCCTGGCCAGCCCCTTCGCAACCGCACCATCAGTCAAATCAAATGGCCCCGTCAAAAGAAGCTGACCGAGGAAGCGCGTGTATACACACTAAAACGACACACCACGTGTTTCTTCTCCAGGTTGTTGGCCCGTGTCAAGCTGCGCTAGCTGGTACAAGTGCCTCATATATCGGACCCGACTGTCAAACGGGAGCTAACGAGACGATAACACACTCCAGAAATGGCAAGCACCCTGCAGCTGCAGGCCATCGCACTGGCCGTGTTGCTATCGCTCCTGGCGCCGGCGTCAGCTCAGCGGCGGCAGCAGCAGCAGCCGCCCCAGGCAACACGCGTCGCGCGGCAGGGGTGCCGCGACAGGTGCGGCAACATCACCATCCCCTACCCATTTGGCATCGGCGCCGGCTGCTACCGCGACGACGGCCTCACGGGCTTCGAGCTCCACTGCGACGACACCCGCTACCCTCCCCGCCTCACCGTCAGCATAGACCGCAACTACCAGGTCGTCGACCTGTCCCTCGACGCCGGTGAGGCTCGGGTCTACATCAACGCGACGCGCAAGTGCTACAACGCCTCGGGGGGGTTCGTCGACCGGAGCACCAACGACGGCATGTCTTTCGGCACTAACCACTACCTCATCTCCCCGGTCAAGAACCGCCTCGTCGCGACCGGCTGCCCCAGCCTTGGCTACTTCGTCGACCCCAAAGGATACTTCGTCAGCGGCTGCACGTCCATATGCCGGCCGCCGCAGTACACCATCCAAGGGCAGGAGTCGTGCACCGGCGTCGGCTGCTGCAAGAGCGAAATACCGCCCGGCATCAACTACTACGAGCCCAACACTCTCAGCTTACAGCAGGAGCAGCTAGACCCGGTCTTCAGCAACAATGTCATCATCACGACGTGCCATTATGTGTTCCTGGTGGACACCGACTGGTTCAGCTACAGCGACCGCCGGTTCTTGAACCGGACCGACGACTTCGACGTGCCCGTCGTGCTCGACTGGGCCGTCCGGAACGTCGGCAACTGCAGCGCCGCCGAGCGAAACACGACGGACTACGCGTGCCGGAGCACCAACAGCGAGTGCTTTGACTCCACCAATGGCGACGGCTACCGTTGCCGCTGCTTCGATGGGTACGAGGGAAACCCCTACCTCGACGGTGGATGCACAGGTACACATCTCAAGGCTCTAAAAGCTAGATCAATTACTTTCCCCTCTATCCAATTGCATGTTTGTCTTACCCGATGATGTTGCAAACGAAAGACATCAATGAATGCGAGCGCGGAGATGAATACCCATGCTACGGAGTCTGCACAAATATACCTCGAAGCTACATTTGCGAATGCCCTCGGGGAACCACTGGGGATCCCTCCAGAAAGAATGGCTGCCGGCCCAAGGACAAGTTCACGCTAGCTCTCAAAGTCGTTACAGGTAATCATCCTGTAAGCCAACGCTACATGAATACGTATGCCTGGTAGTTTCGTCGATTTCTTATATATCGAGATACTGATGAGTCCGCGCTGTTCAGGAGTCGGTGTTGGAGTGATCTTGTTAGGGTCCATGTGCTGCTTGCTCTGCCTGGGGCTCCAGAAGAGGAAGCTCATCAGAACGAAGCAGAGGTTCTTCGAGCAGAACGGGGGTGTGATCCTGCAGCAGCAGATGCGTTCCTACAGTAGCGCCGGCGCCGGAGCCGGAGCAGGTGGATTCAGGATATTCTCCGAGGAAGAGCTCGAGAAGGCGACCAACAACTTCGCCTCTGACCGTGTTCTCGGCCGCGGCGGTCACGGCATTGTCTACAAGGGCGTGCTCGAGGACAAGACGGTGGTGGCCATCAAGAAGTCGAAGATGATGGAGGAGGCCCAGACCAAGGAGTTCGCGAGGGAGATGTTCATCCTCTCCCAGATCAACCACAGGAACGTCGTGAAGCTGCTTGGCTGCTGCCTCGAAGTGGAAGTGCCCATGCTGGTCTACGAGTTCGTCTCCAACGGCACTCTCTACCATTACATCCACAACAAGGATCTCAAGGCGGACAAATGGCTCCAAACTCTTGTTAAATCATGTTGCTTTGCCCAATGAGCATGCAAGGGATCTGCATTCAGTCACAAAGTTTAGTAATTACTTTTCCCTATTTCTTAAAGAAAATAATGAAGGGTATATGAGATTGGCAGATGTACTATTGTTTTGAGAAAGGATTACATTATTTTATCAATGATTTTTTGTCACCTCTAGAATCTCCTGGGATCTTGCAATTTGACATAGCATTTTCGAAGCCCTTTTGTTCCACATTACCAAACTATTCTTGTAGCAAATCAATTCAAG
This sequence comes from Echinochloa crus-galli, assembly GCA_900205405.1. Taxonomy (NCBI): domain Eukaryota; kingdom Viridiplantae; phylum Streptophyta; class Magnoliopsida; order Poales; family Poaceae; genus Echinochloa; species Echinochloa crus-galli. The sequence continues at coordinate 837,657 of OAMR01000139.1, read as the reverse complement.
TAAGATTGTTTCGGATGTAATAATAAAAAAAGTGTGCACATGTTGAAGAAAAATAAACAGGCAACTAGAATAGTTTGGTAATGTGGAACAAAAGGGCTTCGAAAATGCTATGTCAAATTGCAAGATCCCAGGAGATTCTAGAGGTGACAAAAAATCATTGATATAATGTAATCCTTTCTCAAAACAACAGTACCTCTGCCAATCTCATATACCCTTCATTATTTTCTTTAAGAAATAGGGAAAAGTAATTACTAAACTTTGTGACTGAATGCAGATCCCTTGCATGCTCATTGGGCAAAGCAACATGATTTAACAAGAGTTTGGAGCCATTTGTTACAAGTATATGAAGAACCGGAAGCTTTACAAACCATTGCTCACTAGTATTTATTTATTAACAATAGAATGAACGAACTGCTTAACTTGATCTATAGTTAATCTTGAAAAATTAAATTTACAGGATTAAGTGCAAACAATGTACCTTTTATTTGGAGATCTGGTGCCTCAAGTGCTTTCTCGCCGGATGCCCAATTCACAACTTCCTTACAAAGGAATAGGCCTCCCAGTGAAGGTCATAGCATTCGGCGTCCCATGCTAAACCCTTAACCATCCCATCCTTTATCCGAAGATCCCAACGGGAAGGGTCATTCTTCTGCACATTAGGTAGTAAACTATGTGTCAATTTAAGAAGCAAATAACTTCAGGATGTAATATCATTTCAGAATTCAACTGATGTGGCTTTCGATTGCAACTTTCGCCTATGTGGAAACATTATTCAATTTATCCAGAGATGATTAATTGCGCACAATGAATAGCTGTGTGACAAATAGCTATTGCCACTTGAGATTGTAAACTTACAAAACTATCAAGTGCTTGAAGAAGAGACAACTCTCCATAGGTTGAGATGATATACTTAGACATTACTTGGTTGCGGCAATCATGCCCCTCAGATTGCCTGGTGACAGATACATATAAATGGAGGCCATAAGTAACAGCATATATACATAATTGTCTATTCATGCAGTTTCGACTAACTATGGACACATCAAACATTTCGTCTAAATCATATCGAAGTATCGAACAGATGAACTGCCCAGTAAATGTTAATGTTTAGTGGTTTTTACCTGGATCCATCATTGGGAAAGTTTATCTGTACTGGTGCACATCCATACTTTATTGCCTTCATCTGCCCACATCGAGACTTTACTAAGAGGCATAACAGTTGGGTGGAAACTAATCACAATAGATAGTAATTTCGTGTGTCCTGAAATATAACTATATAATTTATGATGTTGCTAAATCCAACACAGCTTAACAGAAACAAATTATCAGCAAGGTCTGTTTTAAAAAATATTTATATATGCAGCAGCATGCCGAATAAAATATCTGTATATATGAAAATTGCTGTCTTTATTTGTATATATGAGATGAAACTGATATGTGTGCTAAAAATATTGTTTTCACTTGTCAGAAAAAAAAGAAACGAGTCACCAGCAAAATGACAAATGAACTATCAAGGATTGCTGATCAGGGTGCACAGTAGTCAAAGTCGCTATGACTCGCTAGCATGTAGAAACGAATTTGCAGCAGTTCTGTGACAAGGGGCTAATTTCAGTATTTCACCCTCCGATTCAAGGATTTCATCAAGAGAAAAAATGCAATGATTTCACACCTACAATTAGACACACTCTGGAACCTCCTTCCATCAAATCAATTGACAGTTAGTTTTCTTAGTTACAAGCAACCTTATACATTGAGCATTAGTTAAGTAAGCGCAAATAGAAAAGGACTGGTTTCATATACCGCTATTTGAAGTGATGGGTCTTCAAAGGAAGAGCAAAGAATGATATCGGAGCCTGCATATATTAAATGTGCTAGTGTCTCGTCGTATTCCTCAATGAATGCTATGTTGTCACCCAGATTGTTAAACTGAACAAAGAAATGATACATTAAACAGACAGTATGCCATGAACATGGAACACTTAAACAAGTTATGTTAGACAAGGAATAGTGATACTTTTACCTCTTCCTTTAATGCCCTCACATTTGAGTTCACGACAGACCCTAACTTTTCCATGAAGATGATCTGTACAGTATAAATCTTGCACCTGTGTTAGCAAAGAAGTCGACTGTTTAAGTTGAAAGCGAAGGTAAGTAATAACTACAGGAACCTGAGCACTTTTGTGCAGAGCAACATGAACTGCTTCCTTGAGATTATTAATATCCAAATCACCATCGCAGATACACCCTACCTGAAAATGGCACTTACCTTATGATATGCTCAATGTAGTAATAAACAAATGGAATTACTATGTTCAGAACAATGGGGTTGCATACGATAATGGATGAATCACTGTGGAACCCAAGTCGTCGCTTAAGTGCTTCTCTGCAAATGGACTTTCCCTCAATATCATTGGCAGAATACCGCCGAGGAAGATAAATGTCTTTGGATGGATCCCAAAGTTCACCATCCAATCCATGAGAAGCAACCAATATCTTCTCCCTAAAAGGAAATTAAGTGTCTCAGAAAATCTCAGCAAAGCAATTACCAATTATGGCGAGCATTTTTCTAGGCCCTGTGGAAGAAAAATTGTGGAAACATAAACAAAAGAACAAGCAATTACTTATGTGCAGTTAATGTTGCTTCCAACCCATGTCTCAAACCCCGGATAAGAACATCTCTCGAATGGGTCGAGGAAATTAAAACAACTTTATTCAAGTAAACAATTCCTCCCTGCAGAAGTTAATAGAAAGATATAATTTTAATTGGGTATGTCGAGGTCATTTGAAACAATTTACTCCTATCTGGCATTTATTTAAATTAATATTCAAGGAGAATCTGCACATGTTTGAACAAGTTCCCAACAAAGAAGCAGAATTATCTTGGTGCTATAGTTTGTGTAGGAAGAGTAAACAGAAATTTAGATACACGCAGTTCAATGTCTAACATATATCGAAGCATAACTCCTCAATTTTAAAGAACACCCACCTTAAGAATATTAATAAGATGCGTCTTATTAGGATCCTGTAGACGATCAGCACGATGAAGCTTATAAGGATCAAGCCCACACATCTCCAACTTGTTTGGCTCCTCTAGGCACTAGCAGCAATTTCATGAAACATACAACATATAAGAAAAGGAAGAAACCATTAGTAGATACAGATACTTGTACCACTGTACCCTCAAAAGTGGCTCGAGATATGTGCAAAGGATGTTCTAATCAGTAGAAGACAGTAGGCGGTTTGAATCTTAAAAGTTTGCATCAATCTCGATGAGTGCTGATGGTGGTGAGAGTGTGTGGGTGACCATTAAACAATTGGAAAAGTTATACTTGATATTTACTTGGGAATTCAAGTCTTGGCATGTCAGTAATATCCGAGTGTTCCCAAGCCCCTGAAAGTATAACAAAGCTACATAAGGACTTCAATAAGAAAAATGTTAAATTGCAAAAGTAACATTCAATATTGATTCTCATATACATTTGTAATGTTCAATGCATGATGTAAACTCACAGTATGGTATCAAAGTGGGAGTGCGACAATCAAGGTATATGCCAGACAACTGTTCCAGTCAGAGCTTGGATACTTGACATGTAAACTAGTGGGATCTCTAATAAATCTGGGAAGCACTCCTTCAATCTAACAAAGCTCTTTAATCTATCTGTATTACGACATATCCACATATTTCCTCTTCTCTTTCCAAAATGATATATTATGCATTGGTGGTAATAGGATAAAATCCCATCAGAAACAATTATCATCCATTTAACATGATGCAGCAAGGAAGAATATAGGATGATTTTAGAAGAAATAATTAGTGAGCTATTATCATATAACATTAAAAGGCACACACAAATTGAGAAGGCAGTGTCTTCAAGAGAGACGAGCATATGCTGAGTAATAAATAACCTTAAGTAGAACTGACCTGGTGGGCAAATATATCCCAGAAAAGTGGTGCCACTATAGCAGTTTCCCAGTTATGTATGTGTAAAATGTCTGGCTGCTTTCCAGATTTTACAATATAATCCAATGATGCACGGGAAAAATAGGAAAATCTGAAGAAGAAAAAGGCAGTAAGAACATATGATTTGTATGTCACATGCAAAATAGAAACAGCATGCACAATTGTATCATAAATTTATCCTCCAATAAAAAAACTAAAGCTTATATTCTAAAATGCTACAATGATGAGAAGTTATGCAAATATAATCAGTTCAAGTTCATCTAGTACTGCATGCCCAATCTAGTACTACTTACCGCTCAAAATCATCTGGGTAGCCACGTAACATATCACGATTGAAATAGGAGAGCTGGATTGGTTCTATGAGTATAAGACCAACACCACTTGATGTACTGCAAAAAAGAAGAAAAATTAGGAGGAGAATTCCTCCAGAACTACACAAAGGAAGAAGCATGCAGGGACAATATGATCAGAATGTAATGTATAACAACTAAAATAAGACAACAGAAAGATAATAGGGCTTGTTAGGTCTCTTTGGATACTAGGAGTATATGTTTACCCTGTCCATATTCTGTTTTTATGCCAAATACCACCAAAATAAGATTCATATTCTGCCTCAGCTTTCCTCAGACCATGAATTCCATCCATGTTCATGCCCGTGTACCTATTTTGTGCCATACCAATGCAGTGAGCATGCTAGCTTTGATTGTAATAATCAAAATGTAAATGTGGCACAAGCCAAAGCAATGGATATCATATCAGTAAGGATAACAGCAAACTTCAAATGTGACACACATGAGATCAGTAGCCAAAAAAGAAAGAGAGGGAAAATTGAGGAGTATAGACCACTACACAAATATTGCAAACTGAGCCTAGCTCAGTTGGTTGAGGGTGGTGGAAATACACTTAGGCCATCCAAGTTCAGGTCCTTGTCAACGTGAATTTGGGTGCCTATTTTTCTTCTTAATTTAAAGCCGCCTAGTTCCTTCTAGGTTGGTCTAGACCTTTTACAATTCATATCAAAATGTTTCGTTAAGTAATGGAATCATTTGGGACATGTTGTCCTCGATGGTATAAATGGTAGTTATGAATCATAGATGGTAATCAGAACTAAAAGTTTACTATCGAATTCAAATTTTCATAAGAATGCCAACTGCTAAGTTTACAACATCCATATAGAATGGGACAAAAATCATGCCATCTGATTATTGATGTCCATATTTCAGAATTTTGGTTTACTTTTACCCAACAATGATTTGTTACCCAGTGCAACTTATTAGAGTATTAGTACAGGACAGAACTCAAATCTACAGATAAAATCTTAGAAATGTATTATATAGTTGAACATTGGTGGCGCTAATTCGCTAAATCAACTCCAAGAAATTTTCACATTCTGACAAATTAGACCATTACAACATAAAAAGTTTGGTGTCGAGCTGATCTATTAAACATGAAGTAGTATTATTGTACCAAATATCTGGTAAGGGCAGAGAGATTACATACTTGGGGAGTATCACCTCCACCAGGTTACCCTTTCCTTGAACCGCACAAGATAAACCAGCAACATAGGTCGACGATGGTCCACATGATGCTATTGGGTACAGTTCGCTGCAGATGTGCACGACATGAAGAGGTTTCCTGCATTGAACATAGGCTGAAATATAGCAGCAACAAACATGATATCAAATACTCAAGTTAAACAGGTGGCTTGACTATAATAAAGTAAATGTGCAGGTTCATGATTACACTGCACGAAATATGAATGACAAGAATGCATGATGCGTTGCCATTTTGGCGAGCATCTTCAATCTCACTCAGGTGGACGTCAAAGAATCCCAGTAGAGGCAGTTGTATAGTATGGTGGAAACTCAGAACGAAAGACAAGATTCGCAGTTCGGACTTCCAGAGGTAAGAGGTAGCATACTCTATTGGTTTACGCAGAAAGAGTCGCAGTTCAGACAGCAGTTCAGTATTTGCCTTATGATGAATCTCAGAAAAAGTGCTTTGTATTATGCCTCTATTGTTGACAACTTTCTCTCTTAACTTGGATGCTTCCTGCATGCTGATCGTTCCAGAAATGACCATTGTATCTATTCGTAGTAGCAACTCACAAAATCTTGATGATTGTACTGCTTCTAGAGGGACACCTGAAAGGCCTTCCATGAGAAAAAAAGGTAAAGAGAAAGACATATGACATGACATTCGATGTATGCATCTTATTCTACAGTTAAGAATGGAAAATAGACAGAAAAATATCAGCTCAACACCCAGCATTGTATTGATGAAGGTTGTATGGTTTCATAATTTGATTCTGATCCGAATAACTCCAAACTGAAAAATGGGAGCACACCTTGCACTTCTGTTTCTAGTACTTCTATTTCCTGAAGAAGCAATTCATTTTCATCTTGCAGTTTTTTCAGCTCCTCCATGGCCAGAAGCCGCTGCTTGTTAAGGTACAGGATAGCTGTGACGTACAAATTATTATACCCATTAATCAGAAAACCACAGAATGATGTGAATCTAATTGAAAATTATGTTAACCTTCTGGAACAAACTAAAACACATTAGCCTCAAAGCTGTGCTTGGACATATAAAACTACATTTGAACAAAGGAAGGAAAGAGTAATTTACTGCGTTGAGCCTGGCTGAAGAGCTCCCGAATGTCACCCTTATGTTGTTCATTAGCCAAATCTGTTCCCTGGAATAGCAGCGAGTCATAATCATTTTAATACAGGGAAACAGAACGATAGCAGAAGACATAAGCATTTATTTGTGTCCATCTGAATTCATACCTGATCACTGCTCTTTTCGACGCCCAACCTACAGATTCCAACAGCCCCAGCATAGACATACTCACAAACATCAACACTGTCTGATCCAGTTCAAGAGCTAGAAAATGGTAACAAAGTAGAGATAGCGGGCACCCACCGCACGGTACTGGAGCTCTTGCGACAGGGCTTACCGCGGGAATTGCCGTCCCCCTTCCTGATACACATATGAGATGGACCGAATCAAGTGAGGTACGGAGAGAGAGAGCGCGCGGAGATGCACACAGAAACGCGTAAACGCTCGGGCACGCAACAATTCTACGAGGAGCATGACTGCAGCGCACGAGGTCGTCCTGGGTACGGAACTGCGGATTTGCACGCACCTGGAGTTGGAGCACCTGGTGAGAAGCGTGGGTCGAGCAGAGCGGGCGGAGAGAAGGCAATGTGCTCCGCCGAGCGGATGCGGGAGGCGGCGCCGCCGGAATTGAGGATTCGGTGGAGGCAGTGGTGGGGCTCGCAACGCCGCCCCGACCACCGGGCCCGCCGTCTCCATGCCTCCTACAGCGCGCGCCGCACGGCCCGCGGCGCACCTCTCGCCGTTCGCCTCCGACCTATGCCTACGCGCGCCGCCGCCGATTCACGGCGTGGGACAACACCATCTGATTCTAGGTTTCGAGGGGGGAGGCCGGCGATGATCGGAGAAGCCGAGCGGAGGTTTGCGGAGGAAGGAGGAGCGCGTGATGTTTGGCGTGAGCGGGCGAGCGAGTGAGCGGTTGTGACTGGTGCGGGCCGCGCAGGTTTATCGGGGATTTTGGGGATTAATCCGGCGGGATTAGTTACCGAGCGGCGGCGGCGGCTGGTGTACTACTTACTGGGCCGTTCGGGCCGAGAAGCCCATCACGGCCCACTTGTGACGATGACATGGGCTTGGCTTCATGCTCCTTCTGCTTTCTCACGGCCCAAGGAATCGGGACGGGCCTTTACGAAGTTGCTGCTAAGCAACTCACGGCCCAATTCGGTTACTGAATTAGCGACTTCCAATCATCTTGCCGCAGCTTGGCGATACGGACCGGCTGCTGCCGTGCCTCCGATCCTTTTCTCCTGGTCATTTTTTCATGGTCAGAGTCTAGCGGATGATCGTGCGGGTTCAGCAATTTCTCGAGTCCATCATGAAAAGAGTCTCCAGGGGAAAATGGAGAGGTCAATCACGCATGGAGCGATGCCCCGGTTCATTGATTTTGTGCTCCCTTGCTGTGTTGTTGGAACAACATGATCGCGTGGGAATGAAATTGGGAGGCACCTGGAGGGTATATCATGTTCGCATTTCCGTCAAGGGCTCAAGGCCCTACCAGGGATCAAATGAACGTGCCGTTACATAAAAGCCTGATCCCTGACCATTCAAACGTCTCGGGTCTGCAACCCACTTGCATGCAGCTCCTCTAAAGTTTGATCACCGCAGTTTTACAAAGAGTACCCCACAGGTTTCAAATTACCCGTGCACTCCGCCGAGAAGCCATCCAGTGTCGGGCGTAGAAATTAAACTACATTACTACAAGAGTACTACGGCCCATCTGTCAAAGATGTTTATCGTGTTCGGATTAATTTTTCTATAGAGGATATATGGAGAAGGAGAACAGTGGCACGACTACTACATACCCGCCTGAAAAAAGAAGCAATATATGAGTAGCTAAACAACAAATTAAGAAGAAGAAGAAGAAGAGAGAACAAGATTGAATCAAACTAAAAATTATGTATATATAATATAACTACGACAGGAAGATGCTGATGACATTACCAAGCATCCTTTTGGGTGCTACTGCCTGATAATCTAGAAAGCGTGCAGCTACGCGTCATCCGTGACATAGCAACATCACCGTTTATCCAATCGAGCGTGCGTGCCCATCGCGCCCCCGTGCCCTCACAGATCAGCATCGTCGCGCCCATGACTCATTCGCAGTTAATTTTCAATACATCCGATTCAATTATCGCCCGAATCAAACGTACCTGTTAATTTTCAAAAACTAAACGTTGCTGTCTGATTATAACCAAGAGGCAGAATAGCAGGTTAGTATTGGTCATCCCTGGCTTGGGGAAATGGATCACACTGACTTGCTGAATGATACTCTGTATTTCTTCACAGCAGCGTGTCGTCAGCTATCTCTCCCCACAGTCTACGGATACACGTGGGCAGTGTTTATTTGCTGCACGAAACAAATAAAACTCCATTTGTGTCAACAGCAAGGTAGTGAGCCGGCCGGCGTCGGTTCTAAACACGCCCAATGACCAAGGCGGCGGCGGCTCACCTCATCTGAACAGACGACAGCGAGTTATTATATACACGGAGCTAGATCATCAGAGCTTGCTAGAGCGCCATGAAAGATATATATAACGCTGCACCAGTCGTGTCCCGGCACAGACACAACCATGTCATTGGAGTTTGCTTCCATCATCAGGCGCGACGCAACGAAACAGAGCAGCAGAGGATGCCAACATTTCTTTCTCATATCATATTATATATTGACAAATTTTTAGGTTAACCAGTAACCACCTCCATTAGTGGTCTACTCGTATAAAAAAAACTCCTCTTTGGTGCGAGGTCTCTTTCACATATCGCGCGCCCTTACCCACCTGGCCACCTGCCTAGCCGGCACAAAACAAGCATATCCAGCGAATGAATATATGGCAAATGGCATGGAGGCCTTGTCGTTTAATCCGGAGGGGACTGGAGAAAGGGATATTTTTCGTGTTAGCATTCAACTAGGTATAGAAAACACAATTCCATGCCATATATCAGGTCGCCAGCTAAGCCAGGCCCCACCGTATAATGCGCGGTTGCACTCATCAACTCGTCCACTTCCATCCTCTTCCACTACTTCTACTTTACTTCTACTATAATATCATCCCTTACCAAACCAGCAAAATCATGCATGCATAATAGACCATCAATTATATTATACTGTTCCTAAAGAAAACTAAGCATGTCTCGTTCTCAGTGACGTCGATCACCTCTGCATGCATGATCGAATCGGTTGCATGCAAATTCATTCCTGAGATTCCAGAACTGTGTTCGCTCCGATCCGGCGCTTGCACAGAATATACGCTAGCTAGCTACGCCTGGACGAGGAATCGGATCGAGAAAAAGGTGCGTGGTACAATAGCCAAGTGGCGCACGTTCCGTTTGCGTGGAGAGTCCAATGATCACCACCGGAAAGTCGCCGTCTTCGGTCGGTAGCGGCCGGCCGCCTGGTTTCGAAGGTGGCACGCCGCCGCGCGCGGTCTCTGTACGTACGTCCACCCGGTCGTGTCCTGTCGTCGTCTGTCGTGATGGGTGGGCGCGCGGATCCATCGGCCGCAGTCGCCGCGCAACGTTTTTGGCGTTGCGGCTGGCTCCCGTACGTTCCCGTGCTTTGGCATCGCCGCCGCCGCCCGGGCGCGCGCGCGCGTGGAATTGTCGCCACGGTTCCGTCCGGCGCGCGGTTTCGGTTCTACAGGGAGCGACGCCGAACGTTCGCCCCGTCCGACGACGTTCTCCGTCTAGTTTCAGCGGGCGGCTCGAGAACGGCCACCGGACGGGTTGCCTTCGGAACGAGTCGCCGTACGCGTACGGTGCGCCAGGTAGCTATACCATGTACGTACACCGACGATGACGTAGCGTACAGAACGGATCGAGGACTATGCGTTGCGTGCTACGACCTGTACGTGCTAGCTGTGCGTATTCTCGTACGAGAGTCCTACACGTGGCACGAGCCAGTGTCACACCCGGATTTACACAAAACCCGAATGTGGCCATATGTGTGCCCAGGAAGTCCACAGACACATATAGCGAACAAATATGGTAAAAATCAGAGAGACACTAGAGCAAAGCACACAGCACATGCTACTAGCTCCCTAATCCATGTTGCTAAAAAGCAAGTTTTAACATTAAAGTTGAAGTGGACCAGTTAATACAAGTTTAACAGTTAAATAAAGGTGACAGTAGCTGCGCCTAGCAAAATACTATTCTACGCGTCGCTACGAACACGTGAGCGCGAAAATCACGCAAAACGGAGCTAAAACGAGAAAGTTATAGCGTTTCTAAGATTCGGGGGCTTGCTGGCAAAGTTTTAAAATTTCCAGGGGCCTAAACGAATAAAACAGGACCTATTTGCAATTATTTTTGAATTAAAAAGGACCACGGGTTAATTTCGGAAAAACACAGGGGCTCTTTAGAAAGTTTGCCAGAGTTGACCGGTATCCCGGGAGTTGACCGGGGACGTGGCGCGCTGTGGGCCGTTAGATCCAGATCGTGCGGCTCAGAACAGA
>OAMR01000139.1:811802-824226 GCA_900205405.1 Echinochloa crus-galli | reverse complement strand
CCTACCATGGAACCTTTTTGATTTCTTGGTGACATGGAGAAGCAAAAAGGTCTCCACCATCAGACAAGACAATCCATCACCTGCTTTTTCAGCTTCGGCATTCGTTTCCCCGTGAGCCCTCTCCTTTTTCAGGTTCATGCATCCTTTTTCCAAGAAATATGGCTCATACTGCTGTGCTACCGCTAACATTCTGTACAATCCCGAAGTCGCACTGTTGGCCTGGCTTATCAGCAGCCAGCCAACAGTATTTTTCTCTCTGCAAAAACCAGCAGCAGCCACTAGCCAGCCAGCAGTATTTTTCTCTCAGCACAAACCAGCATCAGTCATATCATAACAACTTCTATCAATCTCTGGACTTTTAAGTGCTCAAATTTCAATCTGTGAGTTGATGACTAATGAACCTTAAAACATGGCACGACTTGTGCGTACGTACTACTACGTACATAGGAGTTCAGGGAGTTCAAAATTCCCAGATTAAACTTATTCACGAACCAGCACCAGCCAGCAGCCAGCCAACATTTATTTTTCTCTCAGCATGAATCAGCACCCGGCCACCAGCCACCAGCCAGCGGAACAGGGCCGCTAACATTTTCCATTCCTGCAGGGTTATTACTTCGGTCTTCTTCACCTCGTCTTGAGTGGTGTCCAACTTCTTGGTTGTAGTGGCACTGAGGGTGACGTTGTCGTGTACTGTGAAGTCGTTCGGCTTGAACTTCTTGTAGCAGGCGGACGGTATCTTCATTCTTCAAGTGACTTGCATATGCATCGGGACGTTACACACAATCTAAGTGTTTTAGGGTAAAGGAAGAGTCGAGAGGACACTTTGAGATCAAAAGCCAAGGAATGAATCCAATGTGATAATACTTGAAGAACAAGGAGGAGGGAAGGGGAAATAGTATCAATGAAAGTGTGAGTAAACAAGGAGACTCACAACAGTAATAAAAGATACGCGGTCAAGGGGAAAGCAACAAGGAGGAGTTAAATAGACAATAGTTGAAAATTAGCAATCAATACAAGGTGGAGATAAATAATATGAAGTCAAGGATGAGAAGTAAATTATCAAGGAGGGGATAAAACATCAAGGATACAATGACCAAAGAGAAATTGTCAAGGAGGAAAGTGCTCAAGGATAACACTTTTTATGAATCAAAATCTCAAGGAGAGAGAAAGCAAGGGTTATATGGTAAAATGAATCTTAATGGATGGCCAGTACTATCTAGGCTGCGTTCCTACAGTCAGCACGGCTCTGATACCAATCTGTCACACCCGGATTTACACAAACCCGAATGTGGCCATATGTGTGCCCAGGAAGTCCACAGACACATATAGCGAACAAATATGGTAAAAATCAGAGTACAATGCTTATTCTCAACATAAAGTAGCGTACATCAGAGTTTTGCATAAATGAAATACATGGACAGCGGAAGACTAATACATCTCTCTAAGCGTAGCCGCAATCCCACAGGGACTCTGACTGGGAGAACGCCAACTCAGAAGTACGGCAATCCTCGGAAACTCCACAGCATAATCAGCCTGACTCCAATCTGTTACCCGTCCGGGATTTTGCCCAAAAATGTAATAATAGCAAGTGTAAGTAACAGAATTACTTAGCAAGTATAGCACGGGTTATGAAGGCTCAAAAAGGCTAGACACTGGCTTAACTGCATTAGCACTTTTAGTTGGTTCGTTTTAACTTTATCCAAGTTACTACAAGTGAATGAGAACCCGGTTGTAACCCAATTAATAGTGTAAGTGACATTAAACAGAATAAATACCATATTCTAATCAAAAAGGATCCAGGCCGCTCGTGACCCTGAGCAAGGCTATCATGATAGATCGTACACTCTGCAGAGGTTTCGCCCTTTACCCACCAGTCGCGTAAAAGTTCAAAGGAACTTTGCACCCAACCACGCACATCAACACTTCCGAGGTGTGACTGCATAGGGACGCTACGAGGCTTTCACAAGACACCCTAACAAGATAGTAGCCGCTGGAGTAATACAAGGTGGTGAGTCCTTAGGCACCGAGATCGACGTACGCCCACGGAGTCCACCGTGAGGGGGTCGATGGCGTCCAGAGCGCGGGTATCCACCCAAATGCGCAACGTGCGGAGTCTCAACGCTGAGACTCCAACACGGGACTGGGTCTAACGAGACCTAGCCGACGGGGCTACCGTCCTCGGTGGAATCGGGAAACACCCGTGCCTTGCCTCCCACAACGCCGCTGGCCCCTCGGTAACCACTATCAAGCTAGAGCCGTACAAGCTACTTGACCAAGACCAGAGCCCATTTAGTTCCGGCGGTGGCGACAGGCTCCTGGGTTGCCGCTTTAAGAACCGGTCCTTAGAGGGAGACACTAGAGCAAAGCACACAGCACATGCTACTAGCTCCCTAATCCATGTTGCTAAAAAGCAAGTTTTAACATTAAGTTGAAGTGGACCATTAATACAAGTTTAACAGTTAAATAAGGTGACAGTAGCTGCGCCTAGCAAAATGCTACCCATATGCAAAACCCATAGGAATACAAGGACAGGGAAATAAATGCTAGGTACAACCTTAAGGTAAACAGTATTACACATGCGTATGTAATGAACAGTGTATTAAAAGAGTGAGTAGGTCAAGGATTGTCCGTGCTTAACTTGCCTCAAATCCATTATACCGCTGCTCAGATCTTCATCCCTTGATCTTGAATCTCTCGAACGACCTCTCCTACTCGCAGCAATCATCGATCACAACATGCAGCTAAACAAGCAAGCAGAACAATATACAACTAAGAACAGTACACCAATCAGAAGAAAAGCTTTAAAAGAGCGCGCTAAAGGATAGGGCTTGGTTTTATGGTCACGTGGCGCGAGAATCGCTGAAAACGGAGCAACGGTGGAAAGGTACAACTATCAGAGGATTTGTATTTAATGAGAGACTATGAGCTTCATTTATTTTAATTTAAGTAAAACCATGATAATTTATGAATACAAATTATTTTAATCTTTAGAAAATACGAAGTAACTTAGTCATATTTTAATTATAAATATTCAAGTATAATTTATTCAAATTAAAACATTGACTTGAAAAGAAGCATGTGAGAGCAACTAATCGAATAACTTTATGAACCGTGTTGAACTAATCAATATTATGATAGCAACACATTTAGGTCGATATTAGCAATATTAATGATTATTTATGAAAGCCGAGGTTAACTCTAATGATTTTATTTTAGAAAGAGTTAGTGAAATAATCATTAATCAAATTAATATCACTTTATAAAAAAAACCGGGGATGGAACTTAATTTTATTTAGAAAATTAATTAAATAAATATTATTCAGGTTAACTTAATATGAAAAACCGAATAACCTTAATTAGATTTTTATTAAGAAAAGACATTAGATAGCATTTAATCAACTTAATATTAAATAAAAAAATTCAGAAACATGTTACATGATAAATAACAGTGCTAACGTGTAGTTTAAGTTGACATGAATCTAACGCAACGGAAACGGATTAAATCGGATCTAAAACGTGGTTTTAATGCTTAAAACAAGATTTTAGGGACCTAATCACGATTAACCAAATACTTCAGGGGCTAGTTGGTAAGAGTCGCGAGACACAGAGAATAGTGCCCGCAAAAACAGTAAAACCTGGGGTTAGATCTTGTTAAAGGGGTTGGGTGGGATTTATGTGCGACGGGTGGGATTTTCTAGGGGGTTTTCTGAGAAATTCGCAAGGCACAAGATAGAGCTAAATAATAACAGGATTCCCGAGGGACCTAAACGCAAAGCGGCTGTCTTCTTCCTCGGAACAGGACATAGGCGCTCGCCGGCGCTCGGGCGGCTCGGCTCGCCGGCGTTCTGGTGGGCGGGAACTCGGGGCGAGGCGCGCAACATGGAGAGGAGGATGAGGGGATTGTGTTGGGAGTGCTCACCGGCAGTGGGGAACCACGGAGGTGGCCGGATTTCGGCTTGCGGCGGAGCAGGCGGTCGGCGGCGAGGCTTCCCGAGGCCGGCGCACTCCAGCAGTGGATCGGTGAAGGGATCCTGTGGCGTAGGTGCGGCTTGGTGCGGGGAAGCCCGGGGTAGCGTTGGTTTGCTCGGATCGACTACGGAGGCGGTGAATCGGCGACGACCGAACCGGCGGCGGCGCTCTCGTGGAAATCCGGCGGCTCGGCGAACGGCAGTGCTTATAACTAGATGGTCGCAGACTGGTATGAGGTAGCGCAGAAGGGAGATATGAGCGAGGGGACCTCAGGACGATGCTCACCGGTGGCCGGGGAGGGTTAGCGACGCCGGCGCTCGGCGATGGCCGGCGGCGACTCGTCCTCCGCGCGGACGAGGAGCTCTGGCGATCGAATTTCGGCGAGGACCCGCGGGATGGACTCGTCTCGGCCTGGGGAAGGTCGTGACAGTGTCACCTTCACCCGCCGGGCGTCGGGGCGGCGGGATTGCGGCGAGGGGGCCGGCGGCGGCGTCCTGCTCCGGGGCGTCCTGGCCGCGGTAGCGCTGCGCGGAGAGGAGCAGAGGGGAGGGCGGCGGCGGTGCTGAGATGCGGCAGAGGTGCGACGCGGGGCGCGATAAGTAGGCGCCGGGGGAGGCGGCCTCGGCGTGCGGGCTTGCCGCGGCAGCCGCGCCATTAGCGGCGCCGGTGAAAGGAAAGGGGGAAAGGGAGGCTGCCCGGTGGGACCACGCAGCAGGGAGAGAGAGAGGAGGGGGAGGGGGTCGGCCCTCGGTCCTAACAACTTTTCTAGAGTTCCAAACCAAGTGATTCAAATTTGAATTTAAATATATTTAAATTCTTGTTTGAATCACAAGCAATACAAAAATAAATGCAGCAGCATGAATGCAACACACTCGAAATTTAAACCTATTTTGATTTAATTTAGAAAAACAATTTTTCCTTTACTAAATTCCCTGTAAATTTTATAAAGCTTGAAAAATTTTGGAAAATTGACAAAAATATTGTATTAATTGTGTTGAAAATTCACATCCCAAAATTTGAAAATTTTGGGGTGTGACAGCCAGACTTGCCTACCTGCGTGTGCGTGCCTGTCAGCGTGTGCATGTCCATGCTCCATGTATCCTGATCCTGATTTTTGTTTGTTCCGTCTTTCAAAGAAAACCAAGATTTTTGTTTGCTCCGCCCCGGCCAGTTTTCAGGTTGCATGCGCATGCGCAGGCATGTAGGGATGGGGTGTGGTGCTGCTAGATAAGAACGGACGAACGCGGCTGGTGCCGGCAGGTTTGGCAGCGCATCGGCGCTCACGAGGCAGGCGATCCAACCGTCTTCGTCATGAAACCCCGTGGATTTTTGCGGTTGTTGGAACAACGTACGTACGTACAACTAGCGAGAAACGCCGAGCGCCACAGCAGATCGACAGCACATGGCGGTTTCGTTTCTTAGGGCCGTGTTCAGCCCCTTTCATCAATAATTCATCAATAGTTAAAGATATTAAATAAAGTCAGTTTATAAAACTACCCTCACAAAAATTGCACTATTTCACGAGACCTATCTAATAAGGTCTTTGACCACACGATTAGAGAATGGTTACTGTAGCATCACTGTAGCAAAACATAAATTAATTAGGCTCATTAGATTCGTCGCGCAAAGATACATCATCTTTAAAAAAATTTGCAAATAGACTTTATCTAGTGCTTCATGCATGCAAGATTTTCTTTAGCAATTTATTACCACGGGAAAGAAACACGGCCTGAGTCGTCGAGATTGCACTCGTATATCTGATATATCTGCAAATTTTGGACCCAGCCAAAATGCATGCACGCAGGCCTTTCCTCGGAAACGTCGGTCCTGGCTGAAGGGTTACGTGTGACCGATCAAAGGATTACGACGGGGTTTAACCTTAGAAACGCTGAAGAAACTGCCACCTTTTTAAACAAAGAAAGAGGGCAAAATTTGAAGAAGATACCAAAGATAGAGACAAGCCAATGAGGCAATGCATGTCAGCACACCATGCAGATGCTGCCACGATACGGTCGGGCATCCTCGTCACCCTCCAGAGAGGCCACGTTGCACTTGCAACGCATGCACGCCCCCAATAATTCACTGTCTTCCGGGGCCCACCCTCCATGCTGTCACTTGTCCTGCGTCTCCATTAATAATCTAATCCAAAACCGCCCGGCAGCCGGAAACCGCCTCTCCGTCCCTGAATCTAAACCTTTCCGGAAATCATCATCACACATCAAAGAAATCCGGAATCTAAACCTTTCCGGAAATCATCATACACATCAAAGAAATCCAGAATCTCTTTTCTTTTCGCGAGGGAAACACGCAGCGGAGTGATTGATTTGGGCAAGCCATTCATCACCTGAGGGAGCACGTATCTGGAATCATGGATTCTTCGTGCCAAGTTTAATTAGCAATGAAATCGTCGATTAGCCCCGCCACCACTAATCACTGTGGTGTGGTACGATTTCAATTAATCAGGCAAAGCAAGCAATTAGTTCAAAAAAAAAAGGCAAAGCAAGCAAAACAGAAATGCGTGAGTGGGGCTCGCTAGCAGCCAAAAGCGGCAGCGTGAAATATTCGGTTCCCCTCGGACCCGGCCGGCCCACCTGAACCCAACGCTCCCTGCTCCTGCCTCTCCTGCTGCATTTAATAGCGGCGTCCTCGCCGCCCGGCGGGGTGGAGACCATCACACAACGCGCGGCACCACCAGCAGCAACCACCACCAGGGGGGGAGAGAGCGAGAGACACACACAGCATGAGCGGCGGCGAGGAGGCGCTGCGGCGGGAGTACGTCATCGGCGAGGAGATCGGGCGCGGCCGCTTCGGGACGGTGCGCCGCTGCTACGCCGCCGCGACGGGGGAGCCCTTCGCGCTCAAGACCACCCCCAAGGCGCCGCTGCGGGCGCTGGAGGCGGACCCGCTGGACCTGGCGCTGGCGGAGCAGGAGCCCAAGGTGCACCTCCTCGTGTCCGCGCCGCCGCCCGCCACCACCCGCCACGTCGTCGCGCTCCACGCCGCCTTCGAGGACGCCGACGCCGTCCACCTCGTGCTCGACCTCTGCGCCGGCGGGGACCTCTTCTCCCTCGTCTCCGCGCGCGGCGCGCTCCCGGCGGGGTCTCGCCGGAGGCCAAGGACCTCATGCGCCGCATGCTCTGCAAGGACGTCTCCCGCAGGTTCTCCGCCGACCAAGTCCTAAGTAAGAACACCACCAGCCCTTGTGACCTTGTCCTTATCAGAGACTCCATTGCTGCCTTGAGCAGCCGCATATGCAGATCTGGTCGCTGGAAATGTTTGCTGATGATTCTACCTGCAGGGCACCCATGGATCGTGACTCGCGGGGGGAGTGCGGCGGCGGTGGGCTGCTGATTCAGATGCTCCGCTTCATCCATCCATCCATCTCTGCAGTGTACATAATGGCGGCGTTCGTGGAAGAGGAGTAGAGCATGCGACCTTCTGCGGTTGATTTTTGCTTCGTTTCTGGCAATCGTCGATGGACAGTAGTGCCGTAGTTAGTTGGTTCTAGTAGCAGTGATCTACCATAGGATTAGCACTCGTGAAGCAGGAAATTGGGGGCTTCTTGAGGTTGTTAATGTTCGTCTTGTTTGCCCTTTTGTAACCCATGTACATACAGTCTTCTTCCGGCTGAAGAAGAGAGGACTAGACTTGTTCATGACAAAATGAACCCAAAAAAAATCGGAAACCTTTATGTACAGTTCAGTTGTGTGTTTCTTCCGTTCTGAACTTGAGGGGCCCAATAGTTCAGAGAACATAATATCTGAACATTGGATGAATATCCTGCTGTGTGTTGAGACTTGAGAAGGAGCTCGTATGTTGATGGTAATCTATATAACCTATATATAATTGGTACCCACTAACAAGCATGGTTAGAATTCTCTCAACATGCAACCATTTCACATCATCATCCACTATGCGTCATATCACTATCCACTATAAACCATGTCATCATCCACTAGACCATTTATTTACTCTTCAACCGATTTTCTGTGACCACATTTTTGTGAGTAGCAATTACAAATTACAGGAGTAGAAATTACATATATAATCAGTCATACTTTTATGTATAATGTTTACTAAAGAACGTTGCAATGCAATCATTTTGGTGTTTATACTTTCACATTTCACTTTAAAATTTTGTTTAACAAATTCCGCAGCAACGCGCGGGGTATCACCTAGTTCCAAATGGTTTTCAGTTTTCGGTTCTCAGTTTGTATCACCAATTTTAATATTGAAGATAGTGAGATTTCTCCTCGCTCTATTTTCAGTACAGTTTGCCTTGTAAGAAAGGAATGCTTTGGGCAGGCTGTGCATTGCTGGTGATTTCAGTCGCCAAAGAAACTATTGACGCTCACAAGCTTGGAAACGAGACGGCTGTTCTGTGTGACACTTGACAGTGATCCATTCAGATACTAGCTATTCTCCCCAGTGATCTCAGATGCTGCTACCACAAGTCTAAACTGAATCCATTGGTTGCATGAGCTTGCGCCTGTTGCTTCTGAAATTGCTGCAGATTTGAACGGATGCTGATTAGCGTCGTGTGCAGAACTTGACTAGTTGAGCTTACTACCACCAGAACGAGGAAAAAAAATGCTAGGTCATATCTGCACTCTGCAGTGAGCTTCTCTACTTCCTCCGCTGCTTGTTTCGTCCATTAGATCCCAAATTCCACTCCCAAATTTACTATGCAAAAAGAAGATTCTCCGTCACATCAAAATATCATAACATGCATGGAGTACTAAATGTAGATGAAATCAAAAACTAATTACACAGTTTTGTTGTGCTCTACGAGACGAACATTTTGAGCCTAATTAATCAATTTTTGGACAATTTTTCACAAATACAAACAAAATGCTACGGTGATGCAATGATTACGAAGTGACGTCATACTCCCAAATTCACCCTAACAATTCTAACGTCTAAACAAGGCCTTACATATCAGCAGTTCTTCCCGTGGTCTCAATACTGCTACCTCGAGCCTGAACTGTATCCGTTGGCTGCCTGAGCCGCGCCTGTCGCTTCTGAAATCGCAGCAACTTTGAATGGATGCTGATTAGCCTCGTATGCGAAACTTGACTACGCAGTTGAGACTACCATCACCAGACTCGTAGGTCATATCTGCAGTGAGCTTCTCTACTTCCTCCTCCACTGTCCGTTTCGTTTCGTCCATTCTTTCCCCCCGCTTTCCGTCTGCTGGTGGATACAGATACAGCATGCTCGCTCACGGCCCGCACCCTGCTCGCAAAGCAACTGCTCTCCTCCGTCGGTAGCAGCGGCGGGGCGCCGGCCAAAGAAACAGCACTATCCCGTGAGCAGAGCACCTTTGCTAGCCTCGCCTCTCGTAGTCTCGTTCCCATGATTGCAAAACCAGCAGCTCAAACTGAAACCATGTGAAGCGGCGCAAGTTGCTAGCGGTTGCAGAAAGTTCAGTAAACACCAATGCACTTGCTTAGCTTCAGTTTTTTCCTTTTTCTTTTTTGTTATACTGCTGTGTGCTGTCTGCTGAAACTGAGGGTTGTGATTTGTGAAGGATGGATGGAGGGGAGGGGAGAGCTGGGGAGGCTGCCATCTGATTCTCATCTACCTTCACGTTCCTTCCGCCTTGGGCGCTACGCAAACACGATTCCTGCCATCTGCTTTGAGGGGTCCTTGCTGGAAGGAGGCAACTCATCACAGACAACTGCTTGGTTCGTTCGTTTCTTTTTCTGAAACCACCATTCCCTTCAGCCAAAGTGTGCACATCAGATGTCACTTTCGGGAACCATGTTGTTGTCAACTTTAATGTCTGCTAACCGGAATGCAGACAGTTTATGGCCGTCATGTCCCCACTTCTCTTGACGGTCGGATTGCACAGTGAGCGTCTACATACAATGATTCTGGTAATGCCCGAAAAAGATGATTCTGATAAATTCATTATTTTTCGTATTTCTCTTCTGACTGAAGATAAGTAGATAACAGTCGAGGCTCTCTTTTCGTCCTCAAGTTGATGAGATCAGAACCCACCTGCCCTACCGCCCACCATCTAGCCCAGCCCCAAGTGTACTGGGCCTCCTGATTGGCATCGGGTCCATCAGTCCATCTTTTTTTTTTGAACCGAGGCTCGCTGACGGCATCTAGCCCAGCAGGCCAAATGTACTGGGCCCGTCGACAGCTAGGCCGGGTCAGTGACGGCCAGTCTTGACTCTTGAGGGCAACTAACTGGGCCCACTGGGCTAAGAACTTTCAAATAGCTAGGCCCACTGGGCTGGTGTAGATTTTGATAGGACTTTTTGAATAGGAAAAAGTCCTTTTGACGTCCCTCACGTTTAGCCGTCGTCCCCTTTTCGTCCTCTAAGTGCAAAACCAGAAATCTTTAGTCCTCTAGGTTTCAAAACCGTGCGTTTTACATCTCTCGGCGGTTTCGACGGCGGTTTCGCTGACGTGGCGTGCTTAAAATGGCTGAAACTTTGAAAAATCATATAAAATCGTAAAAAAAATGATAAAAAGGTAAACCCAATTTTTTTAGCTTCCTTATGAGCATCTTTACACAGTGGAGTCATTTATTTACATATTTTATATTATTTTCTAGTCTAAATAAAATAGACAAGAAAAGATGTCATAGAACTTGTAAAATGCATAGTGAATATTTAAAATATTATAAAATAGTAAATCCAACTTCTGTGTGCCTCTGGTGAGTGTGTACATCTATTAGAGTTGTTTTCTTTACATGTTAGATGTTTTTATATGGTATAATAGGATTATGTTTAGCATATGCACAAACATAATCTTACTCTACCGTATAAAAACTTTCTAATATATAAACAAACTACTCTACTAGATGCAAGCACTCACGAGAGGGACACACGAGTTGGATTTACTATTTTATAGTATTCCAAATATTTACTATGCATTTTATAAGTTCTATGGTATCTTTTCTTGCCTATTTTATTCCAACTAGAAAATAATATAAAACATGTAAATAAATGACTCTACTGTGTAAATATGCTCATGAGGAAGCTAAAAAAATTGGATTTATCTTTTTATCATTTTTTTGTGATTTTATATGATTTTTTAAAGTTTCAGCCATTTTAAGCACGCCACGTCAGCGCGCTACGTCAGCAAAACCGCCGTCGAAACCGCCGAGGGATGTAAAACACACGGTTTTGAAACCTGGAGGACCAAAGATTTCTGGTTTTGCACTTGGAGGACGAAAAGCGGACGACGGCTAAACGTGAGGGACGTCAAAAGGACTTTTTTCTTTTGAATATAGACTCTTGGTATAGGCACTCAGTGGGCCAACTAATTGGGCTCATTATATTAGACCGGAGCCCATTGGATACATTCTTTTTTCCTTTTATCAGTGCGCCCTTTTTTTCGTTTGAATCAGGGAATGGGCCGAAGCAACCACTGAATCAAAGAGATTAAAACACACACACAAGCATTCTCTATTGCCCGTACAAAAGTTACCAATGTCATTCTCCCAAATCACTATCTACCGTTGATATTCGTCGAAAAAGGTGACACCCTATGCTTAAGGTTTAACGCGTGCGCACAAACCTCTTTCACTTTGTAGCACCTACCGACGCACGCGCTATAATCCTCAACAGGATCGTCTCTGCACCTGATCAGCATGGCATGATATCCGCATCCCCACCTAATCCTCCTTTGGAGTAGGCAAATGGCAAAATGACAAGCATGCATGTGCGTGTGGCTCTCTCTCCTCGCTGGCTCTGCTCATCTCCGTTCAGCCACGCCAGCGTTTTGTTATGTGGTTGCTCCCCAACTCCAATAGCACACCGCACATGCCGCTGGATCGCGACGCCGGATCATCTCATATGACCCAGCCGTATTCATATATATATTTCTGGCTCCGACAAGGAGATAATTTAATGCAAAGCTCTTTCAGCTTGAGCTCTGAATGCCGCAACTTTGGGCATGTTTGGATCAGCTGACTAATTTTAGCCTCTAAACTTCCAAACATATAAGGCTAAAGAAGAGCTAAAATTAGTCTTGAGGCTAAAATTTGCTAGTAGGGGTGGGATAGCTAAAAGAGACTGAAATCCCCTCTTCCTCTCTCCTCATTAATGCTCTTGCTCTATCTCTCCTCATTTGAATACCACTTTAGCTCTTACTTCCAAACAGGGAGTGACTAAATTTTCTTAGCGTGACTAATTTTAGTCATGAGACTAAAGGTGATCCAAACATGCTCTTGGTAAAAAGATCAACCAAATAGATAAAAAGAATATGGAAGAGAAAAGTCAAGAGGCCTCTAATGATGATCATAGCCCATAGGCACAACAAAAAATCTAGATGAGCCATCTTGTGAGTTTTTGGCATATCATAAAAATGAATAAACTCTCCATTTTTCTAATTTCATATCTTCGAGGCAAATTCATCGAATGTATACCATGGCTGATGAAGTTTGGAACCTTTTTTCTAATATTCGCTGAAAATTTGTATGTTTCTGCTTGAGCCG
>OAMR01000139.1:781757-811710 GCA_900205405.1 Echinochloa crus-galli | reverse complement strand
CGGCTCAAGCAGAAACATACAAATTTTCAGCGAATATTAGAAAAAAGGTTCCAAACTTCATCAGCCATGGTATACATTCGATGAATTTGCCTCGAAGATATGAAATTAGAAAAATGGAGAGTTTATTCATTTTTATGATATGCCAAAAACTCACAAGATGGCTCATCTAGATTTTTTGTTGTGCCTATGGGCTATGATCATCATTAGAGGCCTCTTGACTTTTCTCTTCCATATTCTTTTTATCTATTTGGTTGATCTTTTTACCAAGAGCATGTTTGGATCACCTTTAGTCTCATGACTAAAATTAGTCACGCTAAGAAAATTTAGTCACTCCCTGTTTGGAAGTAAGAGCTAAAGTGGTATTCAAATGAGGAGAGATAGAGCAAGAGCATTAATGAGGAGAGAGGAAGAGGGGATTTCAGTCTCTTTTAGCTATCCCACCCCTACTAGCAAATTTTAGCCTCAAGACTAATTTTAGCTCTTCTTTAGCCTTATATGTTTGGAAGTTTAGAGGCTAAAATTAGTCAGCTGATCCAAACATGCCCAAAGTTGCGGCATTCAGAGCTCAAGCTGAAAGAGCTTTGCATTAAATTATCTCCTTGTCGGAGCCAGAAATATATATATGAATACTGCTGGGTCATATGAGATGATCCGGCGTCGCGATCCAGCGGCATGTGCGGTGTGCTATTGGAGTTGGGGAGCAACCACATAACAAAACGCTGGCGTGGCCTGAACGGAGATGAGCAGAGCCAGCGAGGAGAGAGAGCCACACGCACATGCATGCTTGTCATTTTGCCATTTGCCTACTCAAAGGAGGATTAGGTGGGGATGCGGATATCATGCCATGCTGATCAGGTGCAGAGACGATCCTGTTGAGGATTATAGCGCGTGCGTCGGTAGGTGCTACAAAGTGAAAGAGGTTTGTGCGCACGCGTTAAACCTTAAGCATAGGGTGTCACCTTTTTCGACGAATATCAACGGTAGATAGTGATTTGGGAGAATGACATTGGTAACTTTTGTACGGGCAATAGAGAATGCTTGTGTGTGTGTTTTAATCTCTTTGATTCAGTGGTTGCTTCGGCCCATTCCCTGATTCAAACGAAAAAAAGGGCGCACTGATAAAAGGAAAAAAGAATGTATCCAATGGGCTCCGGTCTAATATAATGAGCCCAATTAGTTGGCCCACTGAGTGCCTATACCAAGAGTCTATATTCAAAAGAAAAAAGTCCTTTTGACGTCCCTCACGTTTAGCCGTCGTCCGCTTTTCGTCCTCCAAGTGCAAAACCAGAAATCTTTGGTCCTCCAGGTTTCAAAACCGTGTGTTTTACATCCCTCGGCGGTTTCGACGGCGGTTTTGCTGACGTAGCGCGCTGACGTGGCGTGCTTAAAATGGCTGAAACTTTAAAAAATCATATAAAATCACAAAAAAATGATAAAAAGATAAATCCAATTTTTTTAGCTTCCTCATGAGCATATTTACACAGTAGAGTCATTTATTTACATGTTTTATATTATTTTCTAGTTGGAATAAAATAGGCAAGAAAAGATACCATAGAACTTATAAAATGCATAGTAAATATTTGGAATACTATAAAATAGTAAATCCAACTCGTGTGTCCCTCTCGTGAGTGCTTGCATCTAGTAGAGTAGTTTGTTTATATATTAGGTGTGATTATATAGAAATTATTGAAGACTGATATAGTTTGGCTACTAGACTAAATCATGTCAAGTGTCAACTCCTAGGGTCAACAAATAGTCAAGAAAGTATTCCCATGCCTTATTTTGAACATTTTGTTGTCTTGGGCCTTCCGCCCATGAATTCCACAACCATTGCTACTTTAACAGCAGATTGACAATGCAAATTGTATGTAAATTACTCCCACAAATCAGCAAAAGCCATGTATATTCATAATCTACAGTGCACATGTGCAAAACATTGCATCACACAAGAACCATGAATCCACATTTCTACCTAATTGATAAAGGTACTTTAACAGAACTAGGTCATGCTAGCCAGGACATTCATTGAAGGTCTACAGTTGTGCAATTTTATGCATTTTCTCTAAACATAGGTGGCATGCTATTTTTTAATTAAGGCAAGCAGAGCTCACTTTAATATATAAACAAACTACTCTACTAGATGCAAGCACTCACGAGAGGGACACACGAGTTGGATTTACTATTTTATAGTATTCCAAATATTTACTATGCATTTTATAAGTTCTATGGTATCTTTTCTTGCCTATTTTATTCCAACTAGAAAATAATATAAAACATGTAAATAAATGACTCTACTGTGTAAATATGCTCATGAGGAAGCTAAAAAAATTGGATTTATCTTTTTATCATTTTTTTGTGATTTTATATGATTTTTTAAAGTTTCAGCCATTTTAAGCACGCCACGTCAGCGCGCTACGTCAGCAAAACCGCCGTCGAAACCGCCGAGGGATGTAAAACACACGGTTTTGAAACCTGGAGGACCAAAGATTTCTGGTTTTGCACTTGGAGGACGAAAAGCGGACGACGGCTAAACGTGAGGGACGTCAAAAGGACTTTTTTCTTTTGAATATAGACTCTTGGTATAGGCACTCAGTGGGCCAACTAATTGGGCTCATTATATTAGACCGGAGCCCATTGGATACATTCTTTTTTCCTTTTATCAGTGCGCCCTTTTTTTCGTTTGAATCAGGGAATGGGCCGAAGCAACCACTGAATCAAAGAGATTAAAACACACACACAAGCATTCTCTATTGCCCGTACAAAAGTTACCAATGTCATTCTCCCAAATCACTATCTACCGTTGATATTCGTCGAAAAAGGTGACACCCTATGCTTAAGGTTTAACGCGTGCGCACAAACCTCTTTCACTTTGTAGCACCTACCGACGCACGCGCTATAATCCTCAACAGGATCGTCTCTGCACCTGATCAGCATGGCATGATATCCGCATCCCCACCTAATCCTCCTTTGAGTAGGCAAATGGCAAAATGACAAGCATGCATGTGCGTGTGGCTCTCTCTCCTCGCTGGCTCTGCTCATCTCCGTTCAGCCACGCCAGCGTTTTGTTATGTGGTTGCTCCCCAACTCCAATAGCACACCGCACATGCCGCTGGATCGCGACGCCGGATCATCTCATATGACCCAGCAGTATTCATATATATATTTCTGGCTCCGACAAGGAGATATATTAATGCAAAGGTCTTTCAGTTTGAGCTCTGAATGCCGCAACTTTATCGCTCTTAAACAAATATATTTTAAACGTTTCAGTTTTGATTGTTTTTTAGCTTCATCACTTTTTCGATCTACTTGTCTGTCCTATGAATGATGATAGTGGGATCAGAGCTGAAAAAGGACTGATATTTTTTTACGACTGTCCGACAGACCACATTGCCCTCCACATCACATTGATTATTCTCTAACCAGACCAGTACCTACTAATTTATTCGGTAATCGGTGACCATTAGAATTGAGTAAAGGCTAGGCAGTTTCAGCGTGCATTCGAGTAGTCGAATCTACAAAAAATAAGGGTGCTCTAGTGGAATCTGGAAAGAAAAGTGCTAGTTCTGTGCAGCTCTTCTGCTTTTCTTCCTTTTTTTAAAAGAAAGAAATGAATTGTGCATTCGGCTAGTTCATCGAAACTAGATGCGCTTAGTACCTCAATGCAAACGTTTGTGCTCCTATTTGGTAATTTGGAAGTCAGAAAGACGCGCTTTAACGTAAACAGAACCTGCATTTGCTAAAAGGAGCAGCACCAACACCCCCACCTGAAAAAAGCACACGTCAATCAGGTACTCCCCACAAAGCAGCCACCATAGGATTCTCAAAACATCTTTGGTGGTACATGGGCATAAATTCTGAGGATAGGGCAGCAAGAATGGCACAAAGGAACACAGGGATCAAAAGATGATGTGATGGGTGCGTCCATCCGAACTGGGAATCATATATTCATTCATATTTGCATGCGATTGAGGATTTGGTGGGCATATGTTTTATTCCCGCTGCCAGCTCTCCTACTCTGGTGTGCACAGTAACACAGATGTGTGTGTGTTCATGCCGGCAATCATTCAGGCTTTGTTTTTGCGGCCGTCACTGGTCAGGCGGATCCCCTGCAGTCTGCAGATTCCTTTTGATGCCCCAATTTGCAGAGAAGGAACCAAAGAGAGGCGGCTGCACCTTTGCTAACCTGGCTTGGTCCGGAATGCAGCATGGTACCATGTTCTTGCAAGGGTGCAATACGCCAATACTGAAGTGCAATCTCTACGTAGGCTCTAGAAGATGAGGCACTGGAGTCCTCTGAGCCCTCCCTGACCCGTTCTTCCCTGCAGCAAAGGGACGAGCAACAGCTACTGCCCGTTTGCTAACAAGCTGACAGCGCCGCAACGTTGCCTCAAAAGATGCCATCGCAAAGGGACATCGATGGCATTGTATTGTATCCTTCAGTGAACGATTCGATCTGTATGTACGTGTATTCTCGCCAGCGACGGTAGAATGCATAATAACCGCATGGGCTTGCAGTGTGTTCTGGTAACCACATGCGTGGCTGATGCCTGTCCGGCGACCGATTCAGAGATCAGAAGCGAATGTTCTGTGCGTAGAAAGCAACAATGCAATCTGCCAATCTTCCAAGGACGAGGAGGACGACCACCGGGTGATCCCTCTCCATGACAAGAGCAAAGCCTGAATTCCTACGGTCTCTGAAGGCAATGGCACGTACATCGGCGGGTAGCAGTGGCCACATGATTCTGATCATGATCTGACCTGACCTAAGAGCTAGCACGGCCACACGCCCAGCCGAATTACTGAAGAAATTGGACTTATGGACGCCTTGTCTCATCTGATTTATCGATCGAAGTAATCACCTTTTAATCCAGTCAAGAAACGATACCCGTCGGCAGCTGAACGGCCTGATCAACAGGCCGGCAAGGTGAGCCATCGTCATCGGTCCTTTTTAACCTGGTTTCGTACATCGCAAGGTCACCGTCAGTAATTTTCGACTTCGCGTGGACTCAGTAAATGCTTGGGATGGCAAGATTATTTGCTTCAAAAACGTAGAAAAATTTACAAAAAAGTATGTATTTTTTTACATCTTTTTTTTCTTTTTTTCTGCAATATGCAGGAGAACTGTATATTTCTGTATTAAGAAGAAGTGAACCAAATGTATGTCCAATTACAAGACTCCGGCGTGTCGCACACACCCACACCTGCCAAAGCAGAAACAACCTACGGCCACGGGCCACAATAAATACCCTGTAATGAAGAAATACACATATTGCATGCAGGGAATTTCTCTAAAAATAACCTGATGTCGTAGAAATCGATGCGTTTTTTTTAAATAAATTCTTCTGGAGCTATAGAAGTTTGGAGGCCAAACTAAAACAACCCATATATTTTGTAATGAAGAAATAATTTAAGATAGATAAACGTAACTGTTCTCGGATCGGCCGCGACAGCACACTCGTGCTCGAGGAAGTCTTTACCCCACTGCTGGACTTAATAACTTTCTGATGGCTACAGCATAGCCCACGCATATTCTTAGCGTGCAGATGAGGTAAACCTAAATCTCTTGGCTCCAGTCCAGTCCCAAAGTCCAAGCTCGAAAGGTACGCGAGAGACGGTGGGCATCTCCATCCCGGAGACTCGCAGCGCCGGTCGCGGAGCACATGTCGCGGGCGCGTGCACAGACGCGACACGGGTGCTTTGATTTCCTTATCATCGCCGCCGCCGCCGCCGTCGCGTGGCTGACCGCCGGCCGGCCGCCGCAACCAAGTGTCCGGCCGAGGCGGAGGCGGACGCGGCAGGCCGGCAGGCGCCTCCTTTCACGGGACGCAATAGCGACGGGGTTGGTGGTGCCCATCGTGGAATCGGATGCCGCGGCCGGGCCTCGGACTCCTCTTTTGTAACGTTGTGCTAGCTCCCCTGCACGTACGCACACAGGAGCCAGCGTCCGGTCCATACTGGCGTGAAGACGACACGATGCAAACTTGCAAATCAGCTGCGATCCTCTCGCTGAAATGCTCTCCGCCCACATGGTGTTCTCTTCTCGCACGAGAAGGTCAGCAACGTCGCTGGCGTGCGGGCCCAAGCGGGTCGGTGTTTGTGCGATCAAAATTAGCTGATCCGTTTATGGATTAGGATGACCTATATATTGTCCTGTTGCTCTAATAAAAAAAGGTTAGGATGACCTGAAGCGAGATTAGGGCCGGTCAAGTTATTGCTGCTAGAAGTGGGAGAATTGATTGGATTGGATTGGCGCGGTGAAACGAAAGAGACGGCTCAGCCAATCCACTGGCTAGGTCCAAGAAGAAAAACTAGCGCCTTTTGATAAGGCGCCACCGCCGCAGCTTGCATCGTCCCGGCGTTCCTTCACGGCACGTGGTAGGGACGGCGAAGCGAGACTTTCACCACATGCGCCATTCCATTAGTCAAGTGCTGCTAACCCCGTTGCCGGATCACTTAAATTTGTTTAGTTTGTTCCGGGTCTGAATTGGTTGTTTACGCTACGTACGCATACGTAATCTCAAAGCAAGCTAGGGCCAGCAGCTGGCCCGGCCATCAAAAGGCAGGAGTAGAATACACAAGATACTTTAGTGTATATACCCGTAGACCAATCAATCTTTTCGATCCGGGGCTTGAGATCAGGAGACGGAGACCGGTGTTTGCTGCAGTGGAGTACGTGTTCAGGTTCCGAGGACAGATGGGCACGCAGACAGCAGATTAAAGAAAGTCGAGTACGTACAGAGAAGTAGGCGGCGTATGATCTACGGACTACTATACTCATCTACCCAATCAGGCCGGATTCAGGTTCAGCGCTCGCATGTGCCTGTTTGAATGAACACTTGAACAGTAAAGGGACGGGGGCTCACACCCTTGCCTGCATATGGATGGATTCCCAAAGACTTTGACTCGCGGCCTGCAGCTCTCGTCCTTGGGGGCTGGGATTATTCGTTCCGTTGGCTTAATCCAACCTAGAAGACTGCATAGACATGTCTACTAGCACTGCCATTGCTGACTGCTCGCATCGGCCAGCCAGATCAAAGTCTCCGCCACAAGAGATTTCGCTTCCTGTGTTATCAAATTTATCTCTGCCACAACACAATCCCGATCCAAAGATTGCATGCTCCGTTACAAAAAAAATGTTGTCTGATACGGTATATACGTACTGTACGTAACACAGTGCAGTGGCTGGTACGTACATATCTACGATAAAAAATGATTCCGGCCTACAAGTGTAGTGGTACCAGAACAACTGGCCAAGCGACTGAATGATGAATGCATCCGTGGACTGGACCGGGGCCACAGCTAGCCGCACAGCAACGTGCGCGCTGTGATGCTGTCGGAGTTGGTGGGTGTTGGCATGGCATCATGGACATGGACGGACATGTTGCGCTGTGATGGCGAGTCGCGAGGCGAGGTCAAAGAAAAGGGCATCGGCGCAACGCACCGCATGCAATGGAGTGGACGACTCGGCAGGCAGAGAGGCAAGCAGAGGCGGCATCTCGTCTCCAGCACCGGAAATACCAGCGCGGCGACACGCACAACAGCCAGCTCGCCCGAGAGATCGGCAGCCAGGATTGGGTTGGACCCCGCCTCGATCCTTCACTTCACCTCACCTCACTCACTCACTCACTCGCAGGACTAGCAGCACATGCCGCCCATTCAAGCTCTGTCTGATGAACACTTTTTTGAACGTAACGTTGTCTGATGAACACTTGGCGCGTCCAGGAATAAAGATCATCAGGCCGGTTTCCCGGCGCCTGCTGCCCGTGGGTACTACAACTACAAATCATATGCTTCGTTCGTTCGTTGCTTCTCTTCGTCCTCCTCTTTTCCCGGGTCGGGCGGGTCAAAGAGTGCGGTGGACGTGCGCGAGTGATTCAACATTGTCCAGCCGCCCGTGAGCAATAATAAACACCCAGCAGGTTGTGCTTCCAGCTGTGTGCCCGATCGCCGATCTACTACTGGCATCTACTCCGTCTGTCCTATTTTATTTGTCGCCGTTGGTTTCGTGCCACGATTTAGATTCGATTTATAAAAAATATATGTAACATTTTAATCTTCAAAAAAATTTATTAAAAATCTAGATTCAAATATCTATCTAATGATATTTATTATGTACTATAAATATTAATATATTTTTTTTTATATTCAGTTAAAGTTGTTTCTCGGCAACCGTAAGCGACAGATATCCAGGGACGGAAGGAGCAGTACGTGAGTAGATTCAAAGGTGGGTCAAACCAAGATATGTATTGTATTGTGTGGTCTGCGTTTGCTAGCCGGTTTGATGATGGTTAACAGTAATAAGTAAGCGATATACAGGGCAGCTCTAATCCTGTTGGTAAAAAGAAAAGGAGTCTTCTCTGGTGACACGTCGTCTACGCTCGTCGCTGCGTTGGGCCGTCCCCCACCACAGGCTGCCGGCTAGCCATTGAAATCCAACTCAGTCCGCACCCGGCCGTGCCGCTCGACACTCACTCATTCTCACCACGCACCGCTGTTAAAAGATCGTTTGCATTCGTCTTCATGTTTCTTTTTTCCCCCTTTAAAAAAAACTTGGAAGAAGACAGAGAACGTCGGTCTGTAAAAAGATCGTTATGCATCTTCAAGCTGCCGTTCACCGTAGAAAAAAAAGGAGAGAGAGAGAGAGAGAGGGGCAACAATCCACACAGATTATTTGTAAGGAAAACCAGTCTTAACAACATTGCACTTAATTTGCATGGTAGCTGTTGAAAAATCCTACTTACGTGACGGCGCTAGGAAAAAAGACAACACAAACGACGACGGGCTGTATTGCATCCTACCACACAAGCCATTAATTGTTGTAAGCTCGTGTCAACAGCGACGCAGCAGCTCCGACTAGTCATTCATTCAATCCTTCCTCAAGGTAAAACGAAGCGTGCACCGAGAGCAACCAATCCGTCCGGCCCGCAGCTGCTGCTTGCAGTCACCCACCGTGTCAGTGTCACCACCAGCCCCGTCCGCATCGCGCGGCGCGACCACGCGCCACGCCCTCCACGCTCCACACACGCGCGGCAAGGCCCGTGCCCTTCCCGTCCGGCACCCTCGCCATGCGGCGCCTGCCAGTGGCCGGCCGGTTCGTTTGCCTGGAGGACACGGCGATACGCGCGGCCGCGGCCGCACGGGCGGCGAATGATTCGAGCGCGGAGGGTCTCAGGATGGTGCATATGCGCTCGCTCGCTGGACCTGGACGGGACCATTCGATTTGGCTAGCTCCGGGTGCGGGCTCTGGACAAGCGTGCGGCGTGCCATACGGGCATGTAACCTAGCCGCAACCGCACAGGGGCAGCTGGGGTGGTGGAGCAGTGAGCAGAGCAGGAAATTGACAACACGGGGCGTCGGTTTTGACTCTAGGGCCTTGTCCATTTCTCACCGCCTCTCCCTGTGCTGTGCTGCGCGCCCCCATCCTACGATTCTCCCTCCTCTCCTCCTGGTCCCACGCTCACAGGCGCACTGTGTGTGCCGCAGCATGCGTCCATGTCACGAGGGCCGGCCTCATCGATGCCGCTGCAGCAGCAAGATGCTTGCATGGATGGATGTTCTTCGTACGTCTTCCATTGTCCCATAAAAACAATTCTGCCCATCTTGAATTATTGGTGCTCAAGTAAGACGTACTACTTCTTAGCATAAGCTACGGGCAACATACATGCATATTGATCTTGTTTATTCCTTGATGACGTGTGAACAAGTTTTAGAAAACGAGGTGTGGCGACCGGCGAGGCTGGTGACCTCGCTCCTCCAAATAGGCAAACAGCTCCACACAATACAAACACACGAGCCCATGTCACACAGTACCTTCTCCCGGCTAACCCAAGCCGTCACACGATTCGAATGATGTAAGACGGGCCTCGAGCTTTTGAAGCTTTCTTTTATCACACCACACCAGCTCGTAAATCGTAATGGTACCCTCCAAAGTTGCAGTTGACCTCATCAGTGCACAAGGACAGACATCACGGCAGGGCAAAGGTGTCCGGCCGGCCGGCCAGCGGCCGCATACATCACTCACACCACTCACTCCATGCATTTGCTCTCATTCCCTCCTTTATACAAAGTCACGGGAGCAGTGTGTGTGAGAGGGCGAGAGCTTCTGCTTTTCTACGACCATTGTTTTCGAGCATTTTCCTCTCACTCGTCTGACTCATCATTCATCTCCTTCACTTCACGCTTTGCTTTTTCGGTCTCGCCCCACCGTCTGGGCAGCAGGCACTGAATCATGGCTGCTTAGCTGGGTTCCTATTTTCGGACATGTTTTAGGTTCAACTCCTGAAAGCTGTCGCCATGCTTTACCTCCATCTGGACCTGGATCAATTATTTGCATGTATTTTTATTTTTTTGAAAGAAAAAAAATCTAGCACAGTTTCAATTCACACAGCAACAAATATACATCGGGGATTTTAACATGTGTCACACGTTGAATTAAAGAGAGCAAACAAAGCTGGTACGTATACGGTATACCACGGTAGTGGAGGAAGAATGCTACATCAGAATATACTATACATACATACATACATGCTCATACATAGTGGCGTAAACTAGTGGCGCACACGCACAGCAGCAATTTGGTAACGGGAAATGGCTGTGCCCATCAACGGCGACACGAGGAAACCCGTGACAGGAAAGAGGCAGGCATCAGGAATACAATATTCCGTATAAAGGAGCACAAGAATTTGACCCGGCCTTCTTTTTTTTACTTTCTTTTTTTTCCATTGTGGCTTTGGAGGAATAAAAAGGAGGGAACAAAGCACGTCAGAAAATTACCTGTACACTTCTGATAAACTGCGGAGCACGGCAGGGTCAGACGGCAGCTGCTGCTGCCGAAGCAAACAAGAGATCCAGCTCGGCGTGATACACCAAAGCGCATGGAAATACGAAGCAAATACAGTGGTGTTCCCCTTTCAGCCGAGCTGGTGGTCAGTTCAGATTCAGCAGACTCCGGAGCAAAGAGAGCCCCCACCATATACACTGGTCATCACTCCCAAGCTGAGAGAGCCTGCCTGAGCTCTCGTCTTCCCTCCTCGCCATCATTCACCTCTTCCCCAACCTTTTTCCCCCTCCACCTCCATAGGTGCCCTGTGCCACTGCTTGCTTTGCTGCTTTCCTCTTTGTTAAAAGGCTGCTCCCTCCCTCCACCCATTTCATTTCTCTCTCATCGTGGTCTCGCGCGCACTCTTGTTGTTGCTAAGGTCAAATAGCCATCCATCCATCCCATACGCCTCTTTCCCTTTCTCTTTCTTCTTTACCTCCCTTTCTTGATTTTCCAAGCTATAGTAACATACATCCAAGCTCCGGTTTCCGGGTGCTGCTTCTCATGGTCATGGCCTCCGCGGCGGCTCCTGCCAGCGACCAAACCGAGCAAAGGCGCCGCCAAATCTGCTGCCTCTGACCTCTCCACCAAATACCCAACCAGCACCCACCAAACTTCTTCTCTTCTTCTTCTTCTTGCAACAAAGTAGCTCAACTCACAGTCAGCTCAGCCTAGCAAGTTATTAGCAGCTTCAAGCCGAGCTGCATCTGCACGAGTATAATGGAGAGCAGATGGCGGAAGGCCAAGATGTCGCTGGGGCTAAACCTCTGCGTCTACGTGCCCCGGACGCTGGAAAGCGACGACGCCAGCTCGCTCAACACCGGCTCCTCCACAGCGGCGCTCGTGTCGCCGGTGGCGTCGTCGTCGTCTGCCGCGACGAGCGCCAACACCACCCCGACGGCGGAGCAGGGCAACGGCAAGGCCAACGGCGGCGCCGGCGC
Organism: Echinochloa crus-galli; assembly: GCA_900205405.1. Lineage (NCBI taxonomy): Eukaryota > Viridiplantae > Streptophyta > Magnoliopsida > Poales > Poaceae > Echinochloa > Echinochloa crus-galli. The sequence goes on along the minus strand of OAMR01000139.1, from coordinate 799,950 downwards.
GCTGATGCCAACCACGCCGACGCCCACCTCTGCCGGACTCCGCCTCTCCAAATCCGGCAGCAAATCCTTCAAGGTACAGTCTTTCTTCCACCCGTCTCCATCATCGATCCAATAAAGGTTGCAGATTGCCAAGATGCATCCATCATCCATGTATAGAAGTCCAAAAGATCCGTCTAGTTGCTCAGCTAATCTCTTAGTTTCTGCAGTCGCAGTAGCAATAGCAAGTCTGCTCCAAAAAAAAAGAAAAGAAAAGAAATATTTACAGGAGTAGCAAGCGTTCATTCAGGTCGTGTTGTACACCTGTGCTGTGATGATCTTTTGCTCCAAATGATGCATGCAACAGTGCTACCAGTAGCTTTCATCACGCATTCACACGCGCAAAAGAGCATCACTAGTAGAAAAAGGGGATGCAGGAGGACATGGGCGGAGGGGAATGGCAATGGTGGAGGAATATCATCATGAAGTGGTGGAGTTTGTCTTTCTTTAACCATTGGGGTCCTCCTCCCCCTTTTCTCTTGCTCTCACATTCCATAGCCCATAGTCCATAGCCCACCACGACACCCCTCTCCAATTCATCATTCACTTTTCCCCTCCCCTTTCCTCCTCTCCCTGTCTACCCAGCGCCTCCACTTCACTTCTTTTTGTGGAGGCATAGCATCCTTTTCAGAATAGCTTGGGCACTGTTCTCAGATCCCTTGTGCATTCTTCCTCCTTGCAATTGCAGCACAGGGGAGTTACAGATTCCCGAGAGAGCCCACCGCAGTTTCTCTTTGGGTGGCCGCGGTGCCAGAATTGCGAAAGAAAGCATTCTGATCATGACCCAGTGGCAATTTTTATTGAATCACAACATCTGTAGCTAATTATTTCTTGCAAGCCGTTAGTATTTGGTTCCCAGACTGCTTGTCTAAGCCTCTGAGGTCATCGTCCCTTTATTCTTCTTTTAATCTGGGGGTGAGGTGTATTAGGAGTAGTCAGCAATGACTAATTCAGATTAAGGCATCTATATCAATGGATAATCCTTAAAGATTAGTCTGACCATGGGTTGCTTGTTGCTACATGCCTGATTGTCGTACATGTAGTTTCCCTGCAGAAAACAAGTTTCTTCGATATAGCTTTCAGAGTGTCTACCCTTTGAATAGAAGTCCAAAACTACGGCAATTGACCACAGTTTGGAATGAACGATTGACAGCACTAATATATCTCTTATTGATTAAAATATTTAAACAATTTGTGGACTTCGCTCTCATCACTATAATTTTTTCTTGGAAAGATGGATCAACAAGGTCTTAATGGCCACTTGCCTCTCTGTGTACAAGTACTTGTCGAAATTTTCCTTTTTTTTTGTTGTGCATTCTATATGTCACTAGCCTGTTACTGAAAAGTTGCAGCATGTATTGGAATACCATAGAAGCACTTGTATTATCTTTACCTGTTACTCCAAAGTCTATTTCTTATTCTTATACATTTCTTTTTTCAGAAAACATGTGCCATATGCTTGACCACAATGAAGCCTGGCCAAGGCCATGCTCTTTTCACAGCGGAGTGCTCGCATACCTTCCATTTCCACTGTATTTCTGCAAATGTTAAGCACGGAAGCAGCAGCTGCCCTGTTTGCCGTATCAAATGGAAGGAGCTTCCGTTTCGAGGTCCATTGCCTGCTGAATTACCCCAAGTAAATGCAAGGATTAATCTGGTTAATGGGCATCAAAATGGAGGCCATATGAATATATTGCGACCACTTCCTCGGGCCCGCTCTTCTGGTAGGCTTCATCATGTGCCCGGATTGCTGCCTGACACTGACCCTAGTACTTTCAACGACGATGAACCCTTGGAATTGTCATGTGAAGCAAGTGAAGACCCTCAGCAAGGCAGTTTGAGAACAGTAGAGATAAAAACACATCCTGAGTTCACTGAAGTACCTGAAAATATGTCAGAAAGAAACTTCACTGTTCTAATTCATCTTAAGGCACCCCTTGCTCAGCATTTGCAGACACCCAACAATCTCACAGATGGCAATGGACCAAGCACCACTCGCGCCCCTGTTGATCTCATCACAGTTCTTGATGTTAGCGGAAGCATGGCTGGTACCAAACTTGCTTTGTTAAAGAGGGCTATGGGATTTGTAATTCAAAACCTTGGCTCTTCAGATCGTCTTTCTGTCATCGCCTTCTCATCATCTGCACGCAGGCTTTTCCCCCTTCGCAGGATGACTGAGTCTGGCCGGCAGCAGAGCTTGCTGGCTGTTAATTCTTTGACGTCAAATGGCGGGACCAATATTGCAGAGGGCCTCAGGAAAGGCTCCAAGGTTATCGAAGAACGCCAGGCCAAGAATCCAGTCTGCAGCATCATCCTTTTATCAGATGGTCAAGATACCTATACGGTTTCACCAACTGCCGGTGTACACAAAGGAGCACCAGAGTATTGTGCACTCTTGCCATCCACTAATGGTAACCAGCAAGTACCTGTTCATGTCTTTGGATTTGGTGCAGACCATGACTCAGTCTCGCTGCACTCCATTTCACAAACATCTGGTGGGACCTTTTCATTCATCGAGACAGAGGCTGCTATCCAAGATGCATTTGCGCAGTGCATCGGTGGGCTTCTGAGTGTTGTTGCACAAGGTCTGCATGTAAAGGTGGAGAGCCTCCACCCTAACGTGCACTTTGGCTCCATCAGATCAGGCAGCTATTCTAGCAGAGTTTCAGACGATAAGAGGAATGGCTCCATAGATGTTGGAGACCTGTATGCTGAAGAAGAAAGGGATTTTCTTGTGTCTGTAAATGTTCCCCCAGGCTATGGGGAAACGTCACTTCTCAAGGTTGGATGTGTCTACAATGACCCACTGATGAAGGAGACTGTGAATATGGCTGATGTGCAAGTGAAGATCGCCAGGCCAGCATTCGTCTCAGTGCAAAGTGTGTCTATCGAGGTGGACCGCCAAAAGAATCGTCTTCATGCAGCCGAGGTCATGGCCGAAGCAAGGTTTTCAGCAGAGCGAGGTGACCTGACAAATGCTGTTTCGTTACTAGAAGACTGCCGGAGAATGATAATGGGATCGGCATCAGGACAGTCTGGTGACCGTCTGTGCCAAGCATTGGATGCTGAGCTGAAGGAGATGCAAGATAGGATGGCCAATCGCCAGAGGTATGAGGCATCTGGTCGGGCATATGTCCTCTCAGGCTTGAGCTCCCACTCATGGCAAAGGGCAACCGCACGTGGTGACTCCACAGACAGCGAGAGCCTAATCCAGGCCTATCAGACTTCGTCCATGGTGGACATGCTGCTACGCTCACAGACAATGAGCCGCTCGTCAACCCCTCGACAAACTCCACAGATGAGGCACGCAAAATCATTCCCGGCGCGCCCGCAGCCAAGGTAACTGCATTCTGGTGATGCCAAGAAGGATTTGCCTGAAGCCTAATTGCTTGTTAGTGGACGTAATCGTTCAAGTTAGTTTTGTGGCAGGAGGATGGGATGGGGGTATAGTTTGTGTGGTATAAGGAGATGTAATGGTGTAAATTCAATTTGGGGTGGTGGGGGGTAAATGGTTAGGGTAAGGTGTTTTGTAATTGGGGTAGGGGATGGTATACGTCCTGGAGCGGAATGGGCAAGAGGGTGGGCTATTTTTTTTTTCCTTTGGTGGTGACTTGGTATACTCCAGTATTGTACTAGCTCCTTTGTGTGGTGATGTACATAAGAGAAGGGTATACATTTGTGAACTCCTTGATGAGGATGGATACATGATCCTGATCCTTGCAAGGTTTGTTCCCTCTTCCTGGCAATGGAACAGGGTTGTTGCTTCTTCCTGGAAATGGAATTCTGATCCTGGCCTCTGTTGTGCCTGGGTATTTCCACCCTTTTCCCATGTGCTGAGAAATTTGGATGCTCAGTTGTGTTGTGTTGCATGATTGCATCTCGCAAGGAAAGTTTTGAAAAAAATTGCTTCTACAATTTATGTTGATCTTCTATAAACAGTGAATGCTTCTCTGGAGCAACATGGGTAGTAGTGAACGAAATACCTCAGGTTTTCAGCATCAACAGATCGGGGTGCTTTACAGCATCAACAGATCCGGGTGATCCACAGGGCGATTGGGAACTTGATCGCGGTGTGTCGGCGACGGCGGCGGAGGAGGGTGCGGCTGTGCTCGCCGTCGCCGCCGCCCTAAAATCACAATTTTCTCCCACCCCACCACGAACCCACGGCACCGGCGAACGCAGTGAGAGGGGATGCAGAAAGAGAGGCGAGAAGGAAAAGCGACAGGCTTATCAGGGCAGTGGACCGAGCAGGCTAGCCCAGCCAGCGAGACACTTCGTTTCATGGGCTTCTCGTTTTCTACTCGCACGGCCCAATCAATATAGTCCAGCTGTACCCGTAGAATCCTGGCCCGGTTGAGGGGGGTCGGTTGGTGGCTTGTTGGGCTGACGTGGATGCTTCAACTGCAACGGTCTGGTCAGACTGACCCCTGTTCCTCCTACCGTCCAAACTCCGAAAGCGATTCGTACGAGTAGTATGTACCCTGGCAGTAGGAGTACATACGCAAGCACTGACACCCGAATCTACTCGCCGCCCGAGGCTGACTTGTACGCATTCCATTCCGGATACCAATACCACCTGTCCGTTTTGCCGGTGGTCTCGCCCCTCCAATTTTCCCGCCTTTTGTCAGGGAAAATCAATCATCGCCTTGCACAGTTGCACGCATCATCAAAACTTTCCCATCACCTATTCACCACTGAAATTAACTCATCAGAGCCACCGCTAACGAAACGGGCTGGATCTGTGATCTATCTCGCTCGTCTTCTTTAATCATGGCGTCTGCGTCGGTGCACTGCTGATGGTATGCTACGGGGAGGCCTCTTCCGGTTCTGAAAAAAAAAGAGATGGAGATGCTAAGGCAGATCCCGTCCCAACCCCCGGTTGCTTGGTGTCACGGCTGAGATCAGTCGGCAACACACAGATCTGTGGCTGTCGTTGAGATTAGTGAGCTAAGCGCGTGGCTGGTGTCCAGCTAAGAGCCATGCATAACCCAAAGATGGCCGCCTGTCGGTTGTCATCTGGCAGCCATCAGGATGCATGTTTCCATTTCCTGTTTTCTTATTCGGGAGAAGGAAGGACATTGCTTTCGGCGTGGCATTCGTGTGGGTAATCAGATCAGATGCGTTGGTGCCTATTCTGTTGTTCCAGAAAAATCGAATCGGAAAAAAGAAGCTCACATGAGTCAGCCTAACAGACTCGTGAGACGAGCTTAGCAACCTGATTTCTCGGCCTAAAGTAATTCGGAATTACCTCTTTCCCCATCTGGCTGTGATATGATATGTTTAATCCCCAACGAAAATGATAAGCAGGTCTTCTGGATTTCCCCCTCTCTAGAAGAAACGAAGGGTTGAGTTTTGACTGTTGATACCGTCGTAAATGGAGGGCCTCTCCCCCTTCCAGCCTGTCTGGCCCACCGACCAGCCAGCGAGGCACACTCCAATTGAATTTTTCAAAAAAAAAAGGAATTACCCACCGTGTTTCATCGCCATCCCTAGCTGTGCTTTCCCTCCTTTCCCTCGTTTTTAATCTCACCATTTTTTTTAACGCGTGAAGAATGTAATAATAACCAGAAAAAGATCTCCATCGTTTTTACTACCTAAACCACCGTTGATTAATTATTCTGCTTTTTCCCTAAGCGTCGATTAATTATTCCATTCGCCCGCACCAAACCAAATCAAAGCGAGAGATAGAGAAAAGAAAAAAAAACAAAAATTATTCGCGCACCTCCGCGTCCTCTTTCCTCGCCAACCCAGCACAACCCCATTCGCATCGCAGCGAGGGCGAGCGAGGGACAACAACTCAGGGAGGGAGAAGAAAAAGGGAGGAAAGCCGAGGGAAGCGGGGGCGACCCCGCGTACGACCACCGCCACCGCCTCCCCCATTCCCAGCACAGCCTCCCTCCCTCCCGTGGAGTTGAATCCCCGTGGACTCCCCGCCTCGCCGATCTGCTCCGCCGCCCCGCCTGCCTCCTCAGGTACGCTTCCGATCGTTTTCGTTGTTGCTGCTGCTGCTGTCGCTTCGTTTGCAGTCGGATGCGCGCTTGTCGGTTGGGTTTGGAGAGCTGCGCGGGGAATGGCCGGGACGCCGGATCTCGCCGGGGGGACGGGGTGGTGTCGGTGCTGCTAGATCTGGGGCGTCCTGTACGGCGGAGGTCGCGAATTTGCCACCGGGGCGGCACGCGTAGATCTAGCTACCCTTTTTTGGTTGTTGGAGCTGTTTCACGGGTTCTGTTGCCGTTCAAATTCGTTGGGTTCGAGCTTGGAGTGCTCGGATTCATTCGTAGAGCTTTGTTTGAGTCGAATGGAAATGGGGATGCTTGTAATGAGATCTCGATTGCAGTTGGATCTCATGGATGAATGGATTGTGCAGGTACCCAACCGAGGAGGACATAGCGCTGGGCATAGCAAGCTTAGATTTGAAAGGGAGCAATGAAGAAAGTGTTCGATCAAACGGTCCGGGACATGTACGTGATCTCCATGCTATATCCCTATCGTATATCGTGTGCAGTTGCGAGCGTTATTTGTTTGCTAGTTGCATGGATTGGCCCATTAATTTGTTTTGACCTCATCCTTTTGCAGAAAAAGAGAGGTGAATAAGAATGTGCTCAAGGTTCCCAGGATAGAACAGAAGGTGCCAGATCTTTTCGCTAGCGCCCTTTTACACACAAGCATGTTCTTGGGCAAATTCATTTGTTTGCTCTCATTTTCCCATGCTAGCTGTTACGGGAAAAAAAAGAATGATGTTCTTGTTCTAATTCGTGCACAGATTCTTGATGCAACAAGCAACGAGCCATGGGGCCCACATGGATCTCTCCTGGCAGACATTGCTCAAGCAACAAATAACTAGTATGTTTTTTTTTTAATTGGCTATTTGTCAAACAGAAACCATCTTTCCTGGTGCTAATGTGGTTTGCATGTTTGTCTTCAGTCATGAGTATCAGATGATCATGAATATTGTGTGGAAGAGGATCAATGACACTGGTAAAAACTGGCGGCATGTTTACAAGGTAAAAATTTTGCTTGCAACCATGAGTATTAAACGAAGGTTTTAATGTTTCTTTCCTCAAATACTATTTTTATATATTATAAATAATTACAAAAATTTGCCGGTCAACTGAAACTGATGTTGTCTTTTCTGTTTTTCTCTTGTGTGGTAGGGATTAATTGTCTTGGATTACCTGGTTGCGCATGGCACTGAGCGAGTTATTGATGACATAAGAGAGCATTCTTATCAGATATCGGTAATGCCATCCACCCAATTTCCAGCATATATGTTAGCTACCACCATAAAGTTTGGTTCCTAGGCATTGAAGGTTTTCGGTATATTACTTTCTTGCTGCGCTGACTCTATGCTTAAAATTCCAGGCACTTGCTGACTTCCAGTACATTGATTCTTCTGGGAGGGATCAAGGCAGCAATGTACGGAGGAAATCCCAGAGCCTTGTTAGTTTAGTTAATGATAAAGAGAGAATACAGGAAGTTAGGCAGAAAGCACTGGCTACCAGGGACAAGTGAGTATACTCTAGCTTCATTCCATGCTTGCTTCATATTGATGAGTGCATACTGTTGTACAGGCATGTATGTTTCCTCCTGTTGCGTTGATTAATTGCCTCTATCTGTCCATCTTTAGGTACCGGAGTGCATTTGCCACCAGCGGAACACACAGGAGCCCAGGTGGATATGACAACGATCGCTATGAGGGCAGCTATGGCAGTAGATACGATAACAGAAATGGAAATGGGAGGGAAAGAGAATATGGATACAGGGACGATGACAGATATGGAAATACACCCAATCGGGAAGGAGATCGTTATTCTAGAGATTCTAATGAACGTTATAGAGAAGATGAATACAAAGGAAGTAACAGCAACCATGAATATGCTGAAGGATCAGGCCGCAGAAGCTATGGTCGGGAAAGGGATTCATATGGGGACGATGAAGCTTATTCATCCCGGTCTGTTTTCCTTATACTTTCGGAATTCTTGCTTTGTTACCGTAGTCATATCGGCAACTAATGTACCAAATAGTTATTAACTAAATCAGTAATATACTTCTCTTCGGATTTTAGAGGACTTCGTGGATCCTAACATCCTTCTGTTTTCCTTGCAGTGGTCGTGGCAGCAATGCTGATGGGCCTACCCAGGATGAGAGGTAAATAATGGAGGGTGGCCACTTACATAACTTATTAGCTTTTCCTTTTGGAGTGTGCCTTCTAAGTTCTGTTACATGCGTTGACAGGCGTATAGAACGAAAGCTTTCTAACCAGCAGATTGCTTCACCACCACCAAACTACGAAGATGCTACAAGAGATAACCAGGGCAATCTTCACGATGACAGGTCAAAATTCTATTTTGGATTCTTTAATTCTTGGCTGAGCAATAAGCTCTAACTAAATCTTTCAATTTCAGAAATGGAGGAAGTATTCCTGCTGCCCTACCAAAGGTGTCATCTCCTTCTGTTCCTGTAGCAAGTGTTCCCGCAGAACAGGTGAATGGCGTTCACGATAATCCTGTTGAAGATGTACCTGCACCAACTGCTCATGCTGAGCCTAACGGTTTTGATGAGTTTGATCCTCGTGGATCTGTACCAGGTATTGTTTGTTGTTTTTGGCCATCAATACATCATTCGTGTAAAATGAAGTAATATGAGCATTGGTGTGTAAGGACCAATTTGCGGTTTGTTCATATACCAGAACACAGTACGGTGAAATGGTGTCTAATCTGGCATGTATTGATATTATGTTTCCTGATCTATATCCCATTTCAGATTCTTCCCCTCCTGTGAACCCTGCGCCAGTGGTGAATAGCTTGGAGATGGATTTATTTGGATCAGATCCTATTAGTTCATTGGCTTTGGTATCTGTGCCTCAACCAACAACCACATCAAATGCTGAGCCACCAGCAAATTCAGGTTTTGAGACAAATAATTTCATGGGCATGCCGCCAACTGCCACTGGATTTGGCGAGGTATGCATAACTTACTGGCATTAGTATATTTGTTCCATTATGGGTTGTGATGCAGTTTTATATTTCATATTTGCCTAAATTGGTGTGTTTTCACCTGTTCTACTGAAAAAAATTAAGACCTTTTCAATAATTTTGTGGAGTTTGATGGATTAGATAAGCTAAATGCTATAAGCGGAACTGCCTTATTAACAAAGTGAAAGATGGTTATTAGATTAACCTTGAAACACCTGTAGTAGTAATGACAGAAATTCCATCAGTAATAATATTTTGAATTGAACATTGGTGAAAGTGTGGCTGCTGCGTTTCCTTTTAATCTACCTAGTCATAATTCCTAATCTAATATTTCTTTTTTGTTGTCTTTTAACCTTTAAGCAGATTGATGCCTCAAATCCTTTTGGGGATCCTACTCCTTTCAAGGCGGTTCATGATGAAAGTCCTGCAGTTCCTCAGACAAATGCTCTGCCTGCTGGTTCTGTCCAGTCCACTGGACCTGGTGCAGATGCAAATCCTTTCCAGCCTGCTTCAGCCGCAAGCTTTGGTTTTGGAGATACTTTTGGTGATCTAACTTTTGCATCAAACAGTGCACATGAGCAGCAAGACATTTTTGCAAACACAGCCGCTTTGCCTTCAGATGTATCAGCCGTGAATCCATCTGCTGTTCAACAGCCAGTTCCTACTAATTTCCCCTCTCAGGCACCTCAGCCTGCTGTTGCTGGCCCATCACCTGTTACTCATGCTACTCCCACAGCATTTGCTCCTTCTCAAGCACCTCAGGCTGCTGCCGCGTTTGCTTATTCACAAGCACCTCATCCTGCTGCCGCCAACCAGTCTCAAATTCCCCAGGCCGTGGCCACATCGTTTGCCCATTCACAGGTGCCTCAACCTGTAGCACCCAATCTGCCATCAGGCCAGTCAAACTTCTTTATGCAACCAGCATCAATGGCTGGTTTTGATAGCCAGTCTGGGGTTCCTACACAGAATGGAGCACCATCATACATTCCTCCACAGACTTCTCAGTTCACTGCTCCGGCAAACCAACAACCATCTCAGCCAAGCTTCGTCCCACAAACTGGAACATCAGCTCCACAGCCAGCTTTGATTTCTCGGGGAGCATCCCAGCCTCTTGGCATGCCAAATTCAGTGCCTTCTGTCACCAGCTTCCCGTTGCAGTCGAGCTCATCAGCTCCCCCAGAAACACTAATTTCAGCCTTGCAAGTTAGTCATACTGAGCCAGTGAAGAAATTCGAGCCCAAATCTAAACTTTGGTCTGATACTCTGAGCCGGGGTCTAGTCAATCTGGACATTTCTGGACGTAAGTGACTTGTCATTAGTTCTCTTTCTCTGCAATGCCAACAGCCTACCTTTATGTTTCCTGACCTTGTTGCATATATTTTACAGCAAAAGCGAATCCTCATGCTGATATTGGAGTTGACTTTGATTCAATCAACCGCAAGGAGAAAAGGCAAGAAAAGAAAATAAACCAAGCGCCTGTGGTGTCCACAGTTACCATGGGCAAAGCCATGGGAGCTGGTTCCGGCATTGGTAGGGCTGGTGCGGGTTCAATGGCCCCTCCTCCCAACCCAATGGGTGCAAGCAGGCCCATGGGCATGGGTATGGGCACTGGTGCTGGTTATGGTGGCGGAATGGGGATGAATCGGCCAATGGGGATGGGAATGGGAATGAACCAACAACCGATGGGAGGGATGGGGATGGGGATGGGGATGAAGCAACAACCAATAGGAATGGGAATGGGGATGGGGATGGGGATGGGGATGAATCAACAGCCGATGGGGGGAATGAACATGGGGATGGGGATGAACCAGGGGATGCCTATGCGGCCTCCTATGGGAATGGGTCCTGGTGGAATGCCGGGTGCTGGCTACAATCAAATGGGTGCTGCATACGGTGGTCAGCAGCCATATGGAGGATACAGGTGAGGAGGATCAAATATGTGCTGCATGTGGGTGTTGAGGATCAGTTTAGGAGGCATCTGTGGGTTGCTCACCTGGTTTTGCTTTGTGTATGATTTGTTGTTTCTTTTGGGGTGGGTGGGTAAAATTTTCGTCACTATTCTTTTTACAATCCATGTTGGATACTGTACCTACTAAATAGCAAAATAGAAAACAAGTGAACGAAGGCGACGCTACAACTACTGTGTTGTGTTGGATGCAAAGCCTTGATATTACATGCTCCCATGTAGTTGTAACTGTGTAATTTGCTATAGGTTGCTTTTGCGGTAAACATATTATTTGTTTCAGCATTCTTGCTGGATGGACAATAAAAAGGCTGTACCATTTTGTTGAGTTCGCTCTCCTTTATCATTGACGTCTTTACTGTCCAAAATATTTGTATCCACAGCATGATTCTGGTACCAATGAGGTAAATGGCTGCTGAAGAGCTAACTACAGCTCGAAGCTGACCGGGTATTATGCACCTTGGTTCGTATTATGCAAAAAATTCGCTCTCCCAAATTTGAAACTTGTCAGTTGCTATGGACTGATCTGTTCTGTGCCGTGGTCCTCGTCGTCACGGTTGTTGCTCTCGGTGGTACCGTAGACGTTAGAGCTGCCGCGACCAGCGCAGGAGCACTGGCGTTCCCTATTTTTAGACACTGGACGTACAGTGAGCATTGTCAAACTGCCGTTTTGTACTGGCACTAGTAGATAGACTGCTACTACAAAATAACCACATCTTGATCGTCCTCTCCAAGGAAGCACACGAACATTCACAAGCAGCATTGCATTTGCATAGCAAATAAACAACATCGAACGCCACATGTATCTTACAACATAGTTCACCACCAGTCTAGCAACATAAAGAAAAAACTAGGCAACTCACAAACTAAATAAATCAGCGGAGGATAACAGCAGCTGGGTCCATTTTCAGTAGTTCCCTTCAGACAGTACCTGCAAAACAAGCGTTACATTAAACATGCAATCCACACGGGCCATGGCAATTGGAAACATTGGGCATCAAATGGCTATACCAGCAGGAACTGTAGTGATAACTTACCTTCTACATCCTGACCCCGAATTGGCTAACGTCAATGTCCATCTCAGTCTGAAAAAATAGGGTCACATAAACATGATAACAGACACAAACAACCATCCATAGAGAAAATAAAAGAGTGTTCAAACAGCTCCTGAGAGGAAAAAATATGTATAGTTTAGCAACGAGAAATTGAGCAAAAGCACTAGACTAGGGCTGGCAAAAAAGCTCGAGGCTCGTGAGCTGACTCGTTCATAGGCTCGGCTCAGTTCAGCTCGGCTCGACCTCTTAAACGAACCGAGCCAAACTTCATTTTCAGCCCGTTTTCTTAACGAGCTAGCTCGTGAGCTGTTCGATAGGCTCATTAGGCTCGATAAATATGATAATACCAAATTTAGTTGCTATTAGTATAGTAGTATTTTTATTGTTTTGCTAAAATAAACTTATTATTCAACTTGTAAGTCAAATCTAGCACTAATTGGGTCTATTTGGAGTCTTTAAACTTCTACTTATTCCAATTTATTAGTTTTTGTTACTTATTTTTATAATATGATGATCAAGAGTTATACTTTTAAATATTATTAACATGCTTAATTTATTATAATGGGTTACTATCATATTTAATTTTTACATTAATATTGAACGGTGTTTGGCTCGTGAGCCAAACGAGCCGGCTCGAGCTTTAGAATGAATCGAGATATATCAATAAACAGAAGATGCATGACAATTGTTTGAGTTTTAAAAGTTTGAAATTTGGAACAATCTCTAGGCATATTTGATTATGGCGATTGTATATCATGTAGAACTGTAGCTGCCTACGTCCCAGAACTCAGTATAAACTGTCTTAGCAGCTTGAGAAATAGTTTCCCAGAGCTCAGTTGCTGTTATCCTCTGCTACTGAAAATTAAAAAAAAAAAACGCCTTTTCTCCTGCACAAAAAGCTTCCACGAGGTGACCTTTCGCAATGCTTATAAAAAGCAGTAGACACATACTAGCCTTGTCCTTGTTTTTTTTTACTTCGTTCTTTGGCAGTAGCTTATCCTGCTCTGAAAATAAAAAATTCTAACAAAATTTCTTTGACGTGTGGCTAGTACTGTTCCAGATGTGAACATAGGCTTAGTACATTTGAGGTGATGGGTGGCTCAAGAGAAGATCGAGGCCAGAGTGAGGAAGGGAAAGCCATAGTCAAGGTGAGATCAATGGGAGAGTGAGAAAGAGATGGGATGCGAAAAAAATTTATGGGTGACAAGTTAGGCACTTTTGTAAAGAAAAAAGGGATAGAAGCAATGCCAATGATAAACAAACCCTTGATTCCCTTTGCACTAGCATGCTAGTAATCAATTCGTTCACTGGTAGATTAAAAAATGCACATGTTTGCAATGGAAAATATGTCGTTGGTTGTTGTTTCAGTTTATTTGTCCATAATGCTCGTGGTTTACTTTTTTTGTAAAATTGACAACAAGGCAAGTTACAATGGATGTTTTTTTGAGGGCCATGCCTCCATTGATTTGTAATCATAGCTATCCATTTCATTGTATAGTTTTCAAGAATTTTTAGGGTAAAAAAATTTGGACCATTTTTCAGAACTTTACTAGGTATTCAAAATATAAGTTCAGACAAAATTCACGGTGGTACTTATATAATTCCACAGTGCTAATAAAGAAAAGCGACGGTGAAAAAATTGGAGCATTTTTGGCAGATTATTCTAGGCATCACACATTTGAGTTTACACAAAGTTTAGGAGAAAGAAAATTTAGCTACAAGACACTGATTTTGTGAAATTGGCTGCAAGACACTGAAATGTATTTTCTTAGCTGTAGGACACTAATTTCTTTGCTGTAGTGTCTTGCGGCCAATGATTTTTATTTCAATGTCCTACGACATATACCATGAAAATACACTGTCCTGTAGCAAAAATTTGCCTTAGGAGTACTTTACGATTCGACTTTGGCAAGAACAGAAGGCCATGATAAGAGCTTTCGAACAACTGAAAATTGCCCAGCAGAGCAGACCAATTGCAATAAGAAACTGTCTCTACAAAAACATTTTATTAGACAAACCTAAAACGTGAGCTAGAACTGAACTATATGTCTCTCCATGCGCAAGTATATTATGCAAAACAAAAATATGAACAGATAACAGATTCACAGAAATATATAGCAGTATGGCACCAATACTATCGTAAAGCCAAGTGCCCAAGTCAGATCAGAGTAATCAAGAAGAAACCTTGTACCAAAACGTAAGAAGTGAAAGATAAGTATCGTACTGATATGAATTTTAATAAACTACATCTAACCTATATTTGCACAACATCATTTTAGGCCAACAAAACAAAATGAATCATGTAACAAGAAAGAAATGTAAGACTAACCATAACCAATCGTGATACAGGTCATATTTAAGGTCAGACAGATACTTCCAACTAAAGTATGACCAATCTATTGACTATTTGGTAGTCACTAAAAGAAAGATCAAGTCCAGATGACAATAGTAGCACAGCAATGCACTACAGGAGTATATTCTCTAGAACCTAGAGGTGCCTACAGGCTACAGTGTTAACCATCTTATTTTCACTAATGAAACTAACGGGTGGAGAAATAATTTCCCACGCTAACTTTGCAATGTGTAGTCCATGAGAAAGTCACATCAATTGTTGTATGATTGAAGGATAACAAATAAAAAAAATACCTAATTCTCACACAGAAAGCTTCACGGGTAGATCTCATGCCATGTTTATAGAAACCAGTAGACATACTAGCTCAGCAAACAAATTAAATTACAGTCATTGGATAAAGAAATAAAATAAAGTGAGAAAAGACTGAACGTCTTACCTAGATCAGTGGTTCCCTTCTTGATCAAAATTTGGTAAGGGAGGAGACAAAGCCATCCTGTAGGGAAGTGCATGTCCGGAGTACTCTTTCCTGTTTGGCAGCTTTTGCATTGTCATATCCTTGAGATTGAGGACAAACACCCAGGGAGTCTTATAGTCCTTGATGAAAACAAACCCCTCTCCAGCATCTACAATCCTAGGAGCATAACTATTACTAAATCCACTAAAATTTGCACCTTCCATTATGAGATCAATCCACCCATCCACACTAAAAAACTCCACGACGCCCTCTTTCAACCATCGTCCTTTGGCACTCCTGCTCCTGTCACGACGCCAGAAATGGAGTGCACAGCTGGAAGACGCCATTGCCACGACACGCAGATCCCTTTCACCCTCGCTCCTCATGACCTTGATGTTTCTGTCGTACCTCTCACACATGCCGCTGCACGGCAGTTTCATGGTGGAGAACTTCTTGGTTTCGGAGTCCAGCATCAGGATATGCTCGTACCCCATTTGCCAGTCATCAACGACCCAATAGACACACCCACCGGCACGGGCACCATCGTCCATCCAAGGCGTCCCACAAATGTAAAGCTTGTTGGTGTCAGGGCATGGGAGCACCACCCATTGTCGCGAGCTTGAGGAGAAAGCACAGAGGCACGGCCCCCCCTCACCACCATAGTCATCAACATATGTCGCAATGAGCACCTCGAAGGAGAGGATATCACCCTCGTCTTTTTCACTGATTACCAGAGCAGCGCCAAGGTAATAATGCCCAAGGTACAGGCCGGCATCAGGGCTGGGCAAGAGGACAGAGCGGCCGGACAGGGGGTCGCAGACGGCAAAATGCTTGGGGATGCGCCTGTGCTCCGGGAGCTCGCAAAAATCTGTAGAGCGGTCGTCGGAGGACGAGCAGAAGAGCAGGAGGCCATCGCGAGAGTCAGCGAGGGACCAGTGGTCGACGGAGGGCAGGGAGCTCAGAGAGAAGTCGTGGCAGCGGCCGACAGCGCCGCCGACGCCGGGATTCGGCGCGAGCACCGGGAGGAAGTTAGGGTCGAGCACTGGAAGGGGAGACCGGTCGAGCACGTCGTAGTCGTACCGGTAGGGGCGGCCACCTTTGCAGATGAAGAAGCCGAGGAGCTGGGGCGGGTGCAGGCGGCGGAACCGGCGGAGGAAGGCGGGGCCGGAGGCGACGCGACGCCAGCAACGGCAGACGAGGGGGGCGGTGCGCGCCAGAGCGGCCGCCGAGGGGACGCGCAGGAGGATCTCCTCCAGATCCGCATCCTCTAGGACTGCCGTCGCGTCGCCGTCGCCGTCGCCGTCCGGCGGCGCCGGCCTCCGGCATTTCCCCCGCATTTGGGAGATTTCCCGCGTCCTTGGGTATTTGGGCGCGAATGGAGTGGGCTCAGGCAGGCTAATGGTGCTGCGCAAGGAGTGACGACTTCCGAGTTCCGACGAGATGGGATTGCTGGAAGAGAGGACGGAGGGACCGAGGAGAACCGGCGGCCGGCAATGGCAAGGTGGGAGGAGCGGAGGAGAGGTGGCCGCCGGCGAGGTGTCTGCACGGGAGAGGCGGGCGGAGACAGAATGAAGGAAGAATGGCTACGGCTAGGTTTGTACGGCGTGGGCTTGGTCTCATGGGCTAAGAGTAAAATTCTCCAATGGGCCACCACAAAAGATGGGTTCAGGTGACAGAGGGCCTCCTTTTGGCCCAGATAACCTCCCACTCACCTTCGCGAGGCCGAATCTGAGCCGCACCCCTTCGGATCGGACGGGTCTAGGGACCCCAGGCCTGGTCGGTAAATGAGATACCGTCCGGGCGGTCTGTATTTCAAACACCGACCGCCGACTTGGCCTCGGCGTGCGCTCCCCGCCGGGCGCCGGCGCCGGCGCGGCCTCACCTCCGCCAAATTCCCGTCACCGGCATCATCCATCCACCATTCTCTTTGTCCTCCTCGTACGCGGGACGCTTCCAGCTTTCCGTTGTTCATCACGGTGGCCTCTGCTTTGGCGCGTGCGCGGTGCGCCACAGCGACGCCGGGGACGAACGCGCCGCGCGCCCAGCCCTGTGTCGCTCTTGTTCGTTGACATGCCCGGAAGGCTGCCTGATACCTGCGAGGCCTGCACAAGGTAACGAGCGCCGCCGCGGGATTCTGCCCGGTGCTGCGGCGGCGCCGCGCCCGCCGCCGCCGCCGCTGTCTCGGCGTGTGTGGCTTGCTCGGCCGCGGCGCCGGCCCCTATTGGATCTCCTTCGGCACATCCAAATTCTCATTCAAGTGAAGTGAATGGTCCGATCATAGATTAGTATAGTTGTAAATACCAATTTGAATGTGTATAATCAAATGCTGCCTGCTTTCATGCTGTGGCTAATTTTGTGTCTGTTCCACGCGGGCTACTGACGGCGCCTGTGTAGTGTGTACTGATTGGCATGCTCCTGCAAGGCCTAGCACGTCAACGCAGGAAGCGAGCAATTGTCATAGCAGTGCAATTGTGCATGCAAAGGTGTGCCGGCAGCTTCTTCATGTTCATCGATCTCCCCAATGACAAACACCTGAGTTGATGTAACTTGCATAGAACTGTAAATTGATAGTTGGCACATGAGTGCTATTTATATTTTATAGGCACAAGACTTCTCTATACCAGGAACCTTGTTCCTATTAATCAACACAATTTTTACATTTTCAGAATCAATCATTTCTAACATGGATATTCTTTGAGTGATGGGAAACTACAATTTATGAGTGTCATGCATCTGGTATGCAAAGAAGACTTGTTTTCCTCCGCACTGTACTGCTTTGATTTTTGACTGCTTGCTCGTAGTGCATCATCAACTCAAACACTGATCAAATAAGTGATAAAACCTATGCACGTAATGTGGTTTCCTCCAATACTTCATTCAGAACCCATACAATGAGCAACCGAACAAAAACGCAAGCTCAAAACTCGTGCATGAAACACTTTTAGTGTCATCCAAAGACTGGTGTTATATATACATATTCTAACCGTGCAATTGTTTCATAAGTCACACCAGAACTCCTTTCTTGTCATTCAATTGTCATTTGAGCGTGTATATATATACACATCTTCTAACCGTGCAATTGTTGCATAAGTCACACCAGAACTCTTTTCTTGTCATTTAATTGTCATTTGAGCGCACTCACGAATTCAGATAATGTTTGGCATCCAAGGCCAAAGTCATGTCATAGCAAAGTTGTGAAGTCTATTCTGCTCGTGACAGTAGCAAATGCACGCTTGGTCCGCCCTGTTCGCTTGGTTTATTAGCTACCAACCATCAATATTTTTCTCTCAACAGAAATCAGCACCGACCACCATCCACCAGACATTAGTATTTTTTCTTTCAGCACAAATCAGCACC
>OAMR01000139.1:728155-757479 GCA_900205405.1 Echinochloa crus-galli | reverse complement strand
GTACTGAAATATAGTCAGATGGAGTTGCGAGATAGTAACTAGATTATATTGTCTTCGCTCTGCAGTCTACAGTGCAGACTGAAAGGCAATAGGTCCTCTGAAACTCTTCTTGTCTGTTTTTTCAAATCAAAATCAGGCCTGGCGGTCAGCTGAGTTCCCGCCATGGGCGTCACCCGCGCGCCCATCGTCAGGAACGACTCCCTGGATGGCGTTTTCGGCGACTACGTCGGCGGCAAGGGCGGCAAGCCCTCTCGCGGCGGCGGCGGCGGCGCAGCGAGGAACTCTTCCCGGCTGGTGGCCGCGCTGACGTGCCTCCAGCTGGCGTTCGCCATCTACGCCACCTTCCTCCTCTACTACATGAGCCCCTCCGTGGACATGCGCGTGAAGCCGGACCTCGCCTGGGCGAGCCGCCTGGCGCAGCACTGGAAGCAGCTCATCGCCACGCACCCCGGCGGCGAGGGCGCGCCGCCGCTGTCCCCGCAGGAGGTCTGCGAGCACGAGAGCATCGACTTCGAGCAGAAGAAGTCCACCGACGAGGTCATGATCCGCCTGAAGCGCGACCTCTACGACGAGGTGCTCGCGTTCCAGCGCCGGAGCTTCGCCGCCGAGACCCTCCCGGAGCTCCTCCGGCTGCGGTCGCGGTGGAGCGCGTCGGGCCCCAACACCCCACGCGTCACCGTCATCCTCAACCACTTCAAGCGGCGGACGCTGTGCGCGCAGCTGGATCAGCTCCGGCGTCAGACCCTCCCCTTCCACCGCGCCTGGGTGCTCTCCTTCGGGAGCCCCAACGAGGCCTCCCTCCGCCGCATCGTGGAGAGCTACAACGACTCGCGGATCAGCTTCGTCTCCTCCGGCTACGACTTCAAGTACTACGGCCGGTTCCAGATGGCGCTGCAGTCGGAGTCGGACTTCGTCTACGTCCTCGACGACGACATGATCCCCGGCGCGCGGATGCTGGAGATCCTCTGCCACGTCGCCGGCACCGACAAGTACGGCAACGCCGTGCTCGGCAGCATCGGCCGGATCCTCCCCTTCCGGCAGAAGGACTTCACCTTCCCGAGCTACCGCAAGTTCCGGTCCAAGGAGGCCGGCCTCTACCTCCCCGACCCGGCCTACGACATCACCGTCGACCGCATCGTGCAGGTGGACTTCCTCTCCAGCTCGTGGTTCCTCCCCGCCGACCTCGTCAAGTCCCTCTTCATCGAGACGCCCTTCACCTTCATGACCGGCGAGGACCTGCACCTGAGCTACCAGCTGCAGAAGTACATGGGCGCCGGGTCCTTCGTGCTCCCCGTGGACCCCAACGACAGGGAGACGTGGGGCGACAGCGAGCACCGCCTCGCCTACGTCTCCGAGACCACTGTCATCTTCAAGGACATCGTGCAGGTCCGCGATGAGCAGTGGTGGCGCGCGCTCACCTCCGGCTACGTCACGCAGTGGGCGGCGATGCACCCGCAGAGGGCCGACGCGCTCCTCTACGCGCACTCCCTCGGCGAGGTCCGGGCGCTGGCGCCGCTGCTCGAGCGCTTCCGCACCACGCCGGGACGCAAGGCCTACCTCGTCGTCTCCGGCGGCGGCCACTGCCCGTGCGAGGAGGCGGCGGCGGTGCTCAAGTGGCCCAGGGTGGTGTGCAGGGACCGCAGGTTCAAGGTGTTCGACCTCGGCGTCGGCGCGCTGTCGGGCCCGTCGCGCTCCGAGGTGCCAGTCCTGCAGGCCGTCTACGCCGGCATGCGCGGCATCGTCCGGATGCACAACCCCAGCGTGGTGATCGCCCTCGCCGACGTCGACGCCAAGGTCAAGGAGGCGCTCCGCATGGCCGCCGACGCCGCCCTCAACCGCACCGCGCTCGTCCTCCTCCCGAGGGCCTCCGTGCCCAAGGTGCTCTGGATGGCCACACTCAAGCCTGCGTCACTGCCCAGTATGCCCTCTGATCGATTAATCAATTAATCTTGGATTATTGGGTGAATTATTTGCAAGTCGCGAGTGACCTGTTCGCTTGGCTTATCAATCACCAGTCAACAGAAATCAGCACCAGCCACACGAACAGGCCGTCGATGAATAAATCAAAACTAATCAAAATTAATTTTGCAGACTGGAACCGGATGCGGATCTCGGTGAGCATCATCACGCAGAACCGGGCCAAGTCGCTGCTGCGTCTGCTGACGTCACTGCGGAGCGCCTACTACCTGGGCGACGAGGTGCCCATCAGCTTCAACATGGACAGCCGGGTGGACGCCTCCACCCTCAAGGTGGTGAGCTCCTTCGACTGGCCGCACGGGCCCAAGACGCTGCGGCGGCGGATCATCCAGGGCGGGCTGATCCGGGCCGTGAGCGAGAGCTGGTACCCGGCCCACGACGACGATTACGGCCTGCTACTCGAGGACGACATCGAGGTGTCCCCCTACTACTACCTGTGGGTCAAGTACGCGCTGCTGGCCTACCGCTACGACCCCGGCGTGTCGCTGCCGGAGCTCTCCTCCATCTCGCTCTACACGCCGCGGCTCGTCGAGGTGGTCAAGGAGAGGCCCAAGTGGAACGCCACCGAGTTCTTTAGCAAGGCCCCCAACACGCCCTACCTGCACCAGCTGCCCTGCAGCTGGGGCGCCGTCTTCTTCCCCAAGCACTGGCGCGAGTTCTACGCCTACATGGCGGCGCGCTTCACGGAGGACGCCAAGAAGAACCCCGTGCAGATCCCGAGGTCGCGCACCAACGGCTGGCAGGCGTCGTGGAAGAAGTTCCTCATCGACATGATGTACCTGCGCGGCTACGTCAGCCTCTACCCAAACTTCCCCAACCAGACGAGCTTCTCGACCAACCACATGGAGCCCGGGGCGCACATCAGCGCCAAGGACAACGTGCTCAAGCACGACAAGACGGACTTCGAGGTGCCGCTCGTCGCCGACGACTTCTCCAAGATGCTGCCCATGGGGAAGATGCCGCCGGCGTCCAAGCTGCCGGTCATCAACCTCTTCAACCAGGCCGTGTCGCTCAAGGGGCTCAAGGCCGCCGGAGCAAAGCTGGGGCAGGACGTGCTCACGTGCGCCGCCAAGGAGCTCGTCGCCGTCGATCACATCACCGGACTACCCACAAACTGCACCGCCATCTGATCGAGTTGCTACTAGCTAATTAATTCCCTGCACGGCGATCTACTTGCTTACTATTCGGTCGGTCTGCGCATGATCAATTCTTTGTTTCGATCATCAGCTGTACTTGTACGTAGTTGTGATCTTCAATTTCTTTTGTACTAGTACCATTTTAACACTACCTGAAACAAAAATCAAACGAGGAGGCCAAAAGTGGCTTCTCTTTGCAGTGAGTGGATCAGCTTATCTTTGGATTATCAATCCATGTATGAGGAGTGCAATAAGCCATGTTGTAGCTGTACAGCTTTGATCCCTCTGTTTTGGTTGCACGACTGACCGGAGATTCTTGCTGTGATGGACTGGTCCAAAAATCCTAATCGTTACTGATCGTCCATGTAAAACACAGCCCTCTGAGCAAGATGCAGAAATGGGTTCGGTTTTATCTGTACCAATGGGGGCGTGATCTTTTGCCAATTTCCTCTGATGAATTCGAGGAGTTCACGCCATAAGCTACCATTTTCTTGAGCTCATCGTCAAATCTCATGTCATTTCTGTTTATCTCATTCCCTATCGCTTTGATAGGCTGCCTAATATTAGGCCACAGCCCATCATCACATTTGCTTTCATAAATAGTCAGTCTTCTGAGACAGAGTGTTTGCATCGGAAGGTTAAATTGTCTCTGTCCCGTCCTATTTTGTCCAGCTCATGTACCAAAGATGTCTTAGTTCTCCAGGTTCTCTTTACTGCTTGGATTCATTAGAAATCATTTTGTATTTTTTTAAATATATTTTTCTTGTACAAGATACATTATAGACATTCAGATTCCTCTCGGCTTGCACAGTTGCACTGCAATGTTCAATCAGCTCATGTCACTACTACTTAGGTGTTTTGCAGGCGCACCCAAAGTCCTGTTACTGATCAGCAGTCGTGCATTGCTTTACTCCCTGTATCAGGTAACCACTAACACCACATCCAGGTGAACAGCTTGAAGGATTGATCCTCAAATTGGATGATCATAACATGTAAAGCCCGAGGCAACAAGGCAGAGGAAACAAAAGAGATTCTCATATAATTATTGACTAAAAGGTAGCTCTACTAGTATATAGGAAACCAAACAACACTTATCAATCCCTAAACATAGATGAACTGCAAAAAGAATTTTCAGAGTTCAGTACACCAAGCTCCAAATACAGACTATGATGGGTGATGGCTGTCCCCCTCTCTTCAAGTTTCAAATCCTGATGGGCGATAGCTACTACCTGACCTGACAGAATCTTCCTTCTAATTAGCAAACCAACAAACTCCCCTTTCGCTTGCTGAAACACTTTCCTTCTAATTGACTGACTAGCTGCAAAGTTTCCTCTCTAATCTGTCTCCCTCTGCTGCTGGTTTAGCTCTCCTTCTCACCTACCTAACTTGCAAGCAACTGCAATTGCAATGCAACAACCACTCTGATTCATCTATTTCTCCTGCCCTCCTCTCACCCTCCTCTCTCTTTCTCTCTCTATACAAACAAAAAAGCATTCAGGGGAACCAATTAACCAATAGACAAAAAGAAAGATAAAATAACACTAACCCCCGATGAAAAAAAGCCCTACTGAACTAACGCCAGGATGCCCGGCGATGGATTGATGGATGCTGACAGAAACCAATGCAAGGTGATGATGGGTGGATGGTCCATGGCTGTGATGATGATGATGACCACGATGAAGACGACGACGACTGACGACTGATGAAGCAACCATGCATGCATACATACTAACATGTATACATATATAGCTAAGGGGGACGAGACCCACCGACCGACCGACCGACGCCGCCGGCCAGGACGTCGACGTCGATTAATCCCGGCGGCGGATGAACTGCAGGAGATCGCACGACGGATCGCCGCTGCGGACAGCCTTCTGGCGCATCTCCACGACCTTCTTGTGGGAGTTGGAGTGGATGGAGGGCACGAAGGTGGGGCTCGCCGCGGGGCGGTACTCCGGGAAGAGGCGCCCGGACTTGTAGCGCACGCCGCAGGCGTTGCAGAGCGTCTTGGGGCCCAGGGGACCCGCGCGCCACTGCGGCGTCTTCTCGATCTGGCAATGCGTGCACCTCCTCACGGTGCCCGGCGGCAGCGCGCGCTCGCCGCCTTCCTCGTAGTCGGCGTCGCCGTCGTTGTCGACGTCGGCGTCAGAGGCGGCCGGCGCGGGGGGCGCCGGCTTCTTGGCCTTCTTCTGCTTCTTCATGGGCGGCGCCTGGTGCGGGTTGGACTCGGCAATGCTCTCGGGGTCCGAGTGCGAGGAGGTGGACGAGTACATGGGCGTCGGCACAAGGATGGTGGGGGGCGCCTCCGCGGCGCGCGCGGCGCCGGTGAAGGCCGACGGGCGGGAGCGCTTGCTCCGCGCGCGCGCCGGTATGACGAGCACCGGCGGCTCCGAGCGCGGCGACACGGGCGCCGACCACGCGTTCCCGCCGCTCCCGGAGAAGGACTCCGACGAGGACGACGCCGAGGAGGAGGACGAGGACGCGGAGCCGACGTTGTTGTTGGCGTTGAAGCTGTTGTGCTCGAGCACCGAGATGGGGCTGGAGCTGCGGAAGAGCGCGTCCTCCATCATCTTGTCCGGCGGTAGCAGCGCGACGCCGCCGCCATTGGCCGCCAGCGCGGAGCTCTTGATGGGGGCCGCGCAGTTGACCCCCGCCGGGAACGCCGGCTCGTGCGGGATGGAGGCGTCGTCGAAGAGCCCCGACAGCCACTCCAGCTGCGCCATGTCCACGTCCAGCTCCTCGCACTGCAAACACAAAAGAATCATTCGCCACGTCAGAACAGAACCAGAATCCGAATCATGCGCCACGTACGTACGTACTCCCCATCAGCATCAGCACCGACACCGACACTGCCGCTCTGCAGCGACTTCGCATCCAGCTTTACTGCACCCACCAGCCATGACATCATCATCTTGGCCCCACCCATTTTAATTCTATTCTATAATTACTGCAGCAGCAATCATGAGGAGCAGATGCGAACGAAACGAACGGGCCGGGCTAGCGGGCCCCAAGTTTAATTTCGGTCCCCTGTTTAATTGCGGTTGCGTAAAGCACAGAGAGAAAAAAAGAAGTACGGTGTGGTTTAGTTGTTGGGCCGGCGAACTACCAAGAAAAGCGACGGGCCCCCGTCCGTAATATCCAAACCCAACCAACAAACCAAACAGCGGGGCGGTGTGGTAACTTTGCTCACGCACGATCCCCGCCAGCCCCGTCCAGCCGCCACCGACACCGCCCCCGCCCCTCCACCCACGCACGCCCCACCTGCACCCCAACCATCCACCGCGCACGGACAAGGAAATAATAAACCGCCGTGTGGGGGCGCCGCGGCTTCATTGGCGCCCAGCTGTTTTGAACTTGTTTTCACGAGGAATTGGAATTTTATTTTCTTCTGGAAGGAAAAAGAAAGAAAGGAATGCGTTGCACGACCGACACGGGCAATGCCAGCGGTGGTCACGGCACGTCCGGCGGCGGCGCCGATGACTGACTCGTCGTGAACACACACTGGCCGTGGCCGGCGGCGGAGACAGGGAGAGATGGAGATGGAGTGGTGGCTTACCGGGCCAATGTGGCCGCCAACGTCCTTGGCGTCGAACACCGGCGCGCCGGCGGCGGCGAAGAAGGCGGCGGCGGCGTCGTCCTGCGCCCCGGCGGCGGGCGGGGGCATCGCCATCAGCGGCTCCAGCGCGGGGGCGGACGGCGCATTGTTGCCGCGGCCGACGTCGATGATGCGCGCGGAGAGCGGGCTGCCCGGCGCCGGCGCGTCGAGGAGGAGCACGTCGGCGGCGGACTCCTCCTTGGGGAAGTCGAGCAGGTCGTCGATGTGGTCGAAGAGGTCGCCGCAGGTCGCCTCCAGGAGGCTCTGCTCCCTCATCATCTCCTCCACGAATCCGCCGGTGGCCATCTGTCTTCGATCAATCGCCTGCGGTTTTGCAATCCAACGCGTATAAATAAGGAGCCCCGGATGAATATCCTCTCACCCAAAGGAAATCAAACTGGAGGATATGCATGTATTAATCAGCAGCTGTCGTTAAAAATGGAAGCGAATTAAGACAACACGGATTATTCACCTAATAGTATTTATTGATTCCAAAGATACGCCTGCATATATGGGAGGGAGGAGGAGGGTCTATGGGCTATGGATAAATTTGTATCTTTGGCAGAGACGTTGCCCCAACACGAATCAATCCCTACCCTCCTATTTCAAAAAACAAAGACGCGTTGCGGAATGAACGGTATAGATGAAGTATGATGATGACACACCTTGGTAATCTACCCGTACTTTAGCACTAATCAAAATATGATCTTTCTTTGCGGTAACGATGAGCTGTAAGCAAAACAAATGAGGAGAGAGAAGAGGGGGAGATTTTTTTTTCAAAGTGACGGCAGGGCGGGCTCCATAGCCATATGTATGCGGTGCATGATGATGCGGGCCGGATTGCGGGGCCCACGCACCATGTGAGCAGCGCATGTGACGGCCCGCGGAGCGGGTTGATTTTCTCGCGCTTTCTTTATTCTGAAGCAAGTATAGGCGACCAGATGGAGTAGCGAGGACATGCAGGCAATGAATAATATTCTAATAAAAAATATTAAATACTAGTAGTAAAAAAAAGGGGACGTAGAAAAATCAGAGCATTTGATTGATTCACCACCAAGGTGGTGGTGCTGGTGTACCGGTGTAAAAGTCAAAGCGGCCAGCACAAGGAATTTGTCAAAAAGAGATGCGCTGACGTGGAGGCGCGCCATTGGCCAGGACGCGTCATTGCGCTGCCACATGGCCGGCTGCTTCGAATCGAAGCGCCTTGCCCCCTCGGTAAAGCAGCTAATTATTGCCAAGTCCTCGGGTGAAAACCCCGAGGAATTCCACACTAGCCCATTTTTAATTTTATTTTCCCCAGTTCACCATTTGCGTTGATCCGATCACACTGTTTGGAAAACAATGCAAGGAATCTTCTTGTCTTTTATACGTACTTTCTACGCATTTTATCTTTTTACCCCCTCCAATCCAATCTGTGGCAGGATAGTACGTGGCAACTATTCAAATCTGGACATTTTCCACTGTCTGCCTGTCCCCCCTGCTTCCAGAGAATCCAGACTGGAAGGAAGGGAAGCGTATATCTGTAAAAGCATGGGGGGTGCATGCAAAGGTACACAGACAGGGACGCTGTGGAAAAAAAAAGGCTGGGAATGGAATACCGTGTGACCAGAGCATCCATCCCACCCCTCACTGCGTTCACCCAGTCAATTCCAATTTCACCAATTCATACGTGTCTATCCAAGTCCTTTGTAAAATCGGAAGCTTCGCTGGCTCCCTCCCTCAAGCAATTTTGCATGCAGTCTTCAAATTCAGAAACAGTCCAAACTGGAGGCCCTTTTTATTTTGTGTATGTATATATGTTTCATCACTTGTCTTTTCCTTTCCCACGAATTGAAGATGATGGCTGGATGAATTGTGCAACTACAGAAATGCATGGGATGAACCGGATATATATGGCAATGAAGCTGGCGACAAATGGCCGCCAGCCGGGGCGGCTAACAAGAAATGGCAACTCGAGGATGCAAAGAAAAATAATAAAACAAAAAAGAAAGAGGTAAAACGGCAACACACACACACACACACAAATGGAAAGACTATGCAATTATTCTTGCTTCTGTCTGTGATCAATCCTTGCTATTCTGGATGCAAAGATGGCTAATTTGCAGGGGTAATGGGAACGGGAATGGGAACACAGCACATGGTATGCAGTATATGCACCGTCGGCGATTGACTCACCTGTGTGAATTCCTCCTGCTTGCTCAGTTCCTCGGAAACGATCGGCCAAAGGAAAAGCTCTCCTCCTTCCTGGGCTGGGTTGCTTGGTGCACACAAAAACAGGTCCCTTTTTTCTAGCCGCTAGCTATCTCTGCCTGCTGACGACTAGCTGTTGCTGATACGAACGCCGGCCTGTAAATAAGGGACAGGGGTGGGTGGAATCAAGGAGCTGCGAGCTAACTATCTCTCTCTCTCTGGTTGTACTCTACTCCTGCATGGCTTGGCTAGCTGTGTGCGTCGATGGAGAGAGAGGAGGGAAGATGAAGAAGAAAGTTGCTGGGTGCCTTGTACAACTCCAATTATAAGGAGAACTGTACTCCTAACAAGAGAGAGGAGGCCCGGGGAATTATGGAGAGCTATATAGGTGGAGGTAATCAGGTAAATGGAAAGGGGGGTGACTGAGAGGTGCGTGGGTCGGTGGAATTCAATTCCTGGCCCTGTGTCTCTCTCTCTCCTCTTGTGCCCTGCCCTCGGCTTCTTCCTCCTCAGGCTCTTAAGAGGGAGAGAGAAGAACGAAGCTCTAGCGGAGATGGAGGACACAGAGAGAGATAGACAGAACAAGATTGGGCGAGAGTATATTATACAGGCCAGGCGACAGGATGAGCTGAAAAATAATGGAGGTCTGTGGCGATTAAATTATGGGTGCACAACGTGAGGGAAGGTAACTGAGGCCTCCAGCTACAGGCAGGCCTTTTTATCAAGATGTGGAAGAAAGAGGAAAAGAAAAAAGAAAAGATAGATAGCTGCTGGGTTTTGAACGTTGGGGGCCAGGCAGGCAGGTTGAAGCGACGGAAGTGGCGATCCACTCCTCCCCTTTTACACTTGAGGAGCGAGCGCACGCACGCGGCAGGACGAGGACGGCAACCGGCCAACTGCCCGGCCGGGCGGTAACTTGTACAAGGTGTACTGTACTACCCCCAGTGTCACTGCTGTGGCTAATGGATCCAATCCACCAAATTACTCTACCACGATGGATCCAGGGGAGGCACATGCATATAATTAGTGGTGGTAATTACTAATTAGATTAGCACCAGCAAGCAAGCAAGCAACCACAGGTTGTTGCACCACTAGTAAGCAAGCACAAGCACAACAGTGTGCTACAGGAGGGAGGACACACGGTAGGTGAGCCTTCCTCCCTCACTGCTAGCTGTCGTCCCCCTCCTTTCCTGTCGTGACGTTGAAGTTTCCTCCCCGCTTCTCTCTCCTCTCCTCTTTTTTTCCCACCTCTCTCTCTCTCTCTTCTCAGCCCACAACCACAGCAAAAACAAAAAAAAAACAGGGAAAAGGAAAAACAACAGCTCAGATCGATTTCCCTGTACACATGGCACATGACGACTCCAATGGGGGGAGACGAGACGAGATTACTCCTGCTGGCTGCAGCCATGCCATGCTCCTACTGCTCCACCACCACCCCCACCCCCGCCACCGCCGCGTTGTTCCCGGAAGGGAAGCGTATATCTGTAAAAGCATGGGGGGTGCATGCAAAGGTACAGACAGGGACGCTGTGGAAAAAAAAAGGCTGGGAATGGAATACCGTGTGACCAGAGCATCCATCCCAACCTCACTGCGTTCACCCAGTCAATTCCAATTTCACCAATTCATACGTGTCTATCCAAGTCCTTTGTAAAATCGGAAGCTTCGCTGGCTCCCTCCCTCAAGCAATTTTGCATGCAGTCTTCAAATTCAGAAACAGTCCAAACTGGAGGCCCTTTTTATTTTGTGTATGTATATATGTTTCATCACTTGTCTTTTCCTTTCCCACGAATTGAAGATGATGGCTGGATGAATTGTGCAACTACAGAAATGCATGGGATGAACCGGATATATATGGCAATGAAGCTGGCGACAAATGGCCGCCAGCCGGGGCGGCTAACAAGAAATGGCAACTCGAGGATGCAAAGAAAATAATAAAACAAAAAAGAAAGAGGTAAAACGGCAACACACACACACACACACAAATGGAAAGACTATGCAATTATTCTTGCTTCTGTCTGTGATCAATCCTTGCTATTCTGGATGCAAAGATGGCTAATTTGCAGGGGTAATGGGAACGGGAATGGGAACACAACACGTGGTATGCAGTATGCACCGTCGGCCGGCGATTGACTCACCTGTGTGAATTCCTGCTTGCTCAGTTCCTCGGAAACGATCGGCCAAAGGAAAAGCTCTCTTGCTTGGTGCACACAAAAACAGGTCCCTTTTTTTCTAGCCGCTAGCTATCCCTGCCTGCTGAAGACTAGCTGTTGCTGATCACGAACGCCGGCCTGTAAATAAGGGACAGGGGTGGGTGGAATCAAGGAGCTGCGAGCTAACTATCTCTCTCTCTCTCTCTCTGGTTGTACTCTACTCCTGCATGGCTTGGCTAGCTGTGTGCGTCGATGGAGGGGAAAAGGAAAAACAACAGCTCAGATCGATTTCCCTGTACACATGGCACATGACGACTCCAATGGGGGGAGACGAGACGAGATTACTCCTGCTGGCTGCAGCCATGCCATGCTCCTACTGCTCCACCACCACCCCCACCCCCGCCACCGCCGCGTTGTTCCCGCCACAGCTTCTTCACACCGTTTGGCAACCGACAGCCACACCGCTGGGTCCCGGATCCTCTGCGCGCGGCCACACACAGACCCCGTCACGCTACCGTCCGCGCGCGTCGCGGTTAAGTGGCGGCTCCACGGAACCATCCATCCGCCTAAAAATCGCGGGCACCGCCTCATTGACCGCCGCGGCTCGGCCGTCGGCTGGGGCTTCCGTTCTCGCGTCCGCTGACCCGTATTCTGTACACACGCAACGCACCCCCCGGTGCCATACGATGATTATACGAAGGTCGCGGGCAGGCAGGAGCGGGCGGCTGGGTCGCCGCGGGCACGGGCGGAATTGGCTTGGGGATTGACAAGGACGCGGACCCGCCTGCTTGCGTTCCGTGCGTGCTCGGTCCAAACTCCAGAGACGACGACGTGGACGATGGGTTCTCAAAATCTCTCAACTTCAATTCAAAGCCTATCTAACTTCTCCTGCTGTTAGTTCTTCGTCCGCGTCCGTAGTGGATTCGTAGCACTCGAGCCATCATCCACTCGCCGGCCGCCGGTCAGCGTGCTTGCCTGCCTAACATTTGGTTCCGCTTGCCCGTGCTGGCATGTGACCCAACCCATATCATGCATGCTGTAATCCACCATATATATGCTCTCGATCGTGGCTCGATCTCGTCCCAGTTGAGTGAGTGAGTGTGATCGGTCGTCGATGCTTACCGAACCGATCGATCAAACTTACTGCATGCGCGCTACATATATTAGATACGTGGCCGGCCTCTAGTGCTAATGCTAGTTGAATTATTAGTAGGCCTGATCTAATTAATCTACTACATACTACACCCTGGATTATTATCTTAATTGTGCCAGTACGTACTGGCGGTGCCGCCAACTGCTGATCGAACTGCCAGTGGTGGTGGATCGCAACCAGTAACGTAGTAGTGTCACGTCCATCTGTGAAAGACAGTATATAATGCGTGCGCGGACACGCAGCAGGTCGCGTTGCCGCTAACAAACCAGCTGCACACATATATGTCCTGGCCATGTGATCAAGGAGCTAGTGAGTGTACTACTGCGGTTAGCAAAACTGCAACAGCCGATGATATGATCGAGCAGGGGATGCAGATGAAACAGTAGCACGGAAGATAGCCAGTACTAGGATCGCTAGGGATTAAATGTTGGGGGAAAAAGAAAGAAGGAAAGGAAAAGGGAAAATAAAGGTGGTGGTGTGCCGGGGAAAGGGGCAGAGGAGTGAAGTGACCGCACACCCGATGGTGGTTCGAGCGATCGGGCCTCGCCTGCAAATCATACGAGGCGGAGAGTAAGGAGGCCGGGACGAGGGCCCCGCCGGCGCGATCTCCCCTCCTTTTGCAGCATAACTAACTTGGGCTGCACTCCTTGGCATCCATCCATATGCCTTGAGCTTTACTACTCCCCCCATTCACTAGCAACTGATCAGTGATCGGCCAGCCCGGCCAGTCCACGGCAGCCAGCCTGATCGCCGCCCAAAAGGCACCCATCGAAATCGAATCGACCATCTCAGCTCTGAACATCCACTTTTTCTGTGTTTTTTTTCTTTTTGCTCCATTTCAGTAGTTGCGGTTGCCGCTGCCGTTTTCGGTGGCCAGGGGCTGCTTGCTGGGCAGGGGGAGCGCTGACATGCAGGGGCAAAAATCCCGGCTTTCCGCAGCAGAAACGCATGCGTGATATGTTGGCCACCGACGGAACCGGGGGCTATGACTAGGGCGTTGTTTAGATGCCAAAAGCCAACTCCCAAATTCACTATGCAAAAAGAAGATTCCCTATCACATCAAAATGTCATAACATGCATGGAGTTTTAAATGTAGATGAAATAAAAAACTAATTGCACAGTTTTGTTGTACTCTGCGAGACGAACATTTTGAGCCTAATTAATCAATTTTTAGACAATTTTTTGCACATACAAACGAAAATGCTACAGTGACGCAATGATTACGAAGTGACATCGTACTCCCAAATTCACCCTCCCAATTCTAACATCTAAACAAGGCCGTATATATAAAGGAAAAAGTCCTTTTGCCATTCCTCAACTATTGTCTAAGTTCCAATTTCATGCCTCATCTCTAAAACCGCATGTTTGTGGTCCCTCAACTTTGAAAACCGGTTGTTTTTCATCCTCAGCGGTTTTGAGAGTGGTTTTGGAGGGGCTAAATTGGACTTTTATTGAGAGTTCGAGGGTGTAAAATATATTCTTTTCTAAAAAAGTTATGTAAATATTTATTTCTTAAAATTTATAAAATATGGTTTAATCGTAAAAAGTTATAGAAATTTTGTTTTAGACTAGAAAAATATGAAAGTACTTCTAAATTTTACCTAAAATCATGTTTTATGCCTAAAATATGCTTAAGTCCGACTTTCTAATTTTGTTTGATGCCTAGTTTCTTAGTATATCATGGTCTGAAAACATGATTTCAGAAAAGATATAAAACTAGTCTCGTATTTTTCCGATCTAAAACATTTTTCTTTGAAATTTATAAGATTAAACTAGACTTTAGCATTTTTTAATAATAATTCTTGTTGGCCTCTCCCGTGCCTTATATTTTTAAAAAAAACAAAATGTTTTCGGGCTTGTTTGTGCCAAGCTGAT
Organism: Echinochloa crus-galli; assembly: GCA_900205405.1. Taxonomy (NCBI): domain Eukaryota; kingdom Viridiplantae; phylum Streptophyta; class Magnoliopsida; order Poales; family Poaceae; genus Echinochloa; species Echinochloa crus-galli. The sequence goes on along the minus strand of OAMR01000139.1, from coordinate 743,403 downwards.
TTCGGAGGAGCTCAAAATCATCTAGCCAGGACAGCGCGCTGTGACTTTGCACCTGTTTTATTGAATTTCTTCAACATTACTCCCTTCGTTCTGTGAAAAGTGCAATCTAGTTTTTCTTAAACAGATTAATAATATTAATAAATGACTATACTACCCTCGGTAACCGTTTCAATCCTATCAAATGTAGCATAGAGGTTTATTTTTAGAAATAAACAGCTGGTCAATGCTTATAACCAGACAGTCAGCAACTCTTGCTTTCGTGTTGATAGCAATGGAATTTTAGCTTTTAACGCTTGTCGAATCCTCTCTTTGTGCTTCAAATTCATGTATACGGCTCATTTTTATGATTATACCAATGCTCTGCACAACAACAATAAAAAAACACAGCCTTTTGGTTGGTTCACACCAACGAGAGCGCGCGGCGGCAAAGCCTCGCGTTGATTCTAGTGGACCCTAATCCATGTACCATCGGTTTGTTGATGGAGGACCCAGATGTAGCAACAGCAAAGTTTGCCTTCGGTCTCAAAGGCGGAGACTGAGGATTACGGGCTCGTTCATATTATGTACTGGTGAGAGTTCACAGCTACAATGCACTGGCGGATCTCTGTGCAGGCCAAATTGGGTGCCGCCCCCTATTCTATGTATTTTTCTACTAGATGAATAGTAAATTTGCTACTGTATACTATTATATAATACTCAGATACATAGACTGTCACAGCGTATCCTGTCACATCGTATGTACATTTGACTTTGTAATAGCTCTAATAAACACATTGGCCTTTTGGTAACAGCTCACTGTCCAACGACGTCGACAGCCACCCTCCAACAACGTCGACGTCTTTCTTTCAGTCTTCCTCTCCCACGTCTGACTGGGCAGGACACCAGCCGTCTTTCAGTCTTCCTCTCCCACGACCAGTCAGGCCTTGTTTAGTTCAAAAAAGGAACTCCCAAATTCAATATGCAAAAAGAAGATTCCCCGTTACATCAAAATGTCATAACATGCATGAAGTACTAAATATAGATGAAATTAAAAACTAATTACACAGTTTTGTTGTACTTTGCGAGACGAACATTTTGAGCCTAATTAATCAATTTTTGGACAATTTTTCACACATACAAACGAAAATGCTACAGTGACGCAATGATTACGAAGTGACATCTTTCTCCCAAATTCAACCTCCAATTTCAACATCTAAACAACGCCCAGGACTAGGAGCAGCTGCTGGGCAGAGCAGAGGGAGTGAGGTTGCCATCTCAGCATCAGGGCGGCCACCAACCCGCAAACGCTGACGTGTGTTTGTGTTGCGCTTGCCGCCGCTGCTCTGCTCTGCTCAGGTTTACCCATGGCTGTCTGGCTAGGTACGGCCTCAATTTGTTGGTGTCGGATCCACTCATCCATCGTTCGTGCAGCTAGCTAGCTGCAGAAAAGCGGAATGCCTGACGAGTCCGATCCGCGAGCTGCAGGCATCAACTCCTCTCTCTCTCTCTCACTGTGCCATCCAATCCAACTGCCGCCGCTGCTACAGTACAATTCTAGAATTCTAGATCGTCGTCGTCGCTTGCACTCCCAGCAAGCAACACGGGAAAAAAGGGAACCTGAATACCTGGAACAGTACATGCCGCAATGACGCTGTACGCTGCTGCGATCGAGTCGAGTCCCCAACATTATTGTCAGCAGATCGATTTCATCAGATAGGCAGGGGGCGCCTCGCCTCGCCTCACGACCGAAATGAAGCCCCAAGACACGGGCACACGGCGCTTAATTAGTGGCGGTTGGTTGAGCAAGCCCAGATCGACGGATGCTTGCTCCGGCAGCAGGGGACCAGAGCAGAGCAGCCGGCGCCACGAGAGTCGTTAACTGCTCTTCGTTTGGTGCGTGCAGCTGTTGGCAGCGGCCACAGCACGTACGGCTTCCATCCACTCCTCACGTCCTCTGCGCTGTCACGGGAGGCAGGCAGGCAGGCAGGCCACTTTGCTTAGCCAGCCAGGTAGATTAGGAGTAGGTCGCGTAACACGACCCGCGAGTGTGTAATTGGGCTAGCAAAGAAAAGATGCTGCAGCTGCGGCAGTGTGTAAATGTAATGTAACCGATCACGATCCGTAGCGGTCTAGCGGATGGTGGATGCAGACGAGAGAGAGTGAGAGAGAGACGACAGGCAGCACCCGATCTCTGACACTCCTGCCAATAGAATAGAACTCCCTGCTGCGCAGCATCGATCCCGAGGGGGCCGAGCTGAGGGAATTATGATTGCTGAACATGCCTCTTGTTACAGCAGGCCAATCATTCATTCAGACGTACCGCCGGTACAAATTACTACTGTAGTGCCTACTTACGGCGGCAAGTATTCTATTCAAATTCCATGGCAAAGGTGAGTGGATCAGCGGAAGATTCTCTCGTCTAAGTGAAAGCGTAATGTTCTAGGTAGAATTTTTTTTTAGGGAGCGTATATATAATAATGAAATGGAAAGTTGAAAAAGCTTAGTATGTGGGTGTGGGGCCGGCAGGACAGAGCCATGTGTGCCGTACATATAATACGGTGGCGAGGTGTGAGTGGCGATGGGCGATCGCTCATCAGCCATGAGCCATGATCCCCTCGCAAAAGAAAAAAAAAAGCAAAGCCATGATCCATCCAACCACCGGGGTGAGACCAGAGCAAGCAGGAGCCTTCTTGGTTCGCTGATGGAGTAACATGCATGGGATTAGGCCGGCCGGTAACATGCACGCATCGTGTCCTGTTGGCGCGTGATCGATCGATCGACTACCGGAGTAGTAGTAAGCTAAGTGTGCGAGCAGGACAGCCTGCGTGGATGCCGATCCATCTCACCTCGATCGATCACCCCAGATGTTGGTGTCGCCGGGCGCCCGTGGTCAGCGCATCCACGCGCAACATTGATACTACTACATAATACCGATGTCCAATTCAAAGGTAGCGCGCATCATCTCATGTGCGTCCTCGTCGATCGCCTCTATTGTTTATCATACGTACGTAGTATTCTACTAGTACCAGTGATAGTGACTGATGCCCTGCCTCTTTGGTGCATTGACCACACAGCTAGCTTGGTTACTGTTTGATGCCTGCAGCCAATTCAATTACTTCTAGCTAACTACTGTAGTTAGTCTCTGAAGATAGGTGCCGTGCGATTAACTGCATGCAGGGTGACTTCGTCAGTCGTCTGTAATTTGTAACGCGCGCAGCTTGCTCCGTCGCCGTCTCTTCTTGCTTGTTCACAGGCGGCAACTTCGTCAGACTGTAATTTATCATGCGGTGACTGTCTCTTCTTGTTTGTTGACAAGGGACAGTAAGGTTGACCGTCCTAGGTAACATCGACACTGCAGTCGTCTCAGAGTCGTCGTGTCCTGTTGGCGCGTGATCAATCGATCGACTACCGAGGACTCCAGTAAGCTAAGTGTGCGAGCAGGACAGACAAACACGCTACACGCGCCCGGCACCGCATCATGTTATTATGCATCTTGCTTGCATTGCGCCCTGGTGCATGCTTGGTGATATATATATAAGATTAGTTTATGACTGCATCAATGGCCTTTTGCACATAATGCACTTTCGTTGTGAAACTCGATTAGCGCTTTTCAGTCCAGTGTGCAACAAAGAGCAGTAAATATATGGCAGATAAAATTAAAGGGGGCTGGTTTCATATAGTAAACTACGAAAAGAATGTGAACTGTTTGGAGAAATGGAGATATACTCTGTAATTAAAATGTAACCGTCAATTATCCCGCAGTGAAAATTAAAAAGAAGAAGAAAATTGTTCGGATAAATGACAAGAACGAAAGATGTAGCGGGTGACGGTGAAAAAAAAAATGTTGCTTACAATTCTGAGGTTAAGAGAAAGATACCCACAAGATAAGCAAGTGTCGGACGAAAGCAAGCACATGGCTGATCGGAGGTGAAAGACAGAGCATCCCGGATTCATGGTTAGATCGCCTTTGGATGTATAATAACCATAAAAAAATAAACAAAGGGAGCAGTGGATCAACCCCCAGTGACCTCTGCGAGTAGCACCCATACGGATCAACTTGACGCTGATGGATGGATTGTTCGTAAACAACTAACAACCACGGAGAGTTAATTAGCAGGGTGAAATTAAACCGCGTTTGCAATTATTAATTCAGGGATCGAATTGGTTGAATTATATATACACTACCACCAGCGATCCATGGAGCTAGCAGTGAGATGAAGATGAGTCATGTAGTCATGTGTGTGCGATCCACCGATGGTGTGGTGTGCGATGTGCCCCCACCCAACCCAACGACGCCGAGCATCATGTGGCTGCAAGCTCACCCGGGGCACGCCGTCGGTTGCCCGGTCGCTAGCTAAGCTACCTGCTGCTGCTGCTGCTCATGCGCCTGCACCTGCACCTGCGCCTGCGTGCGTGCGTGCGTGGATGCCGATCCATCTCACCTCGATCGCTCGATCACCCCCCATGTTGGTGTCGCCGGGCGCCCGTGGTCAGCGCATCCATGCGCAACATTGATACTACTGCATAATACTGGTGTTCAATTCAAAAGGTAGCTAGCATCATCTCATGTGCGTCCTCGTCGATCGCCTCTATTATTTATCCTAGGTACGTACTCATAGTATTCTACTGGTACTAGTGATGGTGACTGATGCCCTGCCTCTTGGGTACATTGACCACAGCTAGCTAGCTTGGTTACTGTTTGATGCCTGCAGCCAATTCAGTTGCTGCTAGCGCTAACTACTGTAGTAAGTCTCTGAAGCTACGTGTGTGTGTGTCTGTGTGTATTACCCAGTCACCCCGTGCGATTAACTGCAGGGTAATTAACTTCGTCAGTCGTCTGTAATTTGTCACGCGCGCAGATTGCTCCGTCGCCGTCTCTTCTTGCTTGTTCACAGGCGGCAACTTCGTCAGACTGTAATTTATCATGCGGTGACTGTCTCTTCTTGTTTGTTGACAAGGGACAGTGAGGTTGACCGTCCTTAGGTAACATCGACACTGCAGCCTCAGAGTCTCTGCAGGTGACTGGTTCCTTGTTTTCACTTTCACCGTCCGTCACCCCTAGATTATACTCAGTCAAAATGGCATTAATATTTTCCCCTGTCAGATGTTGAAGAAGTAAGGGGGTGTTTGATCATTTTAGTCCCCTGACTAAAGTTTAGTCAGATTAATAAATTTTAGTCACCCCTGTTTGGAAGATAGGACTTAAAAAAATATTTAATACAGATCTACCTCCCCTTGTCTCTCCTTCCTTCCCTTCTCTCTCTTCCCCTCCCCTTCTCTCCCCCACGCGGCAGTGCTAGGCCCCTCCCGCACCCCTCTGACTCTCATGCCAATACCTAGGTGATGCAGGCCATGCAAATTAATTAGAGGAGAGAGAGGGAGACTTTAGTCAGGAAAAGTTGGGTCAGGGGTGACTAGAGACTAAACTAGTTTTAATCACTCTTTAGTCAGGGGTGTTTGGAGGTTTAGTCCCTTTTGTGACTAAAATTAGTCTCTAGTCTCTAGTCACTTATGGATCCAAACACCCTCTAATAACATTACTATGCATACTGCTGTCAGGAATTAGTGGAGATGCGTGGCGCTGATCTTGTCAAGTTACCGAATTGATCGATTCTTCCAACCTGTGCGTGCACAGCATGCGCTTTCAGTTTTCCTTCGTTGCTCTGTGTGAGCAGCAGGTCGTTGGTCAAGAGAGGCAAACAAAAGTCGTCAGGCGCCTCATGTTCATGAGTTGTAACTTGCTTGTAGCCCATTGCATGCACGTTGCACGTCATGTGCATCCTTTTCCCTCTTCTCTCTTTTTTTTTCTGCTAGGATGTGCGTCGTGCATTCCTCAATTTTTATTTGTTTCTTTAAAGTTGCGATATTTATTGGTTTTCTTGAGGTGCGAACCTGATCGGCTGATCTATTTTTTCAGCGGTCTACATTGACCGGATAGGTTTCTAAAAATACAGCTCGGGCACAGAATTTAGTTTGGGTTTCCAGAGAATGATGCGATGGCATACATTACATACTAATAAACAGGCATTCGAGAAAAAAAATACTAATAAACAGGGAAATAAGAGGTTGCCACGGGGCAAGAGAACACTCCTATGTTGAATGGGAAATACTAATTCGTATTGCAAATGTATGTTATTTTAGCATTCCAACTAGCTTGTTCTACGGATGTGAGTCGTGTACTAGGACTCATTTTGAGCTAATTAGTTAATTTACTCCTTTGCTATTACTAAATACTCTATATGTTTTTAAAATAGAACAGGTAGGTAGTTCATTTGACTAATTGGTCTGTCCTCAACACTATATATTTAAAATTGGAAAGAGTAGTGATCGCTCTTAGAATTAGTGACACGATTTTTTTTTCTGTAAATGATGGCGGTAACATCTGCTGATCTATACTTTGTTTAACCCCTGTAGACAAGTGAAAAAAAATACAACCTACATTTAGAAGTGGAGAGAGTAATTCCACGCGTGTGAAATATATATATCATAGTTCTCACGGAGCTGCCACAAAGTCTCCTCATCATACATAGTCATATATAAGATCGTTCATGCATGTAGATCTAGGGTGGTATAATCCATCCTATCAGAAAAAAAACTCCCCCTGTCCGTTAAATCGTAGTGTGCCATTGATCTAGATTTTGCTGACCAACCACAACCAAAGCAACCGTACTATACTAGTCGTGGCTACAAGTTGACCTCGAAGCTGTTTCCAAAGACGGGATGCGACGCCGACGAGACCGACGAGAGCCTAGCGATAGTTTTGCCCAAAGCGCGTGCATCATGTGGTGCGGCACAGCAGGCCGGCAGCTGGTCGGCCGTCTATCGCTGCATGCACTGCATTGCATCGTGACATTGGGTACAGCAAGTACACGCATTGACATATCTGCTTACACACAGGCGATGATGCAGCTAGAGATCGAGATGGATATATAGATGGATGGACACGAGCATGCTGAGAAAAGAAAACCATTGGCTGGCTGCCCCATGCTAGTGCCATACCTGAAGAGGAAGAGGCTGGAGACTGGAGAGTAGTGTCGGAGCAGCTCGATCGATCGAAGAAGGCTAGCAGAACGTGGCCGCAAGTAGGAGCCCACCTTTACTTTCACCAGCCAGCAACGCCGCGTGCATGTTACCCCTCATGCGTGCCGCACGTTGCTTTGGGATCGATCGGATACCTTTTTTTTTATCTAGCTGTGCCACTGTGAGCGTACGTGTCCAGCGTGCCCATCTTGACGGCACCGTACCTAATCCCAACCCCTCTCAGGCTGCAGCCGGGCCCCACACGCGCTAATGATAGCAGCATTGGCTGCGTAGGTAGATGCCGATATACACATGCGTTTGTGCCTCCTGCTTGTGACTCGAGAGTGAGAGTGAGCGAGTGGTATAGGACTGCAGGGCACGCAGGGGTCACCAACGCGGGAAGGGAGCGGACAGCTCAGACCCAGGGGGGGCACGTGACAGCGCCAGCCAGCCAGCCAGCCTACCTATCTATCCGTCGGCCCGGTCCGTGCCCCTCGCCTCCCCCACCACATGTGCCGCACCTCGCGACGCGCTCTCATCGTCGTCCGTCGGCCGCGGAACCGACGGCCGCGGATCGAAGAGGACGCGGAGGGAGGAAGCAATTCCATTCCAGCGCCGGGAATCGCGCGTCGGCGCGTGGACTGGCTCTCGCGAGTCGGTGGCGGGCCACCCAGTTTTTTCACGCACGAATTGCGGTGAGTGAAGACGACTGACGAGTGAGAGTTCGGCTCGGCCCCTGAAATTTGGTTGGCCCAGTTTCAAAAACTGGAGCTCAAATTTCACACTTTGAGGAATGTGGCCTTGATATTCCCCGTATCTCAGCAAGAAAAAAACAACTTCGTGTATTAATACCATTTCTATTAATACAACTTCGGATCTTGACTGTACGGGGACTGAATTTTGTCTTATTTTAAGAAAAAATTAGTAATATAGACGTTCAGAGTTCAGACTAGCATTTTTGCCCGCAGTAATCCTACGAAAACCCTTCTTGTCAAACTCCAAAAAAAAAAGAGCATGGTCCGATCCGTACACAGCTCGGTTTAGCATGGGTTTTATCACTCAATTTTTGCGCCGTGGGTCAGGTGCAGCAAACATGTCGTGAAGACATGACGCCATTGTTGCATGACAGGTGGCACTTACATATGCATGCACCCATATCTTGCCCCGGGTCCACACGACAGTGCTACAGCTAGAAGCAGCATTGCCTTCCAAGGATGGATTCATCAGCTCAGGCGGGCCGCACCGCACTACTGTGTGTGTGCTGCTGCTCTGGTCTTATTCGCGTTCAGACGACCGACGACCGATCAGGTGATGGCGGCATGCAGCCCATCTCTATGGCCTTGTTTAGATGTTGAAATTGGTATGGTAAATTTGGGAGTATGATGTCACTTAGTAAGCATTGCGCCACTGTAGCATTTCGTTTGTATGTGCGAAAAATTGTCTAAAAATTGATTAATTAGGCTCAAAATATTCGTCTCGCAAAACTGTGTACTTCATGCATGTTATGATATTTTGATGTGATGTGGAATCTTCTTTTTGCATAGTGAATTTGGAAGTTCCTTTTTAAAACTAAACAAGGCCTATATCTGCACAGCTAGCTTTGCTTTCGCCAATAATTCCCTCCTCTTACGCGGCCATATAATATATTCCTTCATGAATTCCTCCCTGGCCATATACAGTAGAATCCATGCTCACCGTCACCGGCACTTCTAATCTGCCACATCGACCCCTGCTCGCCAGCTTTCAGCACAAATGCAACAGCTTAACTGAAAAAAAAAGGAGCGCCACGACAAATCGCAACACTTAATTCTCGTTACGTGCTGCGTCGTAGTCATACAATTATATATACATATGTATATACTTCGTGGGGGGCAGGCAGATTGCACCACGGACGGACGATGAACATGCGACATGCATCTAAGCCACTGAATTTGAAATGGAGAAAATGGCGGGGTCAGCCAGTCACGCATTTTTTGCAGCTAGATGTGGAGATGATGGCCGTTCCGGCATTGCTCCGTCGCTGTCACGGTGGATTGCTTGCTTTGCTTAATCGCTTGTATGTTAGGTGCGGTGCAGTGCAGATGGCAGGTGCCCGGACTGCAATGTCGTGGGAATTAAGAAACAGAGTGATGGAACGGAACGGGACGGGACCGTGATTAACTAGAGGTCGTGGCAGTCAGGTGAGGGGTTTTGGACGCTTGCCCCGACGGCTGCCGATGGCGATGGCGACCCCGGGCCCGCGTGGCCCGCCTCTGCCTGCCTGCCCGCCCATTTCATTTCCGTTCCGTTCCGTTCATGCATCACTGTACTGGTGTAGGAGGAGTATTGTATGTGCTGGGTCCCAACCCCACGCACGAAGGAGCGCTTTGCCAGCTGCGAGGGGCGTGACGCCCCTGTAACACTGACCTGGCATCGCCCCCTGAATCCGACGTGCCACTTGCTGGGCGCCCTCGCAAGCTGACAAGCTGTCGCCGTCGCCACGTAGGACGGCCGATGGGAGGATGGGCCACCGGACACGGAGCAGAGCTTTTGGAGAGGAGCGTTGCGGTTTCGTAGTCAGGAATATGTGCGCGCGCGTGTACTGATTCAATTCTGGGATCCCATTTGGTTACAGACAAAAAAATGAGCCCATTTGGTTACAGACAAAAACGATGACACCGGTTTATGCATGCCATAAATCCTGACAAAAAAAACTGAATTTCCAAAAAAAAATCTGAATTTTGCACGCATGGATGGTAATGTGCAACCAGTGCCTTTCTCTCTTCATGTACATGTGCTGATTGTGCCCGCTCTGTGGCTACCGAAAGGTTGGTATTGCTTCTAAGATACGGCTAGCTCATCATTGTCAAATACTACTGGCTATTTTCAGTTAGTTAGGAGCATTAGTTAGGTGATGAAATTTGGGCCAGGAATCGCATGATCAACCATACAGAAGAATTTTATTCAAAAATGAAAAAAGAAAGAAAGGGGGGAATATATAGCTAGAAAACAAGGGATCACGTTGGCTGCATGTGCGGCAAGACTCCGCCCGGTCCTACGGTACCAAGACTGAGTGACCAACTACTAAGATAGGTCTATTGCGCGTATAAAGAAATCAATCAACGGGGAAACTTTAATTAGCTTTTTATATGTTTCTTTGATAACTTTGAGAAAACAGAAAAGAAACAAGACACTAAAAGTTGACCATCTCCGGCAACGTCCCGAGCACTACTTATTACCTACTATACAAATACAATTCAATATCACTTTTACTAAATCATTTAGGCTCTAATAAATCGCCACAACAACACATTACCTTATAAACATGTTTGATCTATGATGGGATTTGTGGCCATTGTTTCCATGAGATTTCTTTGTGCAAAGTGAGATTGATCTTAATATATGATGGAATGCCGAGCGCTTTCATATTTTTCTAATTTCTTTCAAGCTATTTTGGGATTCTCTTTATTCAACTATACCTTTTCTGACGAGTATCATCAACTGGAAGTGGGAAATCAAAGTACAATTAGAGCAAAGTTTGAGACAGGCCGGGAACGAAAGAAAGAAAGGGAGCGTCGGCCATGTGGGGATGGTACGGGAGTATATTCTAAACACGCCAATAATAAATTCCGTTGCGAATTACTACAGTACTATACAGTACTACCTCCGTTCCAAATTACTATTCGTTGTCGAGTTTTTTCCATTACCTTTGACCATTCGTCTTATTCAAAAAATTTGTTCAAATATATAAACTAATAAATTATTCTTGAAGTATATATGATGATAAAGCGAGTCACATACAAAATAAATGATACTTGTGAAATTTTTTGAATAAGACGCGTCAAACGTTAAACGAAAAAGTCAACAACAAATAGTAATTTGAAACGGAGGTAGTATATAATACCGGTACAAGGCTTAAACTGTAGCAGCAGAGTGGATTCTTCGGCCTTGTTTAGATCCCAAATTCCACTCCCAAATTTACTATGCAAAAAGAAGATTCCCCATCACATTAAAATGTCATAACATGCATGAAGTACTAAATGTAGATGAAATCAAAAACTAATTACACAGTTTTGTTGTGCTCTGCGAGACGAACATTTTGAGCCTAATTAATCAATTTTTAGATAATTTTTCACAAATACAAACGAATTGCTACAGTGACTCAATGATTACGAAGTGACATCATACTCCTAAATTCACCCTCTCAATTCTAACATCTAAACAAGGCCTTCAATTCAACAGGCGTTGGTGGCGATACCTCTGCAATGTACGATCCGTTCCAAGCACCGGTCCATATATGCATGAGCCTGGGTGGCCTGGGGGTACTGGATTTGGAACTTTTCAGTAGAGCCTTGAGGCTGCGGTGGCTTTGGTTTCAATGGACCGAGCCTGATCGACCGTGGGTAGGCACTGAAGTGCCGTGTAATGATCTGGATAAGCAACTTTTCAGAGCAAGCACTGTTGTCAACATAGGAAATGGCGGTAAGGCAAAATTCTGGGAATCGTCTTGGCTCGGTGGATAGGCTCCTCGGGATTTAGCACCTAACTTGTATAAGCTGGCTTGGCGGAAGAATCAGTGTGTAAGGGATGATCTACAAAATAACAATTGAACCCGAGGTTTGTGGAGGATGACCTCGGCCACTGAAATGGCAGAGCTTGTCTCTCTTTGGGCTGCAATCACTGAAGTGCAACTCACAAGTGGTGAAGATGAAATAAGATGGAAGTGGACGGCCAGTGGGGTGTACTCAGCAAAATCAGCCTACAATATACAGCTCAATGGTTCCTACTGCACCTTTGACTCTATGGCAATCTGGACAGCAAAGACAGAGGGAAAACACAGGTTTTTTGCCTGGTTGTTGATCCAGTGTAAGATCCTCACTGCTGATCAGCTCATAGCTAGGAGTTGGCCGTGCAATCCTTTGTGCCCATTGTGTGATCAAGAGTTGGAAACGGCAGAACATCTATGCTTGCAATGTGTGTTTGCTCAAGAGGTATGGTACCTTGTGGCGAGTTGGTCTAATGGGGCTGTGCAGGTGCCGGCACGAAATTCAGCATTGGAAGAATGGTGGCACACAGCAATGATGAATCTGCCAAAAAAGCTAAAACGTGAGAAGGCTGCCCTCATGATTTACACGGCATGGAACGTATGGAAAGAGCGGAATCGTCGTATCTTCCAGGGCATTTCATCAACACCTCGCAGGGTCCTGGACCTCATCAAAGAAGAAATGGCCATTAGGGCGAAAGCATGCCAAGAGCCCCCCATGTACCTTGATGTTTGATTGCTTTCGTTCAGAGTTCGAGTCTTATGTTATATTTATGTAATTACAATTATGTAAGAACCGGCACTCTTCTTCTTCTTATATAACACGACAGCGCTCCTGCCTATTTTTCGAAAAAAAATATATGCATGAGCTAGCTGCGCCGCGAGCCCGCGTCGGCCACCGACACGGCGACTCCTGTTGGAAATATGCCTTAGAGCCAACTGGATTCGATCCACTAGTGGGCTCAGGCGTTAAAGTCATAATGGGCCACAAATGTTGTAAAGCCCATTACCGAGGGAAGGGGTACGCTATCTATTAATCCCATATTGCTAATGGAAGATGGTGTAGGAAATTTTCTCCCAATAAATATAGACCAAACCCCTCCTGAAAAGGACACGACTTTCAAGCAACAGCCGCGCTGCCTACGCCCTCTCCTCATCATGCTCGCGGACCTAGCAGTCCGGCGCGCGACGTTTCCATCCTCGTACGTGTGGATACCTCGGAGGTGCTGCGCTTGGAGCACAAGGACGAACCGCACGTGCAGGACCAGACGGACGTAAGCAACTGCACTGCACTGCCACTTCGACGCGTTCGTCTACATCGAGACGGCTTCCGCTGCAACTGCGCGTCAAGTGGTAACAATCTGTGATCTATAACTGCTGCTGTTCCTAATTTTGGGTGAACGAGTTTTGTGTGAGCGGAGAGAGGTTCAGTGGTATCGGTTGGTTTAATGGTTTGGTTGACTCCCCACCCATTCTGAAAATGACCCGTCCAAGGATTGCATAGTCCATGTCCATGTCAGCAACACCAGGGTTTGGTGCATCGTCACTGCAACTCAGCAAGTCGCGAGCACACACAGTCCATTGCCTAATGTGCACACACAGTATGTTTATACGGTCTAATACCTGCCAGTATGTGTTTCAAGCACTGTGAAGGCGTGTTTGTGTGTGAGTAAAGGGCTGTGACGGAGCGCCAACCACTCGTGCTTTTAAATCCGCTTCCTAAAATTTCAGCTGCTGAGCCCTTGGTGATTAAAGGGAGGCCTGAATGCCGTATAGTGCCTAGAGAAAACGATTTAGTGCTCATGAATAGCGGTTGTTGCATGGGCAACAGGGTTACAGGCCCATATGACCTGTTCCAGGGTTCCAGTTCTAGTATTCGGCTGGCCACACCCATGTAAATGCCTGCCATTTGCCGATGGAGCCATGGAGTGGTGCTGGAGGCGTACGTAGCGTACTCCCATCACCATCAGGTTAACTCAGAGTCACAGCAAACTCTTGTGTAACGCTCGGAAACTACTTGGTAGCCGGAGAAGAACAATACTACTAACATCTGAAACTACACAGAGGCCCGGCCCGCGGAGGCGTTCAGCCCATGCTGCAACCTACCACGCGCTTTCCTGGCTGGCCCGAGGACCGCTCCAGACCCTCCTACCAGCCCAACACCCACCGCCGCGGCCCGCGTCCTGCCCCGCGCCACCGCAACTCCGCGATAACTGCGTGGCACAGCGTGTGCGCCCAGCGCCCGTGCAACATTGATCGAGAACTAGTAGTTGGCGCGCGCCCCTGCGCGCGAAGGTTGCAATTTGCAAGGCTGCTGGACATTACCAGTCTAACATGGTTGATTCACAGGAACTTTACTTGGACATTTTCATAGGAGAAGTTGAATCTGTGCAAGTGAGGGAACTTGCTTACAAGAAAGCATGTGATGCCAATCTTGAAGTGAGTTGCCTTATGCTTGCTTGTATGGAACCAGAGCTGCAGATGCAGTTTGAGACAAACCATGAGGCGCACAATATGATCGAGGCGCTTAAGGATATGTTCCAAACTCAGGCCAGGACTGAAAGGTTCAATGTCTCAAAGGCCTTTGTGGAAACCAAGCTAGCAGAAGGCGCAGCTGTAGGGCCGCATGTGATCAAGTTGGTTGGTTACACCCAGAGGTTGGAGAAGCTGGGCTTCCCACTTGGCCCAGAGTTGGCCACTGATTTTATTCTAGCATCACTTACGCCTAGCTTTGGGAACTTCATTTCGAACTACCATATGCATGGGGCGGAGAAGGGATTGAATGAGTTGTGTGGCATGCTCAAGACAGCAGAGGCTGGAGGTGCTGCGCTTGGAGCACAAGGACGAACCGCACGTGCAGGACCAGACGGACGTAAGCAAATGCACTGCACTGCCACTTCGACGCGTTCATCTACATCGAGACGGCTTCCGCTGCAACTGCGCGTCAAGTGGTAACAATCTGTGATCTATAACTGCTGCTGTTCCTATTTTTGGGTGAACGAGTTTTTGTGTGAGCTAGCGTAGCATCCATCGTTACCCAACAATGACTCCCTTGCATTCCCTGCGCCCGTGGTGGCAGCGTTAGCTCCATCAGGTTTGTAGTTGCAGGTGCAGAGAAAAAAACCTAGCTAGCTGAGCATTTCGTAGACAAGCACTCTGCTCAACAGTAACCCGGCAGGTTTGTCTGCAACGGTAAGTCGGTAATGCCCGCGTACATGTGCCACACTCTGCGTACGTTAATATACAAATACACAATGCGCTCAGCATGCATCGTTGCTAACTTCTCCCGAGCCAGAGGTCAACTTTCCAGTACGTGGAATATATACGATGCATAATGCTGATGCGTCGGGTTAGGCGGCATGGCATGTATGTGGCCCGTCTCTGGGTCGTTCACTGTGGCTGAATATAATTTGGTGTGAAGAACAATATGATTTTTTTCTTTCCAGAGAGAACAAGCAGCTAAATGCGCCCAATGCCAGGCTTGAGGAATAAGTAGGTAAAAAAAGCCTCAATTCCCGGTCGTAATTCTAGTGCTGAATGATGCCCGCCCGTCTACCAAACACGACACCTTTCAATTGGCTGATGGCTGAACTTGTTCGCTTGTCCTCTCGCTCTCACTAACCTATAGGCTAGCTGTTACATCTGCCTAGCTTTAAGTCAGGACTAAACAACTCCAACGCAAATTGTGCTACTGACCAGAACTAATCCAACCTACCAATCCAATTAA
>OAMR01000139.1:689565-724707 GCA_900205405.1 Echinochloa crus-galli | reverse complement strand
AACCACTACGCAGCGGATAGCTATAAGCTTCTGGTGCTTCAGGTCTTCACCTCCACAGGAATCCATGAGCGCATAAACGAGTTTTGTATGTGCTAGCGTAGCCCCCTCGTTTCCCTTCAACTCCACCGGCTACAGCCCTCACCAGGGACTGGCGATGCCGTCACGCTCGGCTGAATTGGTTTATTCACGATTCTTGCCTCGGGATTTCCACCGCAGCAGAGATGTCAAATGGTCCCGGTCAAATCGCCCCACCCAACGAGTACATACATTTCGGTTGTTCTAGGATAGATGCTCAATCACGACGTGGCTCCTAGTATATATAAACGAGTGCTCGACAAATGTGTGCATATCTGCAGCTCACTTCTGAAGCTGTGCTACTGGTATGTACAATATGAGGAGTCAAGGAGGAATAATAAGTACTGACAAAATGCGATGAGACTTGATTCTGTATTTTTTAAAACCAAAGTGATATCCAATCATAAACTCAATCAAATACGTTTCAGACAGTCAAATCGGGCCGCAGCTAGTTAAATTTTTGTTGTATAAAAAACTTCAATTAACCGTATGGAAAGAGAGAGTAACACTTTCCATGTTGCTCCAGTAACTTTTTTGCGCAGTTGATCCTTCTTGCTGATCTTGCATTTTTAACAGTAGCATGCATGTGGACCGTGGAGTATTCTCTTGCTGAAAAAAAAAACAATTTTCGCCGATCTGAATCTCAAAGGGCAATGTATGTGCCTAGCGAGAGCATAATGTTGGGCACAAAAGGGAGACAAAAATGATGTGAAAAATTCATTGAGTCGATCACATGCATTAAGCACAGATCTATCTAACATGCTGGTGGCTTGGTGCTGGTGTGTAGATGATGAGAGGGGTGGGCTTCCAGGACAACGCAGGTATGCATCCCATGTGAGATGTTCATTCCCTTCAGATCAGGCCCATGCACCTGCTCTCACACTATCTCCTAGTCTCCACCCCACCCAGGCACCCACACTCACCAGCAAAATCTCTTCATTTCCTCAATGAAACCAGGGGGCTGTACACAAAAACGTTACCAGAGCAACGCAAATTCTCAATGCACCCAACAACTATACAGTTTAGAAGGGCCGTTACCAGGTTCGTGTCCAACCAGCGTCCCAGACCACAGACCAGGCTAGTCGCCACCAGCCCACCACCCTGTTGTGAGCATGAAAAGTCTCAGGGTGCGTTCCATCGTTTAGGATTTCAAGCTTTGCTAACTGTATGACTGGTACACGGATGCATTTGAAACCTCGATTTTTTGCAGATTCAGGGCCTATGTTGTTTACATCACAATGCAATGCCATAGTCCAGCGTCCCCAACCCCTTGCTCGCAGGTGATAGTTCATGTATCCATTGGGACTAAGAAAAAACTAATTTCATCAAACAAGACCATCAAGACCAAGAAAAAACCCAATTATGTCAAACAATAAAAACCTGGTTTCATAAAAAAAATACTTAGCTAGATGCTAACTCATTGATATTATTGATGTTGATTGGCAACATGAACATGCAAAAAATTAGAAAAAAAACTTAGAAATTGAACCTAGCGTAAAGTTACAAAAGTATTGGATGGACTTAAGAAAATCTGACCAATTGTCATGTAGGACCCATAAATTGTAATAATATCTATCTTAACCTAATTAATCAATTATCAATGGTTTTCTGCAATGAAGCAACGGTGCTGATCATCATTGGTCAAGGAATCAAAGATACAAAGGGCATGAGCACATACCAGGATAGGATGATCAGGTAAATGTCTGGTAGGCATACTGCATATACATGCATACTATTACTGTCACTCCGATCCGTCAGCTCAATTCACTCGTGAAACAACTGGATCCCCAATTACGAGGATCCGACTCCCTGTACCGTTTGATAGTCCCATGAACAACAGCTATCACGTACAGAACTCATTTCAGCATAATATCACATCCATACATTGATTAAGGTCCTCAAATATGATATAATTACATAGCGGTAAGGTACAAGCCCACTGGGCTAAACGACAGAAGGGAAACCACTACGCAGCGGATAGCTATAAGCTTCTGGTGCTTCAGGTCTTCACCTCCACAGGAATCCATGAGCGCAGCGCACAGCCCCTCATGACATCATCCTTCGTGGTTGATCTTGTACTCGGAGTCTTCTCCTGTGTACCCAAAGACTGTCCCCAAGGAAATGGGACAGGTCCACGTCACCAACCATAATATGCAGCAATGCTTTAAGGTGGACTATACTAGTAACAAAGTATTCAAGGAATATAAGCTGGGGTTTTCCTATGCGCAAGCAACAGCAATAACCAAGTTCAACTCATCTCCAAACTCCATTCCTCACCAGCGCATACACTCCCCAAAACCATCCATCAATCTCACGTCCACATCGGGCTCGTCCTGCCTCAACAGGTTCCCGCAATAACCATTCGCCAACTCCTTTCACTTACTAGTCGACTCGGTGAGCTCCCTCCCCACCTTGTCTCAATAGCAAACGTTGGTCTAACCTCTCATGACCCCAAACCAAGGTAGAGGTAAGAAAGCAGAATCCCATGCTAGTCTCAAGCGATATCAGAACGGGTCATCCGTGACCGTGGACACGGCTATACGTATAGTTTACACTCTGCAGAGGTTGTACTCCAGGAACCACCCGGGTTGCGAGCTGGTGCCCCAGCTCGAGACGCAACCCACAACAAAGACCCTATAAAGTAACAGTACCATCCTGCTTCCCTGGGCTCGGGAAACATCTACACGCTAACATCTGCCCCAGGGATGTGAAACCTTCCCACCGGGGCAAGTCGGGGCAATGGTAAATCAGGGAGAGTACGCCGCAACGAGTCCCCCTTACATATATCAAACTCGATCCTCCTAACAGTCCTGGTACCACACTAGATAGGCTTGCTGGAACCCCCTCCATTCTGGGTAGATGGTGAGCACTGTAATTCCTAATCTGACGGCCGGTCTCGACTTGATCCTTAATTGTCGGCAAAGCGAGTATCAGCATCATAAGCGATCCGCCGCAACGGTCCGCAATCGGCACCCATTACAGGTATGGCCGCACAAACTCCTCAAAAGTATCCAAAGTAACCATGTACCTGCAACTGGTACTCCGTAGGAACTATCCGAGTTCAGTTCTAAAGTACCCCGATCAAACGACCGGGTTGTTATCACTCGCCTCCACCGCCTAGCTGCACTACTCCTCCCAAACCACCCAACTCACGAGAAGAAGATCAAATCACAACCATCCCAACACATGCAGCATAGCGTAATCATAAAGTGGATAATATATAGAAAGGGAAATAGGGTAGGTAAATGGCAGTGCAGGCATATCATCATCATGCGAGTAAAGTAAAGCGCTAGCATACTAGTTGCATGTCTAATAGGTATTTTAGAGGATGGCTGGGCGTGAACCTGAGACTTGCTCTTGAACTTCATGGAGGTAGAGGTAGTTGAGGTAGTAGACGTCCTCCTTTTGACTCTCCGGACCTCCTAAGATCGCGGAAAAGAAATAAAGACGCGGCTACTAGCAAGGAAACACCAAAACGATGAAGCAAGAAGACTCAAACAACACCAAACTCTACACTAACGCGTAGGTCATGATTTTAGAAAAATATAGAAACTGGTTTCATATTTTTCTAAGCTACGGTTGATTTATTATTAATTTTTGAAGTTTAAATTATTTTCTAAAATATTAAATAATTTCGAAAAAGAAAAACAATCACACAGGGACACGTGGCAGCCTCAGGTGGCGTCACGTCATCACTGCTGACGTCAGCATGACGTCATCAGCCGGCCCGGCTTTGCTGATGTCAGCGTGAGCCCTGATGACGTCAGCATTGACTTGGTCAACGTTGACCAGTCAACGGTCAATGGTCAGCAGGGTCAGCGGGCCCACGGGTCAGTCTCACGGAGCCTATGGCAGGTGGGGCCCGGATGTCAGTTCGGAAAAAGGAAAAAGAAAAGGAGAAGGATTAAGGCTAGCTGGGCCGGCTTCGGCTGAAACGATGGGCCGGCCTGACAGGAACTTGGGCTCTGGCCCAGGAAGCAAAAGCTTACGGCCCAAAAAGGCTAGGGGGTTCAGCGCTGGCGCGGTGGATTGAGTCCACCGTGAACCATGAGTTCGGCTCACATGCACCGGGCGCACGGGTTCAGTTTGCGGCTCGGCTAGGATCTTTTGCGGCTCAGATTGCAGGGGTTGGTGTGGTCCCCGGTGCGGCTTGCTCCGCCCGCGACGTGACAGCGGCGAGGGCGTTCCGGCATGCGGCGGCGCTGCGCTGCGGCTGAGACACGACGGAGATGGCTCAGGGCGGCGGTTTTGTGGCTCGTACACACGCGCGGTGCCTCGGTGGTCCGAGTTCGCGGCGATCCGGCACAGGAGAGGCTTCGTGCGCGTGCAAGGCCACGACGGCGGCAACGCATGCGCGCGGGTGCTCCGGCGAGCCGGTTCCACGGCAGCGCCCGCATGGAAACAAGATCGTGAACGCTCTGATAGGTGCCTCGGCAGTGCGGTGCGGTGTGCGCTTGGCTCACGCGAGCGAGCTCAAGCCTTAGGCTCGACCGCGCCGCGGCCTCAGCGTGCGCGCGTGGGCCGGATAGCGTCGGTACACGACAACGCGTCGGCGGCCGGAAGCATAAGCAACGGTCGACGGCGGTTTGCGGGAAAGGTTAGTGGCGACGGGTTCCCGCAAAGATCGTCGGCCTCGGCTCAAAGACCGGGTCCCAAGGGCTAGCAATACGGCGAAGGCGACAACGGAGGCTTGGCGGAACGGAGAGGGGAAAACAGGGGAAACGACGGTGGCGGCGGTGTGGCGGCTCACCGAGGGAACGTGGACGTGCGCTGCAGCTCGGTGTAGTCGATCGGCTCGCGTCGGTCGGCGTCACCTCTTCATCGCCGTCCTGGTCCGGCTCCTCCTCCGCCAGCAGCGTCTTCAAGCGGCGGCGGCTTGAACTGCACGTTGTCGGCGGCGGCGAGGTACTTGGGCTCCAATCCTCCCTCGCGGCTTCTCCCCGGTCTCGCCATCCTCCTCTTCTTCTCTCTCCCTCCCGAATTGTGACGGCGGCTTGGTGGAAAACCCCAAAGGGCGGCGGCGGCTCTAGCAGGGAAGGCGGCGCTGCGGGGATTAAATAGGGCAGCGACCCTAGGGTTTAGCGAGCACGGACGGCGGGGAATGCTCGGCGCCCTTCTCCTTTCCACGCGGCAGCATCCGATCAGGCCGCCACGGCGCTGGGCAGGTGCGCGGGGCGAGAGCAGAGGAGCATGCGCAGCGTGCGTGCGCTCCGCGGAGACGAAGGCACCACAGTGCCTGGGACGGCGCTCGGCTGGGCCGGTTTGGGCCGGAAGGGTGACTGTGCTGCGGCGCCGGGGAAAGGCCCTGTTTGGAACAGCTTATCTTCAACTTATGGCCAAAATAAGCTGAAACTAGAAGCCAAACGGCAAGCTTTTTTGCAGCTTTTTTTAGCCACGCTTCTCCCCACCGCACCCATTTGTACTAAAATGGTTCAAACCCGCTTCTCAAATAAGCTCTATCATCATATTTATACAGCTTATCTGAGAATCGCTTTTCACGGCCGCGGTTCCAAACAGGCCCAAAAAGGAAAGGGGGAAAAGCTGAGCGCTGCTGGGCTGGGAGTTAGCAGGCCGGGAGAGTTAGCAGGCTGGGCCTCGGGAGTGTTAGCGGCTTAGGAAAAGATCAGGGGTGGTTTTCAGACTTTAGGTAGATGACTCGGCCCACAAAAGTTAGAGGGTTAGAAAGGTTTAGAAATTACTTGGTTAGCAGGCTAGGCCTTGGGTTAGCTGGGTAGGAAAGGTTTGGGCCCAAGTTAGTTTAGGTTAGGCTTGTTAGTTTTGTTAATTAATTTAAATTCAAATGTAGGATTTGAATTCAAATCCAAACAAAGAACAAGAACCCAATTAAAACCAAATCACTCCTATTTAATCCTTAGCACTTCAATTCAAGATTTTAAATTTTAAATTTAAATTGCCTAGAAATAAAGGGGGCAAAATGAAGACAATCTTATATGTTTGTTTGCTTGCACATAATTCACCAAAAATTTTGAAATTTCCATTTTTGCATTCAACAAACTCTACGAAATCTTCGGGATGTTACAACTCGTGCGTCCAATCAGGCCAGATGCCCGTTGCCACCTGCAAAAAATTCAGGTTACTCTGGTTAATCTAGCCCATACAAGCAAAAATTCTGACTACGAATTAATAAAGGTAACATCGAAAACAAATAATAATCTGTCAATATACTAACGCTTCATTTGTGTTGAATAGACACCCAGATGGACAAAAGGTATAAAGCCATTGTACCCACATTGTTTTCCTCTCCTATTTGAGTTAAGAAGTGTCTCATCAAACTATGTTCTTTATTAGAACGAATGAAGCACAAGACCGCTAATATAAAGGAGTTTACAAGCAAGTGGTCCCGGCAGGCGGCAGATCGTCTAGAAAAAAAATGCAATAGGGAACTATACAAAGAAGAGCCAGGCTCCCAAACCCAACGCCGCCGGCCCTTGGCACCAGCCCGGCAGCCCCCTGTACTCTTGCTTCCTTTCTCTTAGGTCAGTCTGGTTTATGAGGAGTTTTATGACATTAAATATGCTAACGTGGCAGATGAGAGAGTGAAGAGTTTCATAGAATAGGAGAGGAGTTTTATCACCATAAAACTCATCTGTCACAGTTATCAAGTTTCTGATCTAGGTAATCGTGCGATGAAACTCTGCACTGAGACTGGCCTTATACATAGGGGTGGTAAAGGGCCCTCACTTTCGTACTAGAAATTTTAAGGATCGGGCCGGATAAGGGCCGAGCTAAAATAATACTAGTTTTTGAGCTAAATTTTGTTAGGGCCAAGGTTGATTGTGAAGGAACAAACGGACATGATCCGTTACCATCCCTACTTATACACGGTGGCAGCTGAGAGCTGTTGTGGCTGAAAGGTGCGGGTATTTACTTCTTTCCCAATCTCCCAGCAGGCAGCAATAAAGAGAATCAGCAAACGAAACCATGCTAGATTTCATTCATCAAATCAAATGTTTCTTTTTATTTCCACTTGTTACATGTGCAATTAAATACTCCAGAAAGTTAAAAGGCCCTAACCAATGAAATTCAAACTCAGCTCACCATTTGGATAAAAAGAATCAATTCACCATTCTTAAAAACTTCGCGAGACATATCGATATGCACGATTGGATCGATATGATCCCCCCGCTGCCTAATTTCCCAATTAGTACGTGCTGGGGCCGGGACTCCTCTCTCCAGCACCAAGCATTTGCCCCCTCTCCTCTTCCTAGCTAGCTACAGGCCCGGCCTGATCTATAAGGCTATCCGCTCGCCGATTCTCCTCGATCCATATTCGATTCCCTAGCGAGGGGCTGGAGCTTGGTGAACATCGAACGGACTAGAGCTGCTAGCTAGCCATGGATCGATCTGTCGGAGCTGAGCTAGGGAATTCATGGGCGAGGCAATTGCCTGCCGGCCTGCCTGCCTGCATTGAATTATTGGATCGAGGTCTCTGCTTGCTCATCCTTGTACCAATTTGATAAAATAATCAACAACCATTATGCAGTAGAGCAGCACCGTACCAGAACTTAAACTTCCCACGCTCAAAACAGTAACCAGCTTTTCTTCTTATAAACTGAGTATAACATTATATTGCCACTCGCCAACCAATCGGAGAGCAACAGATATCAATCATGTCAAATTCTCGGCACCGTACCAATTCAGAACAAATTGAAGCAAGATATAACCGATAATATAACTTGACAGGACAAGAGAGTTCCGTCTGATCAGTCGAGACAAACAGCAATACCTAATGATAAAAGGGGATCGGCTTAGAGTAGACGCAGTCCAAAACTCTAGGAGAAAACTTTCACCGTAGCGGCGACGAACTGCAACCAGAAGAGTGAGATCGTGGCAAGCTAGTGGCAAGAATCCAAGACCCGCCCAAACTATGGGAACTCAATAAAGCCACAGGTCCAACTCAAATTACAGCCAAAAACAATTAGCAACAGTTCAATGTAAGTGCACGCAGGCACCAGTTCAATGTAAGTGCACGCGCAGGCATGCACCACTAATCAAAAAATGACTTGGCGTTAAGATAAGCGCTACATCCGTTAATTTTGCATGCATTTACCAAAGAAAAACCCATATGCATGCATGAGAAATTCAATGTCTAAAATTAGATCATCAAACCTTAGCTGATGCCTAATGACCTCTCGATGCCAACAAAAGTGGCGGAACACCACTGGTTGGATTTCTTGAGCACACACCGCTCATTTCCCGATGGTTGGGTATACTAGCTATCTATATAACAGAAAAGGAGAATAAGAATAAGGATAGAGGAATTGATCGCATCGATCATGGTGAAGAGTAGCCAGACACTCGCATTATCCCTACTCCTGGTGCTTCTCGAGTTGGTGTCGCTACCGGCGCCATCATGCCAGGAGATCGACTTCAATGTGTGGGTGAAGAACCAACCGACCAACCCCGGCAAAGATGTGGGGTGCATGAAGAAGGATCCCGCACTCTCCTCCGCCGAGATCAATAAGGTAACCAATATTATCGACCCGGCCACTGAATTGTGACCTGAAGACGGTAGTTACAAGACCATTAGTGAGTCCATCGCCAACATCCCCGATGGTAGCACCAGGCGCTACGTCCTTATTCTCAAGGCTGGGGCTGTGTTCCGTGAGAAGTTGTTCCTTAGTAGAAGTAAGCCTTTTGTCACCCTAAGGTCCGAAGACCCCAACAATCCTGCCGTCATCGTTTGGAATGACACCGCCACCACACCGGGCAAGGATGGAAAGCCCCTTGGCACGGACGGCAGCAGCACAGTGACTATCGAATCTGATTACTTTATCGCTTATGGCGTCGTCTTCAAGAATGATGCGCCACTGCTGAAGCTAGGGGAAAATAAAGGCGAGGCACCAGCGTTGCGGGTGCTGGGAACAAAGGCTATATTCTACAATTGCACAATCGATGGCGGACAGGGTGCTCTATATGACCAAAAGGGGTTGCACTACTTCAAGTCCAGCGTCATCAAGGGCACCATTGACTTCATATTTGGCTCTGCCAAATCATTTTATGAAGATTGCAATATTATTTCCACCTACAAAGAGATCGCGACTTTACCGATGGCACCCTTACAACAGCAGCAGCCTAACAATCCCATCAAGGCCGCCCCGGGAGAAAGCGGGTTTTCTTTTAAGACCTGCACCTTTAAGGGTGAGGGAGAGAATATTTACTTAGGCAGGGTGGGCACGCCTGTCGTTTACTCTTACAGCGATATTGGGAAGGAGGTCATGCCTATAATCTCTATTGGGGGGAACGTCCAGTTGGCAGAAAGGTATCACCTACGCATTGTACATGTTTCTTTTTGTACTACACATAATAATGTGTTGCACGTTATCAGTATCCGCAATATATATATATATATATGGAATGATATTTAATTTTGTTGCACTTTGCTTTTTGTAGGACGGGGTTCTACTGCGCCGCTTTCAAGTGCTATGGTGCTGGATTGCCTAAAACACTTCCCAAAGACCTTACTTATGCCGAGGCCACACCCTTTCTCGGGACGTATTACATCTCAGGAGACACATGGATCCTATCCATACCGCCGGAATAAAGCACGTCTAGATGCATCGACACCTTAAAGTGAACGGGCACAAGCTCTATACTCTCGTATTCTTGTCTACTCCATGAAGATCAGATTTACAAATAAATCATGGGAAGTCATGCATGCATGAAAACAAAAAGGAACATATTAAACTTTAATTCCAAATGGGTGTCATCGGTCGCTACCAAACATTTGCTACAAAGAAGTTATTGATAAGATCATAGATGTAATGCAAAATGTTTTGTGGACGAGATGCAATATCATTTGTATCTGTTGTATTTTCTTCAGATTTAATATTTTACGACATCCTTATACTGTAATCAAAATATTATTCTTGAGTATTGACTTATCTTCCAACTTGAAGGCCCTATGACTCCCTTTCTTAGAATATTGTATAAAGTTCAAAGTTCAGAGTGTACCATGGCCCGATCATCTGATTGTAGGACCTCTATAGTATGATGATGTGGATCTCCACCATTCATATGAGGACACCGCTCATTTCTATCAATATAAAGGACTTTACAGGCGAGTGGTCCCGGCAGATCGCCTAGAAAAAAATGCAATGGGGAACTATACAAAGAAGAGCCAATCTCCCAAACCCAACGCTGCCAGGCCCTTGGCACTAGCCCCTCATACTCTTGCTCCCTCTCTTGTACAAGGTGGCAGCTGAGAGCTGTTGTGGCTGAAAGGTGCGGGTATTTACATCTTTCCAAATCTCCCAGGCAGCAATATAGAGAATTAGCAAACGAAACCATGCTAGATTTCATTCATCAAATCAAATGTTTCTTTTTATTATTTCCACTTGTTACATGTGCAATTAAATACTCCAAAAAGTTAAAAGGCCCTAACCAATGAAATTCAAACTCAGCTCACCATTTGCATAAAAAAATCAATTCACCATTCTTAAAAACTTCTTGAGATAATTAATCAGCAATTATTATATAATATATAGAATAGCTTAGTTTTTCTTTTCATCTGCTAGATCGCCAAGGTGTTTGTCAACATGATCAAATTGGCAATATGGCATGTCCGCATGGGTGTATGTACTTGCTCTAGCTAGTTTAGGGGAACGATGAGCTGCTAGCTTCTGCTTGCGCTTGTGGTGCTTGCTTGGCGTTGCCAGCAGCGCCGCCGCCGACCCGGGGTGGAGTGGCGCTAGCTGTGGTGGCCATGTTGGCTGCTGGCAATGGCATGCATGCCCACACAGGATAAGGCCGGACGACCAATGTCACAGCACAGGCCGGATCGGACAGGACAGGACAGATCGAGAGAGAGTAGGTACGTTACATTGGATGATCGATCAATCTCTTGCTAAATTTTGCCAAAAGCAAACTAGCTAGCAGCTAGGGCTAGGGGCCGGCCCTGGCTAATATAATCGATCTCTAACTGAGGCTGCTCCATCATGCATGGAGGATGGTGATCATCCCTTCACCGCGCGCGTGACATGCATGCTGGACGGATCCTCATATCTATCGGTTCGTGCAGATCGAGACGATGATTGCCTAATTTTCCAAATATATATAATGCTTGAATCCACCATACATTTCATTCTCTCATCTCATCCCGCGAGACATATCGATATGATTGGATCGATCCCCGCTGCCTAATTTCCCAAATAGTGCTGGATCGGACTCGATCTCCAGCACCAAGCATTTCCCCTCTCCGGCCTCTTCCTGCTAGCTAGCTACATACACAGGCCCGGCCTGATCTATAAGGCTATCTGCTCGATCCATATTCGATTCCCTAGCGAGGGGCTGGAGCTTGGTGAACATCGAACGAACTAGCGAGCTAGCCATGGATCGATCTGTCGGAGCTGAGCTAGGGAATACATGGGCGCCTGCCTGCCTGCATTGAATTATTGGATCGAGGTCTCTGCTTGCTCATCCAGAATGCCAATCATTGCATATATTTGGATTGAAGGCCTCTGCTTGCTGATTCAGATCAGATCGAATGCCAAATCATGCATCATTATGCCTTCTTCTATTTATACGAGCGTATGTACCACCACCACTATATATACAGTATTGTATTATGTTTATAACTGGATAGTAACAGTAGTGGAGTCGTCGAGACCAGCAGTTTGGTAGGAATAGTTTTATTGCCCGGGCCTGCCAGCGCTGCCTCCCTAATTTTCCGTCGAGAAGATGATAACCCCATCAGGCTATGCATCCCATGAATCCGTCTCTTTGGGTTCGATCAGTTCACTAGACACGAGCTAAATAAGTTGTGACACTCAATTCGGTGTACGTACTTACAGAGCAAGAGCGAGGTGAAATTTTGGGATGATCTAGATTCCTTCTCCAATAGTGGATGAAATCGCTGGCTTCACCGCACCGCACGACTGACAAAACGATAGCGATAGACTCACTCAGTCAGAAAGAGGAGAGAATGGGGATGGGAGCGGGAGCGAGGGGAAATATTATGGTACGTGCCTGATGAGTGGGAGAAGAGAGCCAATGGCTCAATTGAAAACTCTTTTTTTTTCTTTTGTGTGTGTGTGTCACAAGATCGAGATAATGTTCGTTCAAAAAACAAGATCGAGACAAACTGTTGGAGAAGTGATGTCTAAGCGCTTATTTACAGTGACATAGACACATGTTTTTTTAATAAATCACTACGGAAACCCCGGACTCGGTAAAGACAAAAACCACTCGGCAAAGCTTTACCGAGAGTTGCACTCGGCAACTGAACTGAGGTGTCGGCAAAGACTATTTTGCTGAGTGACACACTCGGTAAAGCTTCGCCGAGAGCTAGAAAACAACACTCGACAAACATTTTTCTAAAAAATAATAAAAAAACAACACCGGTCGCCCGGCCGCGCAGCCCGCCAACGTCGCCTGACCGCCGCCCTGCCTCCACGGCCGCGCCGACAGGCCGCCGCTCCGCCTGACCGCCGGTCGCCTGCACGGCTGCCCGGCCGCACAGCCCACCCACGCCGCCTGGACACCGCCCCGCCTACATGGCTGCTCGGCCGCCCGCCGCCCGCGCCGCATGGCCGCGTGGTCGCCCGCCAGCCACGCCGGCAGCGCCTCTCACCGGGCCCGGCCGCCGCCTCGCCGCGTTGCTCGCCCGGCCGCCATGCCGCGCCGCTGGCCTGCCCGCCAGCTGCCTAGCCGCGCCGCCCGCCAGGACCGACCACTCACTTGGGCGCTGGGCGTTGGCCGCTGGCCCCTAGGCGCGCCGGCTGCCTGGCCTCTCAGCCGCCTGGAGGGAGAGAAAGGTGAGAAAGATGAGAGAGCGGGGGGAGCCTTATCCGAACGTGTGGTCGTGGGAGAGAGAGAAAGCCCCGATCTAGCTGGGAGGGGTGCGCATCAATAGGAAACCATTCCAGTGGGATTGATCCATGACGTGGAATGACTTCTTTGTCTGAGTGTTTTTCTAGACACTCGGCAAACAATTTCTTTAGCATGTTCAATTTTTTTAAACTTATCAAATAAATTTTAAAAATACTTAAATTTTGGTGTGACACAATTTATATAATCTATGACCTATACAAAATTAATTGAAGTCAAATTTAAATTCGATCATCAATTTGACTCAAATCCTAATGAGTATTTCTCAACTCTCTGAAATTTCTTTGGAGATTCTTCGATTTACAAGCAACGTGCGTGACAACTTATAATCCGAAACGTTCTCAAGTTTTTACCATAGAGTCTACTATGATATAATGATATCATGACAAATCTCATGATTTTCAGACTTCATTTGCTTTTTTTAAAAATTTAAAAATCATTCAAATCCATGTTAGTGGTCATATTTCTTGAACAAGATGTTCAAAATTTCTTTTCATTTCATGGGTAAGGCCTTAAACTGGGATAAATAACATGAATATAATTTTTCTACTCATTGTATTCTATTATTTGAACCACTTGCAGTTCAAATTTGACTTCATTTCAAAAAATTTCTTAAAATGTAATTAATTAATTATAGCTAACAAATACAAAGATTTACCAAATTTTAATATGAAGTAAAACATATTGTATGTGGAGAATAGAAAAGGTTTTGAAGCCAAAAGAGAAAAACAATTAAATCTTTACCGAGTGTCAAAGAAAAAACACTGGGCAAAGAGTTTGTTTGCCGAGTGCCTAAAAAACACTCGTCAAACATGCCTTTGCCAAGTGTTTTATTGACACTCGGTAAATAACATGAATAAAAACATTTCTACTCATCGTATTTTATTATTTTGAGGCAAAATTGAAAATATACTTAATTGTTTGCCGAGTGTCAAATATAAAACACCCGGCAAAGACACTCTTTGTAGAGTGTATTTTGTGTGTTGACTGATTTTTTTATACTCGGTGAAGAGGTTGTTTGCCGAGTGCCCGAAAAAATACACTCGGCAAAGAGTGAGGCACTCGACATATATATGGTTTTCCATAGTGGATGATGACAGTGGTTGATGACTTCAAAACCGTTGGCACCCACTCTTGCTCTCGGCCCGCACCCACTTCAAGCACCTGACAAGGCGCGTGACCGGCAGCCCAGAGGAATTATGGGGCCGGGCCCAAACCTCCGCAATGAGATCTTTGTAGCTGGGCTCCAAGGCCCAGTACTTCTCATACCGGAAGGTTGCGCCCACCGGCGCCCTCGACGAAGCCTTGACCAGGAGCGGAACATGGTCGGAGACCGGCCGGGGGAAGGAGGAGAGGGTGGAGTTGAAGAGAGTCTCCCTCCAGGCGGCGTTGATGAAGGCACGGTCGAGGCGGATGAGCGTCGGGTCGTCTCTCCGGTTCGTCCTGTGAAGAGGCGCCCCTGTAGGGGCACCTCTTGCAGCAGTGTGGCGTCGATGGCGTTGTTGAAGAAGTCGGCAGCCGCCGTATCGAAGTTGGCGTTGTTGCGGTCCTCACTCGCCCGAGTGAGGTTGAAGTCACCGAGGACTAGCCACGGGAGCCCCGCGTGGGTGCCGGCGAGGGCCGCCAGCTCCGCCAGGAACGCCGGACGAAGGTCACGCAGGCAGGGAGCATAGACGTTAGTTACCACCACTCTGGCATCGTCGGCCAGAAGCGCCGGCTCGGTGGTGAGGGAGAAAACCCCCACCTTGGAGCGGATCAGGCGGAAGCGGTGGGGGTTCCAGGCCGTCAGGATGCCCCTGCGCGCCCCAGCAGTAGGCTTGAACTGGAAGGTGTGGAAGCCTGGAGGGAGGAAAGAGGTAACCTTGAAGGTGGAGACCGCCTCCAGCTTGGTTTCCTGAAGGGCAACAACATCCAAAGACCGGCCAGACAAGTTGCATTTAATATCCACAATCCAGACATTTCACCCGGTGGCCCAACCCCTGGACGTTCCAGCTACAGAGCTGGAAAGCCCGACCTAAGGAGCACGACATGGGGGAGGACAGCCTCGCCGAGGGAGGGAGGGCAAAAAGAGAAGCAAAAGAGCCCTATTCACAGACCAAACACACCCCAAAAGCCAGAATCGCCAGCTCCAATTACAACTACAGGACCTAGGAGCCACGACGATCTGAGCGAGCCACTGAACAAAAGGTGGCTCGTTGCGACGCGCATCTCCACGGGCGCCGGGGATCATGTCGCTGCCGCAGGCGCCAGCGAGCTCGAGGAGCTCGAGGTGATGGCATCGATGTCCGCTGCGTCGAGCTGGCACCCCCACGCTAGTACCCTAAGCTGGGGCACTATGAGAGGCGTCGGAGCTTTCGCGGCAGCCAGAGGCGCGTCGCCCAGCTTGCGTGCCTTCAGCGCGGCCGCAAGATCCGAGATCTTAGCGAAATCCGAGGCCTCCCTGCCGCGGATGCGAGAGCTGCACTGGGACGCCTTTGGAGGTGACCGCATGCGTTTGCCACGCCGCGCCACACCTCCATAGGCCTCCTCCTCCGATGTCGTATCCCCCAGCGCCACGTTCCCAAGGGCATCGTCGTCATCGTCTTCCTCCGCGTCACCGCTCTCCTCCATGGCCACATCGATCGAGGCGGCCCCGGGCGCGGCGCCGTGCATGGGCGTGACGTCGTGCATGGGCGCGACGTTGTGCATGGGCGCGCCCGCGCGCACCCGGTCCACGTCCCAGAGGGCAAAGCTCAGGACCTCCTCCGGGGAGGACAACTCAGCATCAGCAAGGCGCCGGCACGCAATCTCCCGGGGGCAGCCCGGGAGCTTGGCCACGATGTCGATGATCCCCACGGAGCCGGAGACGAGGTTGACCATGGGAATGCCACCCGGGCCCCGCTCAAGGGTATCCTACCGGAGACGGGGGACGCGGAAGTAGGTGACCTCGCACCCCGCGCGGAGGAGCAGGTGGACAACCTCGTCCGTCACGAACGCCTGGATGTCGTCTGGCATCGGGAAGTTGACGCAGGAGGTCAACGCGAGGGGTGCCGTCGGGTCCAGGCCACTGCCTCGCGCACTATGGTGGCCGCGCGACGGCGCGGCAGGCCTGGTAGAAGGGCCAGGCATCGTTGGGGGCCCGCCAGCTCCGGAGCCCCCAGCGCCACGGGGACTCCCGTGGTGTCTGCCACGAGGAGCGGGGCCCCTTGGGGGAGGGAGTATCTCCCCCCTCACCCCCAACGGCGCACCGTGCTCACCCGCGCCTTGGTCGCCACCCCGTCGTCGTTCTTGATGTGGAGCATGGTGGGGATGCCGAGGTAGCTCTCGTAGCGGGCAGTGAGGATGACCGCCGTGTAGTCGGCGCCGGTGAGGGAGATCTGCGACATGTCCACCGGGTTCACCATCACCCCCATGGCCATCTCGATGTGCTGGCGGTTCCAGTGCTCAATGTGGTAGCCCTTCAGAGCCAGCGTGGCGTAGCCGAAGTGCTCGAAATGGAACCGGTTCTCCAGCTCGTCCGGGCGCTCGAAGTGCACCGAGTACTCCAACAGGGATGTCCTCCCCGTCCACGGCCTCATCGCGGTCCTGGGAGCGCGCGAACACTACCACCCCCGCCCCCAGCGAGGAGGTACAGATGCGGACGAGGTCGCCATTGCGGATATCCTCGGAGGGGAGGGCCGTACGGAGGACCGCCCCAGTGTTGGGGCCGCGGGGTCGACGAAGGCGTAGGCGTAGCGGAAAAGAGGTTCCAGTCCACTGGCGGTATGAAGACTTCCTTGTAGTTGTCGCGGAACATCTCGAGGTCGTCCACGTCGAGGGAGCCCCACCATGGTAGGAAGGGCCCTGGGGAGTCCGCAACGGCACCGCCCTCCTGGGACGCGGGTGGCGCGCCAGGGGCCGACGCCGGCGACGGCGGAGCATCCACCACCGGGGGCCCACCCCCAATGACAGAAGTCACAGGGGAAGGCGGGGCCGACGGCCCAGAAGCCGGCGGCACGGGCGCAGGGGGCGCAGCGCCGGGCCCGGTGGTGGACCCAATGCTCGACCCGCCAGAGAGGGAAGAGACCTCAGCCGGCGGCGGAGCACGCGGAAATGGCGTAGCTGGGCGAGGCGGGGACCAGGCCTGTGAGGACTGCCGCTCGAGGGGAAGGCCCGGCATGGCGCGGTGCCGGCGTAGCGGGCAGGAGTGGATACGATGGCTGGAGCCGCGGCAACCGTGGAAGCAGACGGGGTCGCGGCACGCCGCAACGACGTGGTCGGTGGCAAGGCAACGGAAACAGCGGCGGACAGAGGACTTGCGGGGCAAGGCCCGAGGCTGGCAGCATGATGATCGCCACAGGAGCGTCCGAGCATGCTACGGGAGGGGAAGTGGAGGCGGACGGCCCAGCGGGCGCCGCTGGGGTGGGAGGACGTGGACGGCCCCGATCGGTTCGCCCTCGGGAGAGCCGCGCCCACATCGTCACCACCGACCGTCGCATTCAATGCCACCGACCGACGCATCTAGATCATTAAAAGTGTTAAAATTTTGGTATACAAAGTGTCTTCGTTTGAAAACAAACAAAGTACGCGATTATTATGGTGCTGCAATTTTTTTGAGCACCTTAACATCGTTAAATGAAAAAATTCAAAACTAGAAAGTTGTAGAACTCATCGAGGGCTATAATTTTCATATAAAAATCATTTTCATCCGATGTCGTATCGAAGAGTTATGATTTTTCGAAGATTCAGCCGAAATAAATTAGAAAATGAAAAAAACAAAACCGCGGTTACTGTAGCAAATCCGGGGTCGCACAGCCCCATGCAAAACCGGGCTGGACCTGCGGTGAACGGGTTCGCAAGTTCGAGGGGCTGGATGTCTGGTTTCTAAGTTCATGGACCTATTTGACACAGCGCTGCAAGTTCATGGACTAACGGTGCATTTTACTCAACAAATAAACAGAAGGATATTTGAAGGGCTTTAGGAGCAACCGTAGCGTACAGGTGGTGTGTTTGACATAAAAAAGACTACTCCCTCTGTTTCTAAATATCTGTCATTTTCGCTTCCCAAAAAACATTTTTGACTCAATATATAAAAATATATATTAATATCTATGGTACATAATAAATATCATTAGATAGATATTTGAATCTATTTTTTTATAAATTTATTTAGACATTAATATGTTGCACATATTTTCTACCAATCGAATAAAAGTTGTGGCACGGAAACCAACGTCAACACATATCAAGGGACGGAGGGAGTATATCTTTAGCCCAAAGCCAGTTGGAGAGAGCCTGAGAGACCGTTTTTTCCCTTAATGGAACTTGGATGGGATTGTTGTGCGTACGGTTTGAGTTTTTGTACGTGGTGTCCGACTCCATTATACAATTAAACAAGTCCACGTAGTTAGGCCGTGGCCGCTTGTGCCTATATATGGAGACGGGTGAGAGCTGAGGATCACTACCCCATCGATCTGGCTCTGGCACACAGGCAGGACGTGCGCAGCTAGCTTAGGCAGTAGTCTATCGATCTCCAGATCAGCCGCGCGCGCCGCAGTAGCAGTAGCCGGCCGGGCCAAGGCGTGCTAGCTAGGATGATGCTAGGCCGAGGGAGCAGAGCAGCGGCGATGATGGCGCTGCTGCTGCTCGCTGCTGTGCTTGGCGGCGCCGCCGCCGCCGACCCGGCGTGCCGTGGCGTAGACCTGCCCAGCAGCTGGCCTCCCGGTCCGGATGCCGTGGTGGCAAAGCAGTGCGGCGGCGGCGGCGGCGGCGTCCCCTGCTACACGATGATCCAAGAGGCCCTGGAGAAAGCGCCGCGCCTTGTGCCATGCGAGAAGCAGCGCTACGTTGTCCTCGTCAGGGCGGGCGTGTACGTGGAGTCCTTGACCATCACGAGGAAGAACGTGGTGCTGCTCGGCGAAGGGGCTGGCAAGACAATCATAACGGGCAGCAAGAGCAACGGCTCGTTAATCCCCATGGATCAGACGGCGACTGTCAGTGAGTACCGTATACATATAGCACATTACTGCTCTCTCTCCCCCCTCGATCGATCAGTTAGTTCATCTGCTTGTTGTGTGTTAGTTTTTGATACATGCATCATGCCTAGGCCTAGCTGATACATGCTCGTCATCATGTCGATCGATCGATCGATCGATCTCAGATCTAGCTAGTTCTTCGTCATCATGTCGTCGATCTTAATCAGCGATCGTCATTACAAAAAAGAAAATCGATGATATATATTCTGTAAATAATAACTAAATTAAATGAAAGGAGATATACACGCAAAATATATAGATCTCGATCGATTTCTCCATGCAGCTAGCAGATTATTGTTAATAATCACTAGAAATTTAGCATGACACTGCATCGATTATACTGCTGCTTGATAATCTCGACCTCCGATCCATATACGCAGCGCGCTGATTATTATTAATTAGCTAGCATGATTATTGCATTGCACGCTACTGCTGGTAGCTGCTGCTGCGCTGCTGACTAGCTCGCCGCGCCGCTGATGGTCTCTGTGTGCAGATGCCTTGGGCCATGGATTCCTGGCCCAGGACCTGACGATCAGCAACACTGCTGGGGCGTCTGCGAACCAGGCAGTCGCTCTGCGGTCCAACTCAAACAAGGGTGTGATCTACCGCTGCAGCATAGAGGGCCACCAGGATACCCTCTACGCGGAGAATGGGCAGCAATTCTACCTCGAGTCCAACATTTCCGGCACCGTAGATTTTGTTTTCGGAAATGCAAGGGCCGTGTTTCAGAGCTGCAGGCTGAAGGTGCGCCACCCAGGAAAGGGGAAACACTGCGTGGTGACGGCGCAGGGGCGGGACAAGCCCGAGAGCCTCGAGTCGGGCTTCTCCTTCCTGGGGTGCGTCGTCGAAGCGGATCCAGAGCCAGGGCAAGACCTCAAGGGCGTCGACACCTTCCTCGGCCGCCCATACAAGAATTTCTCCCACGTCGTCTTCATCAACTCGTACCTGGGCGGTCTCATCAACGCCACCGGCTGGGTCCCCTGGAAGAGGGATCGCGAGGTGAAGGAGACGACCATGACCGTCGAGTACATCGAGTACGCCAACACTGGGCCCGGCGCCGATACGAGCCGTCGTGTCAAGTGGGCAGGCTTCCACATCCTCGACAAGGCCTCCGAGGCAGCCAGGTACACAGCGGACGTCTTCATCAGGGCCAAGGAGTGGGTTCCGCGCCAGATCAGCTACGACCACGGCCTCGGCGCGCCGCCGCGCGCCTGATGCCCGCCCTGCACGCGAGGATCGATCGATGCATTGCAGCTAGCCGGGTACGGTGCCGGCCGGCCTTAGCTAGCTATGTGTACCCGGCCACCGGCCAGGCCGATCCCCTGCCACACTACTGCTACTCCATCCATTTGTGTACTGTGTTTCTGTACGTCGTGTCTGTCTGCATGTCTAGTCGTCGTATGTGTATGTATGTACACGTACGTCGTATCACCCATCCCATCTCTCGATCACTCAGCTCGATCGATCGTATATTGTCGTCGTCTACATATATACCATGGTATTGTACTGATTCCGATCTGTATGTAATAAGCTAGTCACCATGCATGCATGGATATGATATTCTCCATCCATCCAATAAACAAGAAGGGATCGGGCATTCGGGCGTCTACTACTATCACATGTACTGTACGTACGTGTGTGTCCTGTGTACGTCCAAGTCCAATGCCTGCATCATCAATCAACACGTACGTACGCTGCTGCCCCGGCCCGCAGTTAAATTAAATTTGCTTTCCAGAAGAAAATCCACATATGTAACAGTACTACCATGCATTGGCATGTATATATATATATATATATAGGTAGATGCTATTTAACTCACAACGTGTTGAATATAATTCAACGCAC
This sequence comes from Echinochloa crus-galli, assembly GCA_900205405.1. Lineage (NCBI taxonomy): Eukaryota > Viridiplantae > Streptophyta > Magnoliopsida > Poales > Poaceae > Echinochloa > Echinochloa crus-galli. The sequence goes on along the minus strand of OAMR01000139.1, from coordinate 703,945 downwards.
GGCGGAGCGCCGTCCAGCTCCGGGAGACAATGGAAAGTCCCACTACCGTAAACATCTAAAGAGAAGAGTAAATATGCTGTCATATTTACTTCCAGCATTCAACATGTTATTTATTCGGTCTCTTAAATGACATTCTGGTCCCTAATTGGTGAGGGATTAATTAGCCGATGCTTTTAGGATTATTTATTCACCGTGATCATTGCCCATTCTTTCCCAAAGCGTGCTCTCGTCCGCTCGCTCACGGCAAGCCGCCATTGACGTCGATGCAGATTTGCTTCACCACATGCGGGATCCACGACGGTGGAGATGGAGTGTGCAGGCAAAGGTGGGGGCCCGAGGTTCCCATCACGATGGCGTCAGCAGCGCGGCGATCAGGTCATCCCCTAGCATCGTCGACTCGTCCTCTCCGGCAGCCGTGAGGCTCTCCTAGTGGTGGGAGTCGTCCTGGGTGCCATCACTGTCTTCCTTGGCTAGTGCATCTCGTCTCCGATGGACTAGATGACTGGCTGGCAACTTCGGCGACCTGGCAGTGGCGGAGAAGCGACAAGTCGTGAGTCTAATCTTTAATCAATGTGATTATTTTTTTGGATAACCCGGTCTCTAATTCTTTGGGCCTGGTGGCCGATAGCGAGATTTCTAGTGCTAGGAGGAGTGGAACGGGACTTGAATTCAGTTTTGTGCTCCAAAATTTTGATTATTTTCCATGAACACAGCTCCAACAGTCTGAAATGCTGGCCGCGCTGTTGTCGACGTCCTCGATCTCCGATTAGAGGTCCTCGGTCTGATGGAATTTTAGGTGCGGCAGTGAGGAACTCCACCCCATCCATTTGGTACTGCAAATTACTAATTAATTTGAGTTCAAATTTTCGAGTCTGTGTGCAGATCGGACCAGTGGGAATTGTTATCTGATTTTGCCTACTAAATTAATAGCACCATTCCCCGATTTGATCCCCTCCTTCTAATTTTGATGCTTTCTGTAAGCAACGTAAGCCATAGATTTATATATTTAGCTATTTGTTATCTTGTCTTTGTCTATCATTGTACTCAAGCATACCATTCTCTATTATACATTAGCACTCCTCTTGTGAATTGAATAATACTCCGACATTATGCAAACAATTGAAAACTACTCCTCTGGTCAACAGAAAATACTCTTGTCACTTCGAAGAAATACTCCTCATATTTGAAACATAAATACTTTTCATCTTAGTTAAAATTACTCGTTGACATTTGAAAAATACTCCACAATGGCGAAATACTCCTGATACTTGAACTGTTATTAACAATTGAAAATAGAAGTAATATTCAATAATATTTACTTCTCTAATCATTATTTTTTCAAACATAAATAAGTAGGAGAAATATTCATGCCCATAACAGAAAATATACTCCTGACACTTTGAAAAAATGTTACTCACTTAGAAAATAAATACTTCTCTACTTAGTTGAAAATATTACTCTTCAATTGCAAAGAATCTCTCTTGGCATGCACGCGCTCTCTCTCTCTCTCTCACCCTAATTTTTTTGAGAAGGGCATTTAGAGTTCCCGCAATGCAAGCTGCAAGCCAAAAGAGATCATGCAAGCCTTGCATGCACGGAACTGCTGCATACTCGATGCTTCCATGCACAAAACCAAAATAAAATTATTAGGATGCTACAAATTTCTCCTCAGATGTGCTGGAAATTACTACTCCATGTATATTATGGAAATTACTTCTCTAATTTTGGTAAAAATATGTCTCCACTCTGAATAATGTTACTGCTATGATATTAATTACTTCACAGCTAATCAAATTACTCCATGTCTAACTATGAATAATTATTATTCGATATGGGCAAAAAAATTGACTAGAAAATTATTGCTTCATTTTTAAATTAATCATTTTCATCACTAATTACCCCATGGTGCTAAACAACATATTCTTGGCCCTTGTGTACATAAACGAGGAGGCAACAAGCAGCACAGGAAAGGAGTAATCATTTTGGTTCATTCCCATGCAAAGCCGACCGCATCACAGGCCCTATGATCTATTGCACCTGACTTGACTACATGGCCAACATGTAAATATTATTGACTTTCACTTTTAATTTCAAGCAAAGTTCTCTCGATCTCCTAAACACACGCATGCATGTGCAGATGCAAATGCTAACTGTCCTAAAATCTCTCTCATTGCAAGCGCGTGATTGAAGATGCCAGGCTACTCGAGAAATCTCTTTCTGCTCAATTTTAAATGAACAGCAATAAATAAAGCCTTCATGTACTGCATGCACGCATACAAAAAAAGATGAGGACAAACGGCGAAGAATTGAAAAAAAAATGAATTTTGGAGGATTTTTTACTTATCTTCGCCTGTCTACTCCTCTTTGTGAATTGAATAATACTCCGACATTATGCAAACAATTGAAAACTACTCCTCTGGTCAACAGAAAATACTCTTGTCACTTCGAAGAAATACTCCTCATATTTGAAACATAAATACTTTTCATCTTAGTTAAAATTACTCGTTGACATTTGAAAAATACTCCACAATGGCGAAATACTCCTGATACTTGAACTGTTATTAACAATTGAAAATAGAAGTAATATTCAATAATATTTACTTCTCTAATCATTATTTTTTCAAACATAAATAAGTAGGAGAAATATTCATGCCCATAACAGAAAATATACTCCTGACACTTTGAAAAAATGTTACTCACTTAGAAAATAAATACTTCTCTACTTAGTTGAAAATATTACTCTTCAATTGCAAAGAATCTCTCTTGGCATGCACGCGCTCTCTCTCTCTCTCTCACCCTAATTTTTTTGAGAAGGGCATTTAGAGTTCCCGCAATGCAAGCTGCAAGCCAAAAGAGATCATGCAAGCCTTGCATGCACGGAACTGCTGCATACTCGATGCTTCCATGCACAAAACCAAAATAAAATTATTAGGATGCTACAAATTTCTCCTCAGATGTGCTGGAAATTACTACTCCATGTATATTATGGAAATTACTTCTCTAATTTTGGTAAAAATATGTCTCCACTCTGAATAATGTTACTGCTATGATATTAATTACTTCACAGCTAATCAAATTACTCCATGTCTAACTATGAATAATTATTATTCGATATGGGCAAAAAAATTGACTAGAAAATTATTGCTTCATTTTTAAATTAATCATTTTCATCACTAATTACCCCATGGTGCTAAACAACATATTCTTGGCCCTTGTGTACATAAACGAGGAGGCAACAAGCAGCACAGGAAAGGAGTAATCATTTTGGTTCATTCGCATGCAAAGCCGACCGCATCACAGGCCCTATGATCTATTGCACCTGACTTGACTACATGGCCAACATGTAAATATTATTGACTTTCACTTTTAATTTCAAGCAAAGTTCTCTCGATCTCCTAAACACACGCATGCATGTGCAGATGCAAATGCTAACTGTCCTAAAATCTCTCTCATTGCAAGCGTGTGATTGAAGATGCGATGCTACTGGAGCAATCTCTCTCTGTTCAATTTTAAATTAACAGCAATAAAGCCTCCATGTACTGCATGCACGCATGCCAAAAAGATGAGGACAACTTTTACTCCCGAAACGGAATGCGTGGCTACAGGAGCAATCTCTCTCCGTTCAATTTTAAATTAACATCAATAAAGCTTTGGTGTACTGCATGCACGCATGCGAAAATGATGATGACAACCTTTACTTCCGAAAGCAAAAGAGGAGTAAATATAGCGCCAAAAATCACTTCACCGGAGAACGGGCGGCGCGCCGCTGCAAGCGTTGAATATTATTCAACGCGCAGCTTGACAAATAGACGCACCCTATATATATATATATATATGTTGACTTGCTTGTTGCATGCCCGGTAGAAATGTGGAACACACACACAGTCACTCAGAGGCCGGTTGGGTTGTTCCCACGTGGCCTGCGGTAAACTCTGGCAAAACCTCCACCACAAACACACGATTTCTATTTGTGGTGGTCCAAAGCAAAGCAAAGCAAAGGGAACACTATACTTTGACAAAAATATCCAACAGTTTATTGTCCATCAACCTAGCAAAAGTAGCATATTCAGATCTCTCTCTGTGCACGGAACTAAATTTGTGCATGGCTACAATGATGTAATAAAAAAAGGAAAAGAAAAGAAAAGCAAATCTAATACACACATTTTATACTCCTTTCAAATATGATAAGTCACTATGTCAGGAATCCTTATTAGCGACGCGTCTAGACAGTTAAAGGAGACGCGTTTTTTACGCGTCACTAAAGATGCGTCTCTAATGTAAAGTCAAAGGAAACGCGGATTTTACGCGTCACTAATGACTGACATATTGGAGACGCGTGTTCAGTGACCCGCGTCACCAAAGACGGTCATTGGAGACACTGTCTAAGGTGAAACGCGTCTCCAATAAGGTCATTGGAGACGCGGTTTGTAGACCCGCGTCTCCTATAACCAGTTATAGGAGACGCGTTTTACCAGCAAAGTGTCTCCAATGACAAATTAAAAAAACAAAAAAAAGATAAAACATCCTATATACATCACAAATACACTTTTTTATCCATTATATACATCATAGATAACATGCTTTTTCCATTGTATATTATATACATCAAACTTCAGAACTATTGGTATCAACAACTCCACACACTTTTCACTAATGCAACATTTCTAATAGCAATCAACAACTCCACACACTTTTCAGACGTATCAACTATTGGTATTCAGGAAGCTTTGATTTCACCAAGATTAGAAGCACTAGAACTGCATTAGTGAAAATCTTGAAGTAGGGAAGACCGTCCTTGTTTAGCATGTGTACCCTGCATCAAAGAAATCCAATATAAGAACGACCAAGCAAATGGGGCTTGCAAATCTGAGAACTCATCAAGGAAATGAAAAAAAAATGTCTACTGAACACTTGACATTTATTAACTGATTGGCTAACCGAGTACAATCCTTGCACAGTTGCAGTATCTCAAGGAAGAACAAACATATACAGGATAGAGCATAAAAAGGATGGAGTTGATATTGTATTCAATAACATGAACAAACCTCACTATTTAAGAAAGTTCTCCATAATCTTGTTTCACATTCATTAGCTTTCCAAGGGTGAAAACTGCAGCAGTAATCCAATAACAAATGATTATGCAGAGATACATGATATGCAGAAAAAAATAATGTAGAAATCTTTATGGGGAACTATGAAACAGTGAACTATTATTTGGCCTTGGATAGAACTACTGAATTTGATGCTACAAACAGCAGAACTGATCTTCCTACTAAAGAAGCGTGCTTAATAGCTCTTACCAGTCCCTCCAAAAAAGGTCCCCTAAAAATAGCTTTTACCGATAATGAAGAACAAGACCAGGGACCAAGAATTATACTATTATTCAAATACTTACAGGGAAATTGAGTACTGTTGCAGGACCCCAGTATTTGAGAGCTGCAAGGTTGTACGCACAAGCAGCTGCCTCAGTATCATAGGCCGGCCCCTGCAGATCATAGACAATTAATTGGACGAAAATAGACGAACAGATTCCAGTACACGTGCTTCCTAACAGGACAGCAACAAAGTTTCGGGTATAACTCCCAAACCACCATTCAGATTTCGGTGAAACCACCACAAGTTTCGCTATTGGGTTAGGTTGAGATTCCTGGCCAATTAATTCCAGAAATTCACAAAAGAAATCAGTTTAATTGGTTTGACATAACCAAAATTGGTCTGCAGGTTACGTGAACCTTCAACTGAAATCCTTCCTTCTATGCTCTGATTGGTGGTTAGCATATCCCTAGAATGTCACAAATTTGCAAAGAATTTAGATGAAATTAACGAAACCTAACCTTCTCCTTTCCAACCCTTGCTCCACTGTCCGTGTATTCGCCTCCCTGCTGCTTGTTCTTCAATCGTGCAGACAACTGCAACAGGCCATCCAAGAATTTAACATCCAGACACCAATCAAAGACAGTCGCTGCCTACAACCAAATCAGTAAGTTACTTTAATATTTCACTAATGACTAGTTTAACATCAATTGCTCTAGATATTAGAGAATCTCAGTATAGCTGCAGAGGATTGGGATAAAATTTCCAAGAAAATTAACAATAAGAGTGGAGAAAGGCCAAGGTTGTACTTGACCATGCCAGACCGTATAGGCATGTAAACCAGCACCAGTTCTCTCAAATCATACTCTCAGACATAAACACCAGTAATCTATGGTGTTGCAAACAGGCATCTTACTTTGGGCCCAGCAGCATGGCTGCACATGAAGAAATCAAATACTGATAGACCCCTGTTCTCTTAAGCTACAGTCTGCAGGTGAAATTTAACCACTAGTATATCACCAGCAATAGCCCTAAGCACCGAATCCTCACCTGGAAGGGCCATACGTGGGACCCCTCGATCCCCTTGAACGCGTTTCTAATCCGCTCCAGCCTCCGCTCATGCTCCTGCGAAACCATCAGCGAGATCTCATCTCACAACACGATTCGTAACCAAATCCGGAGGAATTCGCGGCTGGAAACAGCCGGCGGCCAAAGTTACCTTGAGGTCGATGGGCTCGCCGGCGCGCTTGAAGTAGACCTTGACGAGGAGCAGCCACTCGTCATCTAATGTAAAGTCAAAGGAAACGCGGATTTTACGCGTCACTAATGACTGACATATTGGAGACGCGTGTTCAGTGACCCGCGTCACCAAAGACGGTCATTGGAGACACTGTCTAAGGTGAAACGCGTCTCCAATAAGGTCATTGGAGACGCGGTTTGTAGACCCGCGTCTCCTATAACCAGTTATAGGAGACGCGTTTTACCAGCAAAGTGTCTCCAATGACAAATTAAAAAAATGAAAAAAAGATAAAACATCCCAAAGATATGAACTAAATCAATCAACTCTCACAAAGAGAGGTTTGGGGAGAGCTTGCTGGTGCTTGGAACTGCCCTAGGCGAGTTAGAATGGAATGGCAACCAGCACCCCTCAAAGGAGAGGGGTATGGGGTATAAATACCCCACACAACCAAAACTAGCCGTTATAGCCGTTGGAAACCGGTCAGACCGGATTCCCAAACCGGTCAGACCGGTTTACGAACTATACTAGCCGTTACACCTGTCAGAGCCCCAAACCGGTCAGACCGGTTTCCCAAACCGGTCAGACCGGTTTGGGTTGACTCAGCACACTTGAGTCACAAAGACTCCACTCTCAAGGCTATCTCACATGGGTTGATCTAATGAGCACTTTTTGGTGTAACCAAGACAACTAATGTTGCATCCCTCTTGATAGTACGGCATTCCTAAACTCAAGATTAAAACAATAAATAGAATCTACCACTTGAGCTTGTAAATCTTCATTGATGCCACTCATTCCAACTTTGAGGGCTTCAACTCTTCATATTGATGAGCACATCCATCTTGAGCCAATGACTTAGAATTCCCATTGTATGAAAGAATTCATAAGCCATTCCACTATATGATCAAATAAAGATTAGATGCTTCACATTGCTTCACTTGATATGGCTTGATCGACGTATAGAACCCAAACTAAGATGCTAGACCTTTCCACCAACAAAGTCCCTCGGCTACAAACCAACTTGCCCTTCACCTTGTTAGGAACGTCACTCACATCTAGCTTGATCCCTTCCGTCCTTCTTGCCAAATTAAGCTTCGCTTTGCATTGCATCATCGTGAAATCCACATTGAACTCCAATTGCTTCAATTGATTTGAATATCTTCTTTGGTAATTACTTGTCCATAAGCTCAATGCACTTGAGACCATATACTATCCATAGAATCATGTCTCATTTTGAATGTAACCATTGCTATGGAACAAGCCCAAAGAAATCTCAATTCTTCAAATATTTTTATCCCAAAACCTTTGACAAGTATCTTATTAGGTGAGACCAACTAAACATGCTTGAGCCCTTGTCTCACTTGTCATTTCCAATCACTTGTCATTTTATGACTTAGTTGCATGGGATGAATACCACCTTTTTGCTTTCTGTTCTTTTATATCAATAATGAGCTTTTATTCTTCAACAATCATATTCCTTGAATATCCATAAGAATAGATACCTGCTCATATGCTTAAGCAAACAAGTTAAATGACTAATCATGTTGTCATCCAAAATCACCAAAACATATAAGTGCCTAGATGCACTTTCAATCTCCCCCTTTTTGGTGATTGATGACAACATGATTAAAGCTTACAAAAAGATATGAAATTTAAGCTCTAGATGACTAAGATATATGATGAGCTCCCCCTCAATATGTGCATTGAATAGAATTTCAAAAATTCGGCCTCAAATGCCAAATTCACATATAATCAACAAAATTGAGAGCTCCCCCTATATCTTAGCATCCATATGTGCAACAATTGTGTGTGACATAATAAAAACAATGTGTGATGCATATGACATGTATAGCACTCAATAAAACAAGAGAAACTCATGCTTGCCGTCACGGGCCAAACCGGTCAGACCGGTTTCACCCCGCTGCCATGGGCCAAACCGGTCAGACCGGTTTGGGAAACCGGTCAGACCGGTTTCACCCAGACAGTAAGCATATGTGAAACAACATTGCATCAAACAATACATGTATATCACACTAGCAAAAGGTCACTTAGAATATAAAACAAGGTTCAGCACACAGAAGCACACATTACAAGTTCTCAAGTCCACAAAGAGATAAAGTGCAAGATTATTACAATCATATGACTACAAGATTAACTAGATAAGCTTTAATCCATTCTTCTCCCCCTTTGTCATCAATCATCCATAAAGGGCCTGGAGAAGCTTGTAGTCACGCTCCCATCATGCATCCAATCCTTGCCGCTAGAAAGTCGGGCTATGATCATCATGACTAGGAGCAGAAGTAGGTCCAAAAAGAGAAGCTGCTGCCTGTGATGCAAAATCTCCAGGAGATGGAGATGGTGCACTAGAAAACTGTACTCCCGCCATAGAAGAACCGGTGCCACCATATGCATATGACGAGGATGGAAGTGTAGCTGCTGCATACGATGGTCCAGGCGGTGCAAATCCAAAAGAAGAACCAAACAAATCACCCTCTGAAGTGGGCATGTAAGGCATGGTTCCTGGAGCACCAACTGACTGTGAAGGTGGTGGCGGAGGCTGCGAGCTTGATCCAACATGTCCATATCCAAATATATCACCGTACTCCTCAAAGTATCCCGCACTCATATGATCTGTCATAATGTCTCTAAGTGGAGGAATCTCTGGTAACTCAAGCGGTGGTGAAATAGGAGATGGAGGATCATTTGGACTCAAAACGGCACGCAGTTTCTTGAACTCATCACGAGTCTTCTTGTTTTCTATCCTCTGCTGCCTTATGTCAACTTGAACATCTCTTTGGCCTTTGCAAATGCCTGTGAACATAGATATGAACTTCTTAATAGGAGATGTCCTTCCTTCTGGCCGTGTGCCGCTGCCAGACCCAAACCGGTCAGACCGGTTTGCAGAACCGGTCAGACCGGTTCTGGCCTGCAGCGGTGACTGCTGCTGTGATGGCCCCCTTTGCTGCTCTAGATCAACTCTAGCTGTGGCATCTGTATCTGCTGGTGGAGGAGAAGGCATTCTAAACTTATGAGGCACAGGAGGGTGAATTGGCTTGTGTTGGGTGTCCTTTTGTATCTTCAAACTAGTAACCCTCTCAATAATAAACATGATAAATGGGCTATAGGCACAAATCTTCTGAGGACTCTCAGAAATAGTCTTGATCTCGTGCCAAATGAAGTCGGCAACACTAAATGGAGGAGTCTCCTCTCCAATCCTCAAATAATACATCAAGTTCCTCATATAAAGAGAGATATCTGAGGTGTTGCCATCTCTAGGTGTGAGTGTCTTTCTAAGCAAACGGTAAAGAATCCCATAGTATGTGTAAAGACCACTCACTTTTCCCCAACTGCCATTTTGATCTCTAGGATACATGAATTTAATCTCATATGGTTCCATAACTCCACGGTCATGTATCTGAACAGTGTCATCACTTTCATGGCCAACTCTAAGAATAGAAGCAAAGTCAGAATAAGTGACATGAAAGCGCTGACCTTCTGTCATCCAATGCATGGCTCTTTCTTGTGTGCCATCCTCTTGCTCAGAGTAGCCAAAGAACACAGTAGCATAAAATTGAGCAATGACTTCCTTGTTCCAACTATGCTTGAAGCCCATGAGATGCTTAATTCTCTTTTCAGAACATACTCTAATGATCTCATTGAACACTGGGTTGTCATGCTTGCTCATATAATCCCAATCCACATACTGTGCATCTGAGGTGATTTTGGTCTTTTTCATAATGGCTGTGGCATAGAAATCCTGCTGAAAAAGGGTCCAAAATCTGTAGTCGGTTGCCGTCCTATCCACACCAAGTGGACTAGTCCTTCTCAACCTCCTAACAACATCAGTCATCCCACTGGCAAGATAATCAGTGACTCTCCTGCTAGCTGGGCCAGTGGGTCGGCAAATCTCAAGAACAAGAGGGGCATTCTCATCAATATCATCATCAGCCACCTCTTCCTCATAATCATCTGCTGCCATCTCCTCATCAATATCAACATCCGCCGGCTGACCATGGCGGTACTCAACCCTGAAACTCTCATCTTCTACCTCATCATCAGTAGAATTTCCCACAACATCCACCTCCTCAATTTCCTGGTCTGCTGCCCTCTTTGGCCTCCTAGGCCTCAAAGCTCTTCCACTCGCATGACCCGAGCTACTGCCTCCGGGTACATCAAACTTGCTCTTCTTGATTCTCTCGGCATGTGATCCTTTAGGCATCTTTTATGTCCTTCCTAGGTTCACAAAGTGACACACAAAGTATCAATACCTAGGAGATAATTGATCAAAAGATTTAAAACGATTGAGTGCATTCAACCGGATTTGATTCAACTCAGCACAAAACCGGTCAGACCGGTTCTAGGAACCGGTCAGACCGCTTTTGGTCTGAGCTGAACCAACTCGAGTTGAAGATCAATTTGGACAGATGAACATGATAAGGTGCCCAGAAACAGATTGGATCAAGTGTGGAATTGATAGAGAACACCTAACAAGTTTTGGGTCAGCTCAGGGCCAAACCGGTCAGACCGGTTACCCAAACCGGTCAGACCGCTTTTGCCTGAGCTGAGCCAAAACGAGTTAGGGATCAATCTGGACAGAGTTTGATGAGGATATTGAAATGATATTTCAATACAAGCTATCCCTAGTCCATATGTGAGCCAACACGTTGCAAAACAGGGACTTGAACCACTACTGCCCAAACCGGTCAGACCGGTTTGCCAAACCGGTCAGACCGCTTTGCGCAGTGGTGATGCAAATCGATGTCGCGCAAAATGTAGCCAACCAATTCAATCCATCTCTTAGGGATAGGTTCCTAGACATGCCAGAAGATGTTCTACCGAAGGGTTTTGACAGATATGCATTGAGCTCATAGATCGGGCGATGGGAAGATTTGAATACCTTGAGAACCAAGAACTCGAGAGAGATGAAGATTTGAGTGCACAACTTGATGGGGAATCAATCTAGCAGCCTTGGGGCACTCCAAATCCAAGAAGAAATCACTTTTCCTTGGTTGAATCCTCAAATCGCCAAGAGAGGGTCTTCTTTCGGTGAAGAACAGGAGAGAGAGAGGCTGGGGTGTTGAATGAATATGGGAGAGAGAGAGGGAATCACGGGCGGAGATGAATCCATGTGGGCCATCTCCCTGGGCCAAACCGGTCAGACCGGTTTGGGAAACCGGTCAGACCGGTTTCAGCTCGGATCTTCCGATTGATCATCCGGCCGGGAAAATTTCGTCACAGAGCCGCCCGGATCATCTGGTCAGATCTTCCGGCCTCAGTGTCGGATCTTATGTGGTATACTCTGAAAAATAATCAAACTTTGCTCCACAGAAGAGCAATTAAACATACCACATTTCATATGCTTAAAATATTAATTAAACACTTCAATTAACAAGAATGTGCTAAAGTTGCAAGTGTTGTGAGCCAACACGTTGCAAAACAGGGACTTGAACCACTACTGCCCAAACCGGTCAGACCGGTTTGCCAAACCGGTCAGACCGCTTTGCGCAGTGGTGATGCAAATCGATGTCGCGCAAAATGTAGCCAACCAATTCAATCCATCTCTTAGGGATAGGTTCCTAGACATGCCAGAAGATGTTCTACCGAAGGGTTTTGACAGATATGCATTGAGCTCATAGATCGGGCGATGGAAAGATTTGAATACCTTGATAACCAAGAACTCGAGAGAGAAGATGATTTGAGTGCACAACTTGATGGGAATCCAATCAACAGCCTTGGGGCACTCCAAATCCGAAGAGAGATCAACTTTTCCTTGGTTGAAACTCCAAATCGCCAAAGAGGGGCCTTCTCTCGGGGTAGAACAGGAGAGAGAGAAGAGAAGAGTTGAATGAGTATGGTAGGAGAGAGAGGAAATCACGGGTGGCCATAAAACGCATGGCCCACCTTCCTGGGCCAAACCGGTCAGACCGGTTTGGGAAACCGGTCAGACCGGTTTCTCCCAGGGAGTTGGGTTCTGCCAGAAACATCGGATCTTCCGGGAATTTGTCGGATCTTCTGATGAACTTCGGATCTTCTGGGCCAGAACCAACTCGAGACAGAGCTACTCGGAACTTCCTGTCGGATCATCCGTCACAAAGTCGGATCTTGCTGTAAAACAGTTCCAAGACAAGCTCCTTTGAACTTAGAAACCATTATGGTGAAATTTGGCCTTCAAAAATCCAAAAATTTCCACAGAAAGCTTCACTCAGCTGCTTGGGCCCAAACCGGTCAGACCGGTTTGGGGAACCGGTCAGACCGGTTTGCCCCAGGCAGCTAAGCCTAGTCCAAAATGGTGGAAATGAGATCCAAAACTTGTTTACTTGATCTGAGAGTGTTTGTGATAAGAATGTTCTTCAACTTCTCAAGATTTTGTCCATAGAAATGATATGATTCCCAATAAATCAAATTTCTTTCGTTTCTTCCGAAAGAAATGGGAGACAAAAGATAGATAAAGGATTTTATGGACTTGAGAGAAATCTCACTATTTGTGACTAGCCATCAATCAAGCAAGTTTAACAATAGTCACAAATAGATTGACAAAGGTCAAAAGACCAAAGACACAAAGATTTTCAAAAATCACACAACTTAGCATGCTAGTTGGATTTTTCAAAAACTATCCTATGTCACACAAGCACATGCACGTATATTAAGCACACAACGACATTAACATACTTAGCTTGCACCATTCACCAAGAAGATGTTAACTAAATATATAATGGACGCATGAGAGCTTAATACATTTGCATGTACATGCACACACTAGCATGACAAGGGCCTAGATGCACAAGGCCGGACAGTGTCATCACTCTCATGTCCAACTCGAAGAATGGAAGCAAAATCAGAAAATGTGACATGATATCGCTGACCCTCTGTCATCCAAGCTCATACACTTAGACAAACAAGTTAAAAGACTAATCATGTATTTCCACCATTTTGGACTAGGCTTAGCTGCCTGGGGCAAACCGGTCTGACCGGTTCCCCAAACCGGTCTGACCGGTTTGGGCCCAAGCAGCTGAGTGAAGCTTTCTGTGGAAATTTTTGGATTTTTGAAGGCCAAATTTCACCATAATGGTTTCTAAGTTCAAAGGAGCTTGTCTTGGAACAGTTTTAAAGCAAGATCCGACTTTGTGACGGATGATCCGACAGGAAGTTCCGAGTAGCTCTGTCTCGAGTTGGTTCTGGCCCAGAAGATCCGAAGTTCATCAGAAGATCCGACAAATTCCCGGAAGATCCGATGTTTCTGGCAGAACCCAACTCCCTGGGAGAAACCGGTCTGACCGGTTTCCCAAACCGGTCTGACCGGTTTGGGCCCAAGCAGCTGAGTGAAGCTTTCTGTGGAAATTTTTGGATTTTTGAAGGCCAAATTTCACCATAATGGTTTCTAAGTTCAAAGGAGCTTGTCTTGGAACAGTTTTAAAGCAAGATCCGACTTTGTGACGGATGATCCGACAGGAAGTTCCGAGTAGCTCTGTCTCGAGTTGGTTCTGGCCCAGAAGATCCGAAGTTCATCAGAAGATCCGACAAATTCCCGGAAGATCCGATGTTTCTGGCAGAACCCAACTCCCTGGGAGAAACCGGTCTGACCGGTTTCCCAAACCGGTCTGACCGGTTTGGGCCCAAGCAGCTGAGTGAAGCTTTCTGTGGAAATTTTTGGATTTTTGAAGGCCAAATTTCACCATAATGGTTTCTAAAGTTGCTTCCGCTCGATACTCTACACCCAATGTCATCTCGGTCACTTTGTGCTTAAATTGATAAAGTTTAAGTCACTAGTACCTTTTGTAGGATCAAGTGTTTCTAAGTGTTTAACTTGTGACACTTGATAGTGACTTAGAC